>CAKOAT010119598.1:635600-662699 GCA_932364175.1 Eruca vesicaria subsp. sativa | reverse complement strand
AGATAGATAGATAGATAGATAGATAGATAGATAGATAGATAGATAGATCGATAGATAGATCGATAGATAGATCGATAGATAGATCGATAGATAGATCGATAGATAGATAGATAGATAGATAGATAGATCGATAGATAGACAGATAGATAGATAGATAGATAGATAGATAGATAGATAGATAGATAGATAGATAGATAGATAGATAGATAGATAGAGAGATAGATAGA
Organism: Eruca vesicaria subsp. sativa; assembly: GCA_932364175.1. Lineage (NCBI taxonomy): Eukaryota > Viridiplantae > Streptophyta > Magnoliopsida > Brassicales > Brassicaceae > Eruca > Eruca vesicaria. The sequence continues at coordinate 662,472 of CAKOAT010119598.1, read as the reverse complement.
TAGATAGATAGATAGATAGATAGATAGATAGATAGATAGATAGATGTTTGGGCTTCAAGTTGACTTATCTCGCAAATTGGTCTCCACGCCTTAGGAATCGATCAATCAAGCAAGGTGCATGTCGATCGACGTGAGTCACTCCATGTCAACCTCGATCGTCGTGGTCGATTCCAAATCGAGTGATTACTCCAATTCTCTCTAAAATGCTCCAAAACATCATTTTCTTCCAAAATGATCTTGAACCTATAAATATGCTTAAAAACGGGTCAGAATCATGGTTTATCAAACTCCCCCAGACTTATCTTTTTGCTTGGCGTTAAGCAAAACAAACAGGCAGTCTCTCTGAAAGAGGTTTAAAAAGAGTAGGGACTCACAATATAAACTTTGAAATCTTAACCTTTATAACATTGATATCAACATCTAAGAAGTTCTAATCACAGAAGTTCATTATGCCATATCCTAGCTAAGAAACCAAATTCATCTAGCCAACAACTTAGCAAATACTATCTGACACTCCCCTCAACTAAACTCATTTCTTAACATAAAAATAAAAGTGCTGGCTTTACCTTGGGAGTATCGATCACAGGATGCACGAAATCTCAAACAAGCATCTGGATTTGCAGGTAAAAGTTAGTTCCTATATTTCTCTCTTCTAAGTTCTCTCTTGAGTCAAGATCTGCTTCTAAGGCATGATTATTGACCAAGATTAGACAAGCTTCCATGAAACAAGCCTTAATGGTGTTTGCCACCAAGTCCTGATCACTTCTTTTTGACCTATATCCAGGAATTCATATGAAGTAAGCCTTGATGGTTGTAGCCACCAAGTCCCATTCGAATTCTTTTATTGGAATCATTATGAATCAAAACTTAATGGTTGTAGCCACCAAGTCATGTTCTTATTTGTCCTAACTAAAAACCTAATAAACTTAGTACTTTTTTCGGATTTTTTTTTTTGAAATAATAAATCTACTTAACTATCTAGGGTCAAAAATAGAGAGAGAAAAAGTGATAAATCTACACAAGGCTTTACCTTCCAGCCTGTTTGAAGAATCTGATTCCATTTATACCAAGCCCCAAGACAAGCAGTTGTGTCAGGTTTAGTGTTGGAGGTCAGCTTTGGTTCCTTCAAATAATCTAAGCAAGCGTGAATAGCTGATTGATTGATCCACTTTATCATCTTTAGTACTATCTGTAATCATAAAATCTAGAATGGTGCTAAATAGAGGTTAGATAACAAGTATAAATCAAATACGATCATTACCCCTTTTCTTGAGCTTAATAAAAATAGTTTTGAAAACGAATTTTTATAAGACTCTTAACAAATAAAATATCATTAAACCTCCCCCATACTTAAATTACAATGTCCCAGTGTAAAGAAAATCGAAGTTATGGTGAATGAAAAATGAACATGACTAGATTAAGTATCGATCAATGTGTAAGAGAGTACATCGATCGTTGCAGGTGATCGTCTGTCAATCGATATCGACTGTCCTTCGTCGCTCGATGAGTTGGTCATCTGTTTCTCATTGGATTTTTTTGTTGTTGTTTTTTTTAAGAAACCCTGCAAAATTAAAACGAAAAAGAAGCAATAAAGTAAAAGAAAACCAAAATAAAAATTACTTAATAATGGGTTGCCTCCCACTAAGCGCTTTGTTATAGTCATTTAGCTTAACTGTGGGTGTTAGGTTAGCTATTGTGTGGAAAAGAAGCTACTTGTTGGAAAACAAGTATCCACAACTTTTCTCTTGGCGCTGAACCAAGTAGCCATGAAACTTCTTGTGGCTTCATCACTTCTGGCCCATCTTGCATCCATCTTTATGACTGTGTCTGCAATGTTTTGAAATCTTTCCTGAAGAATCTCAATGCTGATGCTGTTCCACTGAACCATCACGTCTTCTTAATTAAATCAGATATGACAGGCTCTTCCTGTAACAGATTCTTTCCTTCTGGTATGGACTCGGCATCGATCACTGTGACTGATGTGGTGTCGATCGATTCGGGTGGAATGTCATCGATCGATTTAACCTTATCCTTGTCGGTCGATGCTGCAGTTTCAGGTCGACATGCGAGTCTTGTATGGATTGTCCTGACTTTCTTCTGCAGCCATTATGTTCCTGAGTGTAGTCCACTGATGCTGTTGTTGAAGGGGAAGAATATGTCATCACATCACTGGTCAAGCCTATCCTCGGTGCTGTTCAGAGCTTTGTAGATCATATCTATGATCTGGTCAACTTCTGCTCTGGTATAGAATTTCTGCTCTGGTAAATTCTTCATGTCGATCGATTTGCCTCTGCGTTTGTCGATCGATGATAAGGATGGTAGGTGGAAATCAAGTTGCATCTGAATGGTCGTGTCCTCTTGTTGCAAAGCAGTCATCCGGCCATCAAGGTGTGTAAGTACTGCATAAATGGTGACATGTAGTGTCATGCTCATCTGTGCAGAACTTCATCCGTTTCTCGATGTCCAAAATCTTAGCATCAAGCGATTTGGTAACATTTGTATCGACCGATTTGCTTTTCTCATGCCTCTTCTCGTGGATTTTATCCAAATCTTGTTGTAACAACTCAATCCTCATGCTTAACTAGTTGATGTTGTTGGTGAGGATGTGATGTATTGCGTCAATCCTTGCATCTAGATATGTCTTGTCCCATGTAGCTATCTAATCTGTCAACAGCTCGTTCTTTTCTGGTTCGTCATTCTCGCCGATCAATGCTTCCTTAGTGGCATCGATCGATGGTTAATCCAATGATACTTCCTTGCAAAATCACATAGGCCATATCCTGATTGTTGGTGAGCTTACCCAATGCTTCTTTCTGCCAATCACTCATGCAACCAATCATCTCATTGATTTCATCTTTGGTGTAAAGCTCTGGCTTCAAAACTGGTCCATGATTTTTGTTGTGGTCAATCGATACACGTCTCGTCCTGTCGATCGATGGATAAGTATCCTTGTCGATCGATGGTGGCTGAACTGTGTCGGTCGATGTTTGCTGCATCACTCCTAGTTGTTGTTGAAAAAGATTTTCTGGTCCATTGGCCATATGGAGGATTTCTGCTATGTCCTCTTTGTAAACTTGTAGGATCCTCCCATCTATGGCTCGTGCATTACCTTCTGGGTCCCTAATAACACCAAATTCATCTAGCTTTAGAAACTCATCAAGGTAATAATCTTTAGTTAAAGTAAAAGTTCTAGGGTTAGAATCGATCGTTGTGCTATGTGCAGCGTCGATCAATGGTAGACGAGAGGTGGTGATCTTTGGCTGGTTGAAAGTTGCACTTGTTGCTTTGCCATGATGATCACTGTAGTTTGTGCCTCTCTTGCTCTGTCTCTCAAAGGTAGTAAGTACTTGCATCTTGTCTGATTCTATGGTATGAGACGTCCTCTTGGTTGCAAGATCTCTTTTATACTCATCAGGTACCCTAGGAAAAATTGGGAATTTCCAAATTTCCTGCAGTCGGTGGCGTTGAAATCGATCGATGTTGAAGTGAGTGTGTTGGTCGATTTTTGATGTCGATTTTCCTGATGTGGCTGAGTATCGATCGATTCTGGTACAGATGGGTCGATCGATTTCGTGGGTTTTGTCTTGTTGATGGGTTGTAGGAGTCTATCATCTGTAAAAGTGGCATGGATATCTCTAGCATACTCCTCATCATAATCCTCATCATGCTCCACTCTGTGATCCTCTGAATCTAATATGATTGTTGTGTCAATTGGAAAGCTCTCATGGAAACAACTGTTTGCCCAACTGCCTATTGAGTAGACATCATGCTTGTTGCTGGTGGTTTGCAAGGAAAAATCGGGTGTGATTCCATGCGTGGACTATTTGTCGATCGATGCATTAAGTGTTGCATTGGTCGCTTGCTGGCTGAGGGAATCGATCGATGTTGTTGAGTGTGTGTGGATCGATTTGGAATACTCAGTTTCATACTCTGCTCCACAATGGCATGCACCGATGAATCCAGCTTCCCTAGTCTCCAATAGGTTTACCTGTTGCTTAACAACACGAACATGGTCATAAAAACGTTTGGATCAATTAGAGTAAGATAAAACCTGTTAGTATTCATGTCACAAACTGCTCCTACAGTGGCCATAAAAGCTCTTCCCAGTAAGAGTGAAGAATTCCAATTTAGCTTGATATCTAGGACATGAATATCCACAGGAACTAGTGCATTACCATTATGCACCTCTTGGTCTTTGATTATACCTCCTGATTTCCTCTCCAAACAATCCACAAAGGTGATGGATTCTTTAGAAGGTTCTACCTCCAGACCCAGATGGTCTGCCATGACCTTTGGTAGGATGCTGCCTGATGCTCCTGTGTCACATAATGCATGTGGGAACTCAATACCTTTGACTGAACGTGGTATTGCAAACTTCCCAGGATCACTCTTCTTCTTCAGTGTGATCCTTTGTTTCATCCTTTCCCTAACATGATTCCCGCAGAAGTCGAATTTCCGGGAGTACGCAGAAGGTTGCTCCCAGAAAGGGAAGAGTCAAATAACCTGATGCTTCTCGACGAACTCGATTTGATTAACGAACGACGGGATCAAGCCCTTGTCCGAATTCAAAACTATCAGCAAGCGGACGCAAAGTACTACAACGCAAACGTACGCGGTCGCAGATTTCACGAAGGCGACCTAGTCTTACGAAAAGTCTTCCAAAACACCGCAGAACGAAATGCCGGTAAATTGGGAGCAAACTGGGAAGGACCGTACAAGGTCATAAAGGTAGTCCGGCCTGGAGCATACAAAATCGCAAACATGCAGGGCACCAAAATTCCCAGATCCTGGAACGTGATGCATCTAAGAAAATACTATCACTAGGCGACGCGCCCGCAAAACACTGAACTACGAGACGGCTTGATCCCCTTAAAGGGTACGTAGGCATCTTGTCGCAAAACAAGACTAGCCGCCCCCCCCTCGTTAAAAAGGGGGGGGGGGATAGGTGAGTACACGTATACTCGTATACTCTCGAAATACTCGAAATTTCTCGAACTTTTTCATCAACCAACGTATCAAAAGAAAAAACGACATTCTGAATATAGCGAGACGTCGCCGATGTTCGGAAAACCGTTCCTCTCCAAAAATAACAAACAGTCCACCAGCGACTATAAAACACACACAACTTCTTAATATATAATCCCTACGCGAAGGTCTAAACTACGTAAACATCTATCACTTAAAAATAGTTTGTTGCTGATCACAACAAACTTGCAACATTCCTAAACAAACTTAAGTTATCTCGCAGAGATAGCTCTCGAACACCCGACACAAGGGTAATAGCACTATAAAAGAAATCCAAACTTTTGGTCAGCACTGCCCGGCAACTTAGAAATTGTTCCCAGTGAGATGCTCGGTTCCAACCAGACGAATCGTATAAGCCGAGAACATATCGCGGATTCTAAATCGGTATGGAATCAGGTTAAAATCGCAACATGCAAAACGGAAGCCGACTAGTCATCGCACAGCCTCAGTCCGAAAGTAAACCTATATCTTGCCTTAAACCCAGCACACTGGTCGCTAACGTCTCAAGGCATGAATCAAGATCCTAAAGGCATGTCTCTTCGTCTATATCTAAACGTTCACTCGATTTGCTAAACATCCTAAAACGAACAAACGAATAAGGCGGCACCCTAAGGGAAAGGAATACGAGACGACAACTCGTGGACCTCCCTCAATACCAACTCGAAGCAACAAGTTTAAAAACTGATTGTTAATTACGAAAACAAAAGTCGCCAAAGCAACAAGGGATTCAAAGCCGTAAAAGGCCAGTCCCGAACAAGTACAAAAGCCATAGTCGGCCAAACGCATAAAGATCTAATTTTTAAAAAGTTTCGTATGAGACTACATCTTCAAACATCCTCCGCACACGGAGCCTCATCCTCATCCATCGCATTACCTTCACCTTCGACCGCAATCTCCGGGTCATCATTCTCGTCTGCATCAGGCTGAGGCACGTTTTCGGCAGCAAGAGCTGGATCGGACTCACTTCCCTCGACAGGAATAACCCCTTCATTCACGCGAACAGCCGATTCTTCAAAACTCTTCATCTTGCGCTGAAGTCTGCGCAGCTCCGAAGCCTTGGACTTCTTTGCATTCTTCGCCTTGATTAGAGAGATCGCGGTCTTTCCGAGATCGCGCTCCAGATCGCTAATCCTAGCCTAAAACCGAGACACCTCCGCGGAATGCACGTCCTCAATCACCTTCAGTTTCCCCTCGAGCTGAGCGGACCTCTCCTGCGACTCAGCCAACTCCTTGGCTAAACGCTCAACTTCGGACCCACACTCTTTGATCATCTTATCGATCAACGAAACAAACTAGAAAAGCCAAGATAGACGATCAGATACGAATAAATATAGTCTTTTTAACATATGCTTGCGAACCTGTACCTTGGCACGTTGTTGCGACATCGAAACCAAGCTTGGCGTCTTGCTAAACGAAGCTCCAGTCTCCCGACCCTTCGCGCCTCTCTTTCTCTTGGGAGCATCGGGGTTCGGACAAGTTCTTTTACGGCCTTTGACTGAAGCAGGCAGCGTCACGCTAAGCGCCGGAAGTCCCAGAACAATCACCCTCTTGGCCGGAGGAGGAGGACTCAGAATCGTAACCGGGTCGATCACAGTAAGAGCTGCAACCGGTTCGACCGCGACAGGAGTTGTAACCGATTCAACCACGGTGCGAGCCGCAACCGGTTTGACCGCGGCAGGAGCCGCGACCGATTCTACCATACTCGGAGCTACGACCGTTCCAACCTCAGCAGAAACAGTAACATTTTCGGCTGCAACAAGGGGCAGAACAACAGACATACCCGACGGTTCAATAACAACGTTCGTCGAGGATTTTACTATCGCATCCGTCGTTTCGTCCAAAATAGCCTTGACCTCTCTTGAAAGAACAGATGGATCCACCGGGGGTACGCCACTCGACACGGCATCCTCCTCAGCATCGCTGCGGTCCATCTCGTCTTGAAACAAGAGAAACTCAGAAATCCGAGCATCCTGCAAATGTGTCATAGGGTTGTCGCCAGATGGGACCTCATAGTTTTGTTGATCACCTTGGGAAGAAGACATCTTGAAATTTTTCTAGAGAAAAGTTGGAGAGAAACTTGAAAGATGGAAGATATGAGAAGTAATGATCCAATACTTATAGAAAAGAAGAGCTCGTCCCTCGTAATAAGACAAATCGCAGCCGTAGATTCCGATTAAAGCAACTCCATTCGCCCGCAAAAAAATTCTCCAGAATTTGCGAGCTGGGGGGCTAACTGTTGGTGTGAAAAACCGTAATCTCGAAATCAACGTTTACGATAACTTCTGTAAAAGATGGAATCATTGCTTTCCGCAAGAATCATTTTATAAAACTCGAGAAATCGTTTTATAAAACTCGAAGAATCATTTTATAAACTCGAGAAATCGTTTTATAAAACTAGAAGAATCATTTTATAAAACTCGAGAAATCGTTTTATAATACTAAAAGAATCATTTTATAAAACTCAAGAAATCGTTTTATAAAACTCGAAGAATCGTTTTATAAATCTAAAAGAGATTTTCGAACAAGGGAAATCTGCGGAAAACTCGGAAGATCGTTATCTCGGAAAAACGAAACAAACGTCGATTACACGATCGTCCGAGTTAAGCACAAAACCGCGAAAAACCGAAACCGCCGTAAAACGCGAACTAGTCTCGTCCAGACTAGTTCGCCCAACGGTGAAGTAAGCCAAGACGGATTAGTTCGCCGTTGGGCGAACTAGTCTCGTCCCGACTAGTTCGCCGGCTTAGTTCACCGTTGGGCGAACTAGCCTCGTCCCGGCTAGTTCGCCCAACGGACAGTTCGCCAACCGGCGAGCTGGACCGGTCAGGCTCGGTTCGCCGTACGTCGAACCAAACATCCCGAGCCTCGATCTCCCGTATTCCCGATTCAGTGCTTACGTCCTTCGACACGGTCGTGTTCCGAATCACGGTCGAAATGTCTCCCATTTTGTCTCGATCCGACCTATCATTCGAATTTTACGATAAAAACCGTAAAACTTTGTTTTCTCGAAAAGAACTCGAGGAAATCATATAAAACGGAAACGGATAAACGAGACACCGAACATTGCCTAAACTATACGATTTATTCGAGATTTTTCGACAAAATCATAAAAAAACGCGTTTTTAATAAAAACGTCGAGAAAATCGTAAAAACGGCAACGATTAACTGAGAAATGAACGTAACTAAACTTTACGATTAACTCGGGGAATTTACTAGAAATGGCATCGGATCAGGAAACGATCTCGTATAAAGTCGTAAAACGAATTTATCGTAAAACGACCTGAAAGGTCTTAAAACGCGATAAAAGCCCATCTCGCAATCTTAACGAAATCTAACCCGAAGATACGATAACGTTTTGATGGTTTACTCGCAGAAGAAAGATAAATGGCAAGTTTGAAGATAAATAGAAGATTTCTGCGGAAAAAGGAAGGATCGAGATAAATGGAAGATTCCCGATAAACTCGAATCCGGGCAAAATGGAAAGACTGAACCGCCTGGGAGAGGAGTATATAAGCCAGAGGCATAGGGCAAGAGCAAGGGGACGAAAATCAGATCTAAAAAGGCGGCTGTTAGCTTAGGAATTTAGGACTTAGCGTTTAGACTAGCAATCCAGATCCTTAGAGCGTTTCGACGTCTAAGTTCTTCAATTCTCTTTTGTAACAGTTGTCGATCTCTTACTTAATAAAATCTTTCACACAAATTCTTTATTCTCTGTTCTTCGTTGTTCATCCATACTCTGTTAATTTCGTCTGTTTTAGTGATTTCCGCAGAAAACCAGGACCTCGAGAAAATTAGGGGTTTTCTCTAAATTTCCATATTTGACGGAAAATCGACAGTTTGGATTTCGGTTCCCACAGATTCTCTTACAGAATAACCGCTAGAACGAACGAGAAGAGATATGTCTAACTTAAACGGCGACGTCATCTCGTTCGAGGAAAGAGCAACGATCGATTCGATCAAACCTCTCAATGATCTTCTTGTCATCGAGCTGACGATCCTGAATATGGATGTCACAAGGATATTAGTCGATATCGAAAGCTCGGCTTATATCATCTTTAAAAACACTCTCGAGAGAATGGAAATGGATCCGTCTGAAATCGCGGAAAACGTAAGCCCACTAGTAGGACTCTTGGGAGAAATCACCATGACTCTCGGCACGATCAACCTTACGGTTCGAGCCGGAAGCATAGTCAAAATCGTCGAATTCCTAGTCGTCGATCAACCATGTCATACAACGCAATCGTAGGGACACCGTGGTTAAATTCGATGCAAGCGGTACCGTCGACGTACCATATGTGTCTTAAGTTTCCGACTCCGCGCGGAATCGAGACCATCTGGGGAAATCGGAAAACCTCGCAGGTTTGCTGTGCCGCGGATTTAAAATGGAAAATCTGCTCGCTGACGCTCCTTCCAAAATGAAAAAAAGAAACCGTCTGCCCTCGACGACGCCCTAGAACAAGATAATACGGAAATCTTCTGGCAGTTGCGAGCAGCCGAGGCATTGGAAGGTAAACAAGAGCCTGTCTAAGAACCTGTCACCTCAGTATGCATCGATGAAGCCTTCCCAGAATGCTGCGTTGAAATCGGTGCGAACTCGAGTGAGACTTTAAAAGCCGAGCTCCTTACTTGTCTGAAAAGAAAATCGAACACGTTCGCATGGACTGCGGAAGACATGCTAGGAATCGACATTAACATCACATGTCACGAACTCAATGTTGACCCAACATCCAAACCCGTCAAACAAAAAAGACGGAAACTGGGGCCAGAACGTGCCGAAGCGGTCATCGACAAAGTCGACAGACTCCTCAAAGTCGGATTGATCATGGAAGTTAGATATCCTGACTGGCTCGCTAATTCTGTCGTCGTTAAGAAAAAAAAGGGAAGTGGTGAGTATGCGTCGATTTCACTGATCTCAATAAAGCGTGTCTTAAAGATAGTTACCCGCTGCCGCATATTGATCGCTTAGTCAAGGAAACTGCGGGGAACAAACTCTTATCTTTCATGGACGCTTTTTTTGGGTACAATCAGATCATGATGAACCCTAAAAATCGAGAGAAAACCGCATTTATAGCCTTGCTATAAGGTAACTCCCTTCAGCCTTAAGAATGCCGGCGCGACTTATCAATGGCTCGTCAATCGCATGTTCTCTGAACGACTCGGAAAAATGATGGAAGTGTACATCGACGATATGCTTGTGAAATCACTCGAAGAAGAACATCATGTCGTGCACCTCCAAGAATGTTTCGAGAGACTCAATCTTCATAACATGAAGCTAAATACCTCAAAGTGTCGGTTCGCCATCGCGTCTGGATAATTTTTGGGGTATCTCGTTACCTACCGAAGGATTGAGGCCAACCCGAAACAAATCACGACGCTGATAGAGATGGTATCCCCTAGGACGAAATGCGAAGTACAAAGATTGACCGGCAGGGTCGCGGCACTTAACCGCTTTATCTCGCGATCAATGGACAAATGTCTTCCTTTCTACGAAACTTTGAAGGGAAACAAAATGTTCGAATGGTCCGAAGAATGCGAGAAAGCTTTCCAACAGCTAAAGCATTACCTAGCTACCCCGCCATTACTCGCAAAACCGGTAGAAGGAGAACCACTATTCCTCTACATCGCGGTATCGACAACCGCCGTAAGTGGCGTACTCATCCGAGAAGAACGCGGCGAACAAAAGCCAATCTTTTATTTGAGTAAGACGCTACTGGACGCGGAAACGCGATATCTGATGATGGAGAAATTGACATTAGCGGTGGTCATGTCGGCAAGGAAACTGAGACCATATTTCCAGTATCACACTGTTGCCGTGCCCACTTATTTCCCTCTCCGCACAATTCTGCACAGTCCCAGCCAGTCGGGAAGATTCGCAAAATGGACAATCAAGCTGAGCGAGTACAACATCGAATATCGCGCAAAGACTTTCCCGAAATCGCAAGTACTTGCAGACTTCTTAGTGGAACTCCCAACAGGAGGCACACCCGACCAAGAGACGAACTCGACCTGGATCCTAAACGTTGACGGATCCTCACCCAAACAAGGCTTCGAGATCGGCATCCGACTCACATCCCCAACAGGAGAAGTGTTGGAACAATCGTTTCAATTAATTTTCCATGCTTCAAACAACAAAGCCGAATACAAGGCCTTGATCACAAGATTAAGACTAGCTCGCGGTCTATAGATACGTAATATTCACGCTTACTGCGACTCCCAGCTAGTGGCTAGCCAGTTCAGCGGGGAATACGAAGCAATGGACGAAAGGATGGAAACATATCTGACCTTGGTCAAGGATCTAACCCGAACGTTCGATCAATTCGCTCTTACTTGGATCCCTTGAGCTGAAAACGCCCAAGAAGACGCCTTGGCCGCCGTGGCATCCAGCTCGGAACCTGGTTTGAGAAGGGTAAGTTTGCGTCTTTAAGAGCGTGTTTTTATTCGTATGAATGTAGCGGGAAGAATATGAGTTGATATTGAGGAAGGTCCGCGAGTTGTCATCTCGCATTCCTTTCTCTTTGTGTATCGCCTTATTCGTTTGCTCGTTTGACGATGTTTAGCAAATCGAGTGAGCGTTTTGGAATAGACGAAGAGACATGCCTTTGGGATCTCGATTCATGCCTTGAGATGTTAGCGACTAGTGTGCTGGGTTTAGGGCAAGACCTAGGTTTACTTTCGGATTGAGGCTATGCGATGACTAGTCGGCTTTCGTTTTGCCTGTTGCGATTTGAACCTGATTCCATACCGATTTAGAATCCGCGATAGGTTCTCGGCTTATATGATTCGTCTGGTTGGAACCGAGCATCTCACCGGGAACAATTTCTAAGTTGCCCGGAAGTGCTGACCAAAAGTGTGGATTTATTTTATTGCGCTATTACCCTTGTGTCAGGTGTTCGAGAGCTATCTCTGCGAGATAACTTAAGTTTGTTTAGTAATGTTGCGAGTTTGTTGTGATCAGCAACAAACTTTTTAGGTGATAGATGTTTACGTTGTTTTGGCCTTTGCGAAGGATATGTATGTTAAGAAGTTTTGCGTAATTTTATAGTCGCGGACGGACTATTAGGTCTTCCAAGAAAATGACTTTATCGAGGAAGGTATTTGTGTCGAAAAACTAATCTCCGGGCGTCTGTGACGTCTCGCAGTGCCGAAAGTTGGTTTTTATTTTATATGCCGCGTTTCGTGTTCGGAACGTTTGCGGGGTCGAAGATGTTGCGCGGTGTTGCGAGGGTTTTGTCTTAACCCTGCTTTGCAGGAACACTTTGGTTCATTTGCGGATATTCGCAATTAAAACTTACATTCCTGTTTGGATGTTAGATAGTTTTATGATTTGTGCTAGAGCAATTAGGACCGAGAGGTCGCGTCAGTTGTTTCCCCGAAACAAAGCATTTTTCGTTACGGTGCTTTGTGAAGTGTTAACCTTCCGAGATTCGTACGGCTTTAGGAGCTCTGGTATGAGTCTTTTCTTATACGTCGGATTTTGTAGGCAACTTGCTTCGGGAATAGAGTGAATTGCGAGAATACAGAACTTAGCCGATTTTCGACAATTTTGCATTATCAGTTGAATGTATTTGCTTGGCGTGAAGGTTGTGTTCAGCCGCACAACCAAGGTCGTATTTGGTAGAGGATTAGACCACGACACTTTCGTGCTATCGAAAAGGTCGGGTCGGTTTGTAAACTTGACATTGAAGTGAAGCGCGATCGGACAATAGCCAAGTAGCGTTTGTCGAGCTTGATATGCCAAGTATGCCCGTGTTTATAGAAAACGTTTTTCCGTTGTATGTTTGATTTATACGGTGAAAGTTTCGTATAAACTTTCCTTTGTATGGAACTTGTTTTTTTTTTTTTACTCGAGGGAGACAGATCCTAAGAAGCTCGATGCAGAGCCCATGCGGAGTCGTTTGCGGGGCGGTCTCATTCTCGGATGTAAACGGGAGGAATGAGAGCGGATGCTCGTGAACCGTTGGGCTAAAGAGTGAGATCTTTCAGATCGTGTCGCAAGGAGGCAAAGTTTAGATTGGTCGCTTAGTGCCGGATCGTATAGCTTGGTTTTCGCTATAAGGAATGTACTTTTCGCAAAACGTGTTACGTTTTATTTCGAAAGTTACTTCGTTATGACATGATCCTGACTATACGAAGGATTTCTTGCGTAAGTAATGGGCGATTAATTTAGTAAATCGGCACGACGCATTGGGTTAGTAATGATTCTGCAGATTTTTCGAGAAACCTTTCCGCTTAGTTTTTGATTCTTCGGTGATGGTTTTTTTTTTTTGGAGTCACTCGCAAAGTTTTACCAAAAGTTATTTCACCGAGATCTAGTCGCAAAATGTTTTAGCGGGTTTCTCGGACGGAATGAATCACATGACCAGCAATAGGATCAGTCGGCGAGAAGGGAGGAAGTGTTCTCTATTGCTGCTTTATGTTCTCGATTTTATTCCGTGACTCACTTGGTTCGACGGAGAACAAGATCAATGCTTTGACGCCAAAAGATTTCTCGTATAATTTTTCGATTCTTATACGGAACTTGTTTACCAAGTTGGCGAAGATCTTTATAACTTCAGCAAATTATCGAGTTTCACTCTGAAGTTTCGCAGAGATTTTCTAACCGCATTGTTGCGAAGAGAGATGCTGTATAGTCCTCGATATTATTTCCCAGACGGTTTGGATCAGTCTTTAGCGTTTAGACGGTTCTTAGATTGTCGTTTGCTTTTGGGATGATTTTGACGAGGCGTCGCATTGTCCTAATATTTTCTGCTTTTTTTGGCGAGAGTTTGCTTTATAGAAAGCGTTTTCTCGACGCGAGGGAAAATATTCGACGAAAAGAAAAAGACGAGTTTCCTTTGAAGGATTCGGATGATCGATAATCCGGGTTGGTTAAAGACTGTGGTAGATTGGCGATGACTTGGAGTATGTCTGGTTTACGAAAATTTCTAGGAGCGAGTCAGTTTTAAGACGACGTCAGCGTCTCTAGCTCCTTCTTTCTTTTAGGAAATGAGTACGTTCGAATGCGTGGCGATCGTTTCTCGGTTGTACGAGAGATTGGATCGGTTTGCGAGTTATGCCTGAATGGTTAGAGAACAACAAATCGAGATAGACAAAAATTGCTTATGACTTAGCATGCTAGACTATCCTCTAAATTCTAAGTTCTCTAGGTTTCACGGTAGTTTACAAGACGTTTTCGTTTCTTACCTATGAGAAATTAGAAGTCTAATAAAATTTTCATATCGGACATACCTTAGTTTCATCGATGATTTGGGATCGTCTATTCTTCATTCTTCCTCTTTTGACTTACCAGTCTTCGACGAATTACCAGCAAGAGTATCGGAGCGGGGAGAAGACTTAACCATCGGAGCTCATGTTCTTGTTTCTTCGTACTGCTGGTTTTATTTGACCGACTAGGTGCGCTCTGTATATCAAAAAAATCAACCACGTGTTTATGATTGGATGTTTTCGACTTAGCGTGGCAGAGTTTCGTAAAACCGGATTGGGTCTAGAGAGTTCAGATTTCTCGTATAGTTTAGGCAACTTTGGTGTTAAGTCAACCGTTGCCGCTTTAGACGATTGATTCGAACTTATACGAAGAAACAAGTCTTCGAGGTTTTATCGTAGAATCCCGATGCAAATTCCGATTGAGAGGAAACGATAATCAGCGCGATCAAGACTCGAGAGAGAAACTCGAGGATTGGTTCAACTCGACGTAGGGTAAGTCGGGTGAACCCTTTTATCTCACCGTGTGGTGATCTGGATGAACCCTTGGGGCGAAGTCAGCGTCTCTTGGGTGAGCTAGGCGCTTGGCTCAGCTCGCCGTATGGCGAACTAGCTAGCTCTACATTCGGTGAGCTAAGACGCTTGGCGCGGGTGATCTCGTTTCGTCGAGTTGACTTGTTTTCGTCGTAGAATCTCAACGAAAAGTCCGATTGAGAGGAAACGAAAAGCGTCTCGATCAAGATTCGAGATGGAGATGTTTTGATCCGTGGAGCTTGTCCAACTTGCCTAATGGTGAATCGGCGAGCACAGTCCCGATTCATCAAGCTATCTTGTTTTCGTTGTAAAACCTCAACGAAAACTTTGATTGAGACGAAACGAAAAGCAGTGCGATTATTGTTTAGAGTACGGTCTGGCTCACCATAGCTATGAGTTGGATTGTGTGGATCCTCGGGGAAAAGTCAGTGCCTCGAGGACGAGGTGGAAAGCCGGTCAGCTTGCCAAGATGGCAAGCTAGGTTGCTTGGCCAACTCACCGTCTTTTCGGCTGGATAGTATTGCCCGATTCTGCGAGTAGCCTAAGGTTCTTCCGCGAGCAACCTAGGGTTTTGTCGTGAATAACCTAGGGTTTTTCTGCGACTAACATAGGGTTTTGCCGCGAATAACCTACGGTTTTTCCGCGAGTTACCTAAGTATTTTTCCGCGAAAAGCCTAAGGTTTTTCCGCGAGTAACCTAGGATTTATTTCCCGAGTAACTTACGGTTTGTTCTGCAGTTTTTGGGAGAGAAAGTTTTATTTTTCTGAAAAGTTCTCGGAAAACGTCTTTTGCTCAACCCGTGAGATTTTTCCAAATCGGAAATAAGAAAAACACTATGGGGTTTGATAGATTTTATCGTTGCCCTTAATGATCTGAGATTGAAATCGTGAGCTTGTTTTGTTTCTCTTCCCGTGGCGAAGAGTCGCGATTAGGTTTTCGATTTTGTTGAGTATACAGCGTTTGCGTGAGCGTTGGCTGTACGAGTAGTCGCTGCTGGAGGTTTTTTACCAGCGTCTTTTTGCGAGTTGTGACTTTGTCTTTCATATATCCAGACATCATTTTGATCAAGCGTTTTGCGGCTATGAGTAAGAGTAATCCGACTCCCCCTCCTTCTAGCGCCAAACTGTGGGAACCGAAATTCACCTACTGTCGATTTCCGTTAAATAAGGAAATTTAGGAAAACCCTAATTTTCCAGAGGAACCGGATCTCTGCGAAAGCCAACGACAAGTAACCAAATAAATGCGGAAAAATATGAAAAACGTAATAAAACGAATTTATAGAAAAAGTAGATCTTATTTCGATTTCGTGTAAGAGCGTTGCGATCATTACAAGGGTTTACAAAGGCTTTGTCCGCAGGACCGTCGACGAGTTATCAACATAAAAACCTTAAACCTAATCGAGTCGCAGCTCGATAACAAAAGACGGAAAAAGATAAGAAAAATGATTTGATTGATTTCGAACTAAACCTTATGAAAGGCTGCCTACGTACCCCTTTCAAGGATCAAGTCGAACGTAGGTCAGTTGGTAGAGCTGGACCAGAGATCGAACTGCCTGGGCGAGTTCGTCTAGTAATTGAGCGCCAGTTATAGAAACCGAACTTGTCGAGAAAAAGCCTAAGTTTCTAGGTGCGGAAAAATTCTAAGTCTAGAAAAGTTGTAAAAGTCTCAGATGAGAGCTCTGGATTTTCGTCCCTTTGCTTCTGCCCTATGCCTCTTGCTTTTATACTCCCTTCCTAGGCGGTTTTAGTCTTTCCATTTTACCCAGATTCGAGTTTATCGGGAATCTTTCATTTATCTCGATCTTTCCTTTTTTCCCGCGGAAATCTTCTATTTATCCTCAAACTTGACATTTATCTTCAAGTTTGACATTTATCTTCTTTCTGCGAGTAAATCGCCAAAACGTCGTTTTATCTTCGGGTTGGATTTCGTTTTAAAGTCGCGAGTGGCTTTTATCGCGCTTTAGGACTTTCCGAGCCGTTTTGCGATAAATCCGTTTTACGACTTTAGACGAGATCGTTTCCTGATACGATGCCGTTTTTAGATAAGTTTCTCGAGTTAATCGTAAAGCTAGGAAATGTTCAAGGTTTCGATTAATCGTTGCCGTTTTCTACGATTTACTCTGGGTTTTATTGAAAACGCGTTTTGTACGATTTTTACGAAAAATCTTGAATAAATCGTATAGTTTAGGCAATATTCGGTGTTTCATTTAACCATTGCCGTTTTATACGATTTCCTCGAGTTCTTTTCGAGAAAACAAAGTTTTACGGTTTTTATCGTAAAACTCGAACGATAGGATAGATCGAGACAAAACGGGAGACATTTCGGTCATGGTTCGGAACACGACCGTGTCAAAGGACGTAAGCCTTGAATCGGGGATGTGGGAGATTGAGGCTTGGGATGTTAGGTTTGACGTACGGAGAACCGAGCCAGACCGGTCCAGCTCGCCGGTTGGCGAACTGTCCGGGAAGCTTCTAGTTCGCGTTTTATGGCGGTTGCGGTATTTTGCGGTTTTTTGCTTAATTCGAACGATCGTGTAATCGACGTTTGTTTCGTTTTTCCGAGATAACGATCTTCCGACTTTTCCGCGAATTTCCTTTGTTCGAAAATTTCTTTGGATTTATAAAACGATTCTTCAAGTTTTATAAAACGGTTTCTCGAGTTTTATAAAACGATTCTTCGAGTTTTATAAAACAATTTCTCGAGTTTTACAAAACGATTTATCGAGTTTTATAAAACGATTCTTTGAGTTTTATAAAACGGTTTCTCGAGTTTTATAAAAAGATTCTTCGAGTATTATAAAATGATTTCTCGAGTTTTAAAAAACAATTTCTCGAGTTTTATAAAACGATTTCTCGAGTTTTATAAAACGATTTCTCGAGTCTTATAAAACGATTTCTTGAGTCTTATAAAATGATCTCTCGTGTTTTATAAAACGCAATATTCTTTTATAAAACGATTTCTCGTGTTTTATAAAACGATCTCTCGATTTTTATAAAATGTATTTTTATTTTTGCGGAGACTTTTAGCCATTGATTCCGTTGTGACCGAATTTGACACCAACATATATTATAGAACTCAATGATTAGAATAACTAGTCATCTCTCGATTTCTAGGTTATCTATTACTAGATCCAAGAACTCCAACTCTCGTTGGCAATTCTAAGAAGGCATCGATCGATGCCGGATTAGGCATATCGATCGACAAGCTTTGCGTCGTATCGATCGATGTCTCTAGAGGAGAATCGATCGACGCGCCTCTAGTAGCTTAACGCACGGGTTGAATATTCACTAGGGTTTCTAGATAAACTATCGTTCTTTCTATCAATCCTAGCCCAGAGAAGATAGATCAGACAATAAATCTATAACCGAGTTTAGGGTAATTACTCCTAAACAAGCAATAAGAAAAATCTTCAAAGATGAATATCCTAACTTAGAAATTCTATATTTGGGGCTAATCCCACATAACCTATCTGAACCCTAAACCTAACTGGGGGACCTATTCAGACATGAAGTTTGTCACGAAAATCATATATGAATAGATAAGAAATTGCAATAAAATATAAAACCCAATGGAGTTCCAGGAAGACTCTGATAGGAGTTCCTCCCTTCTCTCCTATCTAAGAGAAACAATGAATCAAAGAAAGCTTAGATAGTGTGTAGCCGTCAACAATTACTTAGAAATAACATAATTAGGGTTTCAAGTCGTCAAGGGTATTTTGGTAACTTTGTGGTATCTTCTGGGCTTCAGTCGGTCATGAAATATATTCGGCCCGCATTCTGGCATCCATATCGATCAATATGAAGGCTTTCCCATCGATCTATATACATTCTTCTTCTCCACAACCTTCTCTCGCGAGGCAGATTGATCACTCTTAAGTAAAACGGGCATTACTTCTGATCTAACCGTTGGATTGAACCCAAGCCGGTGGCATTGGAAAGCGAACTCAAAGCTCTATCTTGTGTCTAAAGATCAGATAAATCGCACCATGGGAAGGTCTCCATCCAAATCTAAACATCTGACGCGACTGAGCAGTTCTGCACTTAAAGGCTCCAAAAGACACCAAAATCACCATATTTCTCCAGAACGTACTAAACCTGTAAATACTCTAAATAGACTCTATATTGTAGTAAATATACATAAAAACACCAATAGACCATGGCTAAAAATGGGTATAATCCATGGTATATCAACTCCCCCAGACTTACCATTTTGCTTGTCCTCAAGCAAAACAAACAGGCAGTCTCTCTGAAAGAGGTTTGAAAACAGCAGGGACTCAAAAGATTTTGAAAACTCAGTCACCATCTCTCTAGTAGTGCAAACCAAATCATAAACATCCTAACCTTAGAAGCACATTATACAATATCCTAGTATAGCAACCAAATTCACCTAGTCAACAACTCAACATATCCTGTCTGACAATCCCCTCTACTAACCTCATTTCTTGCATAAAATAAAAGTGCAGGCTTTACCTTGGGAGTATTGATCAAGGAATACATGGATTCAAGTCAAGCAAGTTTCTGATTAAATAGGGAGTCTTATTCTGGTTTCTTATTCTGGTTTTATATATTTTTTTATGGGATGCCAAAGGAAGGAGAGAAGGAAACCAAAAATTTACAGACTTATACCTTTTAGACTTGCAGGAGGATTCCGATCCCTTGTATACCAAGCCCCAAGACAAGCAAATCAAGTCAATATTAGGTTGGAGGGCAGCTTTGGTTCCTTCAAACATTCTCAGCAAGTGCAAACATAGTTGACAGGTTGATCCACTTTAGTATCTCTAGTACCTCTGCAATCAGTAAATCTAAGACTGGTCTAAAGAGTGGTTATATGACAAGTAATAAATCGAAATAAATCACCATCCCCTTCTTGACTCAATAAAAACTTTTTGAAATCAATTTAAATAAGACTCATAAAGTAGATAAACGTTAGTAATACCCCCAGACTTAAATTACACTGTCCCCAGTGTAACACAGTCGGTGGTAAGGTGAAAATCATAAAGCAAAAGTACGAAATTTAAAAAGTAAGAATGATATACCTGACCGGATTAAGTATCGATCGATGAAAAAGAGTTACCATCGGTCGATACAAGTGATGTACTGTCGATCGATATCGACTCTTTCTCGTCGGTCGATAATCATGGCAATCGTCTACTCGGGTCTGCTTTCCTAGATATCTAACTAAACACACAATATTAGTAGAACCTCCCCCAGACTTAAATAACACTGTGACCAATGTTATACATCCTAAGATTGGTGGGACAATAAACCATAAAGAAAATATTTAACAAAGAAAGACTTTATACCTGCTTTGATGTGAGTATCGATCAACACAGTTAAGTGGCGATCAATATTCTTGATGCTCTGTCGATCGATGCTAGCTAGTCATCGTCGATTCTTATGCAAACTCATCTTCCTTGAATCTTTTTCCTAATACATGACATAAATAAAACACTAAATGTCTAAAGGTTAGTAATAAATAACTAAGAAAACCAATTAATGTTTTTTTCTTGATGAACAGTGATCCTGCTACAGTAGCGGTGCTACAGTAACTCCGCTACAGTGATCACAGCTACAGTAACTCCCAATTTTCTGCTACAGTGTCGGTCGATATTGCTGCTACAGTGTCGGTCGATATTGCTGCTACAGTGTCGCTCGATGTTCGCGCTACAGTGCGTTGCTACAGTACCGTCGTTACTGTTCTTTCATGTTTTTTTTTTTTTTTGTTTACCTAAAATTCTTTGAAAACAAAATATCAGTAATAAATGAAAATAAAACTATATTTAAAATTACCTAACAGTGGGTTTCTCCCACTCAGCGCTCATTTCTAGTCATTAGCTTGACTTTTGGAGATCTGATTCAGTCCGTATGAGAATGAGAACTTGCTCCAATTCAAGTCTCATTATCTACTATTTGAAGCTTTATCATTCTTGTGTGAAAGCCTCCTCCATAGACTTTTCTCCTTTGTCTATCATCTCAGCAATAAGGAGTGCACTAAGCTTTGCGTATGGATGTGAGAAGCATCTGCTGCGCACTCTTGATTTTCTGATACTATCTGAAGAGTAAGGAGTGAATGGTAACTGAGAACCTCCTTTGGTTCGTTTCCGCTTCTTCCAATTTATCCTCTTCTTTCCCACAGACTTGTGTAATCTCACTTTGGATTTCCTGACATAATCTGAGAAGTGAATAATCAATGATAACTGAGAACATCCATTAATTCTTTTTCTCTTCCAATTCATCCTCTTCTTTCCCCCAGACTTGTCTGAATGCGTGGTGGTATCTCCATCAAAAATATTTCCACACTTCATACTCATTCTGCTCTGATTCGCGTCTGGTGTCGATCGATGTACCAACGGTAGTGTCGATCGATTGTGTATTGATCATGTCGATTGATGGTGTCTGGTCAGTGTCGATCGATGCTTCTTCTGCTAGGGCTTTATTGACTTCATCTCTAAATCTCAACCCTCTTTGTGAAACTTTTACGTGCTGATGATCATCTAATACTCAACTATAGGAACTTAACTTCATACTTTTATCTTGTGGGATAGGAGATTCAGCTTCAAACACCTCATTTGGAACCATAATCTTAACATGATCATGTATCCTTTTCACTCTTTTGTGAAACCCATCAGCTTCTTCTGTCCAAATAGATGGTCTCTGATGTTTAGGAACAATAATGTGTGAGGCTTCAGAATTATGCACTATCTCCTTAACTGGTTCCAGCTTGACTATGTATCTTGGCAGTTTATCCAACCATTGTTGTCGATCGATACAATCGGGTGGGTGTCGTTCGATGCAGTCGGATGTATGTAGATCGATGATGTATGGCGACTGTCGATCGATGCCGTAAGGTGGATGGATGTATATCGATGATGCAGGGAGGGTATCGATCGATCTCATCAGGTTGGTGTCGATCGATGCTATCCTTTGATGAAGTTTCTCCATCTTTCCTCTTAGCATTCTATTTGTTATCAAGCTTCTGCTCCAAATTCTGATCTATATCTTCAAGCCATCCCGTCAGCTCCAAGAATTCTTCTATAGTAACTTCTTTACTTGAATCCAAATCTCCAAGATCCTCTCCATTCTCTATGTTTACATCCAGGGAAGGAGAGAACTTGATACATCAGTGCTCTTCTGTGTCGAGTCTGCAGTGTCCTGAGGACAATTCGAACTTTCAAGGATTTCAAGTGGTATTGATCAATGACAAAAGTATTTATCGATCGATTCTGAGATGCTAGTGTCTATCGATGAGGTGGTGGTGATGATCGATGCTGCAGTCGTACTGTCGGTCGATGCTAAGGAACTGGTGTGGATCGATGTGGAGGTCGGATCTTTAATATTAGCTTCTTCTACTCTGCTCAGTTCTCCAGACTCATCTTGTTCATCCTCCTCAAACAAAGCATGGTTGACCAGATATTTTCTGTTCAGTTCACCACTCTACGTACCCTCATCTGCAAGTTGAACCTGAATGTCTAACTTTTTGATGTGGGTGCTAATGGTTTCAGATTCTTTCTTTGGCTCAATGTAGACAATCATCCTCTCATGACCGAATCGAGATCTAAATTCCTCCTCACTAGCTTTAGTCATCTCGTCAAGCTTTTTTTTGTCGCTCTGCTGCACCTTGATAGAGAAATTTGTTGAGGAAGACAGTTTTGATGTCCTCCCAGCTGGTAAAGATCTTGGCTGCAGCTGACTGAACCAGCTAAATGCATCTCCGGATAGTGAATAGGGGAAGATCTTGCAGAGAATGTGGTCTATAGATATTAATTTATGTCTGGTTGCTGAAACTACCTCCTCAAGTATCTTGATATGATCTCTGGTTTCCTCATAAGGAAGACCTTGGAAAGGGTCCTCGCTTACCCAATCATATCACTGGCTACTTAGATCAAAGGTATCCATTTCTGGAAAATAAATCACATCAGGAATTATTACTTCTTCTCCATTAATCAATTCTTCTCCACCACATATTTCGTTGTTGACTCCATTTTTAGATTTTCTGGAGTGTCATAGAGAAATTCGTTGAAGAAGGCTTCCGCGATATCAATCCATGTTTTGAGGGACTCTGGTGGCAACTCTTTTAACCAACGTCTTGCTTCTCCAGCAAGAGTGAATGGAAAGAGTTTGCAGAAGTGGTAGTCTTCAAGGACTTCATCAAAGATAGACACGATTAGGTCTTCAAACATATCCCTATGAACTATTGGTTGCTCGTCATGATAACTCTGAAAGAGACGCTGACTTATAATAGGGATGTAGTCAAGCTTCAGCTTGAAGTCAAAATTTTCTTCCTTTCCGCAAACAGTGTCGGTCGATCTTGGAATAACAATATCGGTCGACGCGTTGCGAGCCGTGTCGATCGATTTCGCGTATGCAGTATCGGTCGACGCACGATTAGCTGTGTCGATCGATTTCAGGATAAAAGTATCAGTCAACACGGGATGTACCGTGTCGATCGATTTCGGGTGGGCAGTATCGGTCGACACGGTGTGGGCCGTGTCGATCGATTTCAGGGGAACATGGGTTTTGTAGTTTTGCAAAGGCAATTTTATTTCTTCACCTTTATTCAGGGTGGAATGAATTGTAACATGGATTTTTGTCCCATGTTTATTTTTATTTTGGTTAACTGCATTGCTTATTTTACCTATTGGTTCAATTTGGACTACTTCATGATTAACATATGTGTTAACAGAAAACTTACCTGCTCCCAGCGAGTCCTTCTCGATCGATTGATGGTGTGCCTTATCGATCGATGTCTGGTGTACGCTGTCGATCGATTCTGCTTGGAGGGTGTTGATCGATAAGCGTGAACCAGCAGGATCCTTCCTTGAAGGGAATATAAATCCTCTCTTCATTGTTCTTGGTACTGAGATGTATGTACCTGAATTAGAAAAAAAAATTATCAGTATTTTAAAACAGTAACAAAACCTAGACTAAATCTAACTAAACAAGATCTAATGGCGATCAAAGCTCCCCGGCAACGGCGCCTAATTTGATATCACTCAAATATTTAACCCTAAGGAGTGAATTACTCTCTCAAATAAGAGGTTCAGTTGTAGTACTTAGGGATCGAATCCACAAGGAGCTAGGGAACCAAATTAGATCTAATAGTTATATGATTAAGCTAGGCTAATGGGTAATAATGCAGGAAATAAACTAGAAAAAAAGTAAACAAGATGAACAAGGTAATTATTCAGCTTGGCAAGGATTTGTTCGATGGAAGGATGGTTGCTAGATCTAGGATTTCTATTCAGGTCATCAGGATTATAATGATATAGAGACTAAAGTATGATATTATAGAACTCAATGATTAGAATAACTAGTCATCTCTCGGTTTCTAGGTTATCTATTACTAGATCCAAGAACTCCAACTCTCGTTGTCAATTCTAAGAAAGCATCGATCGATGACGGATTAGGCATATCGATCGACAAGCTTTGCGTCGTATCGATCGATGTCTCTATAGGAGAATCGATCGACGCGCCTCTAGTAGCTTAACGCACGGGTTGAATATTCACTATGGTTTCTAGATAAACTATCGTTATTTCTATCAATCCTAGCTCAGAGAAGATAGATCAGACAATAAATCTATAACCGAGTTTAATTACTCCTAAACAAGCAATAAGAACAATCTTCAAAGATGAATATCTTAACTTATCAATTCTATATTTGGGGCTAATCCCACATAACCTATCTGAACCCTAAACCTAAAAGGGGGATCTATTCAGACATGAAGTTTGTCACAGAAATCATAGATGAATAGATAAGAAATTGCAATAAAATATAAAACCCAATGGAGTTCCAGGAGGACTCTGATAAGAGTTCCTCCCTTCTCTCCTAACTAAGAGAAACAATGAATCAAAGAAAGCTTAGATAGTGTCTAGTGTGGGAACCGAAATTCACACCTGTCGATTTCCGTAAAATAAGGAAAGTTAGGAAAACCCTAATTTTCCAGAGGAACCGGATCTCTGCGAAAGCCAATGACAAGTAACCAAGAACGCGATTAATATGAATAAATTGAAAGATATAAAAATAAAAACGAGACTGAAAGCAAGAAGGATTCTTATTCCGAATTCGCGTAAGAACGGTTACAACGAGAGTTGCCTTAGCTGCGTGAGCCGTCGGCAAATTCCTAGTTCTAGCAATCTAAGACTAAAACCCTAGTTGAGACGCAGTTCGATAACGAAAACGGAAAATTGCCTAAATGCTAAGTTTGGTGGTGAAAGCTCTGAAAATCGTCCCTCAGCTTCTGCCCTATGCCTCCTCCTTATATACTCCTCCTTAGGCGGTTTTAGTCTTTCCATTTTTCTCGAAACCGAATATTTCGGGAACTTTCCATATCTGTCGATCCTTCCTTTTCTTTTGCGGAAATCTTCTATTTATCTTCAAACTTGCCTTTTATCTTCCGTCTGCGAGTAGACCGTCAAAGCGTTATCGTATCTTCGGGTTTGATTTCGTTAACGTTGCGAGATGGGTTTTTATCGTGTTTTAGAACCTTTCGAGCCGTTTTACGATAAAAACCGTTTTATGACTTTAAAGAGACCGTTTCCTGATCCGATGCCGTTTTTTTACGATTCTCTCGACGTTTTTTATTAAAAACGCGTTTTTTATAATCTTAACGAAGAATCTCGGATAAATCGTATAGTTTAGGCGATGTTCGGTGTTCTGATTAACCGTTACCGTTTTATACGATTTCTTCGAGTTCTTTTCGGGAAAACGGAGTTTTACGGTTTTTATCGAAAAACTCGAATGATAGGATGGATCGAGATGAAACGGGAGACATTTCGACCGTGATTCGGAATACGATGGTGTCGAAGGACGTATGCCTTGAATCAAGGATGTGGGAGATCGAGGCTCGGGATGGTTGGCTCGACGTACGGCGAGCTAGTTCAGCTTGGCTAGGTCGCCATATAGCGAACTAGGCGAAAAGAACCAGTGGGGCAAAGTCAGCACCTCTTAGTTCGGCCAATGGCGATCTAGCTGGGACGGGACTAGTTCGCCCACCGGCGAACTAAGCCTGGCCGGCTTAGTTCGCCGGTGGGCGAACTAGTCAAGTGGGACTAGTTCTCACCGGCGAACTAAGCCAGCTTGGCTTAGTTCGCCGGTGGGCGAACTAGTTGCGACTAATTCGCGTTTTACGGCTGTTTCGGTTTTTCGCGGTTTTGTAAAACGATCTTCGAGTTTTTAAAACGGCTTCTCGAGTTTTATAAAACGATCTTTGAGTTTTATAAAACGCCTTCTCGAGTTTTATAAAACGATCTTCGAGTTTTATAAAACGGCTTCTCGAGTTTTATAAAACGATTCTTCGGGTTTTACAAAACGATTCCTTTTATATTTCTGCGGGGAGTTTCGGCCGTTGATTCCATCGTACCGATTTTGACCCCAACAGTTAGCCCCCAGCTCATAAGAATCTTGAGCCTTTAGCGTAAGGTTCTTGCGAGTGGTTAACCAGTTTTAGTTAAGTTAGGCGGAATTAATGGTCGGAAAGGTCCGTTGAAAGTGATCTGTCCACTCTCCAGGGAGCGGAAAGCGTTTAAGATTATGGCTGCGCCTTGTGAAGGCTGCCTTCGTACCCTTTTGAGGGGATCAAGCCTTTTGTAGTTCGTTTCGGAATTAAGGTTCGTATGACCTGTTTCGCAGAGAGACCTTTATAGTCTAGTTATGTGTCGTGTAGGAGTTATCGAGCATATTTATGTCGATGGCATCTGGACCTTTGCCGGCCTTGAGACTAGTCGTGTGCGGCTCTGAGTCCCTGCCACTTTTGCGGCTTTATTAAAAATCAGTTTGCGTTTTTTAAGAGCGTGAATGAGTTGATATTGAGGGAGGTCCGCGAGTTGTCGTCTCGCATTCCTTTTTCCCTTAGTGTATCGCCTTGTTCGTTTGCCCATTTTAGGATGTTTAGTAAATCGAGTGAGCGTTTAGATTTAGACGAAGAGACATGCCTTTAGGATCTCGATTCATGCCTTGAGACGTTAGCGACCAGTGTGCTGGGTTTAGGGCAAGACCTAGGTTTACTTTCGGATTGAGGCTATGCGATGACTAGTCGGCTTTCGTTTTGCCTGTTGCGATTTTAACCTGATTCCATACCGATTTAGAATCCGCGATAGGTTCTCGGCTTATACGA
>CAKOAT010119598.1:618444-633970 GCA_932364175.1 Eruca vesicaria subsp. sativa | reverse complement strand
TCACATGATCAGCAATAGGATCAGTCAGCGAGAAGGGAGGACGTGTTCTCTATTGCTGCTTTGTGTTCTCGATCTTTCTTTCGCCGCAAATGTTCTTGACATTATTCCGTGACTCACTTGGTTTGACGGAAAATGAGATCAATGCTTTGATGCCTAAAGATTTCGACTCTTATACTTGTTTTATCAAGTTTGAGAAGATTTTTATGACTTCGGCAAATAATCGAGTATCGCTCTGAAGTTTCGCAGAGATTTTCTAACCGCATGATTGCGACGAGAGATGCCGTATATTCCTTGAGATTATTTCCCAGACAGTTTGGATCAGTCTTTAGCACTTAGACGGTTTTTAGAGTGTTGTTTGCTTTTGGAATGATTTCGACGAGGCGTTGCATCGTCCGAATATTTTTCCGCTTATTTTAGAAAGCGTTTTCTTGATGCGAGGAAAAATGTTCGGCGAAAGAAGAAAGACGAGTTTCGTTTGAAGGATTTGGATGATCGACAATCCGGGTCGATTAAAGACCATGGTGGATCGGAGATGACTTGGAGTATGTCTGATTTACGAGAACTTNGAGACATGCCTTTAGGATCTCGATTCATGCCTTGAGACGTTAGCGACCAGTGTGCTGGGTTTAGGGCAAGACCTAGGTTTACTTTCGGATTGAGGCTATGCGATGACTAGTCGGCTTTCGTTTTGCCTGTTGCGATTTTAACCTGATTCCATACCGATTTAGAATCCGCGATAGGTTCTCGGCTTATACGATTCGTCTGTTTGGAACCGAGCATCTCACCGGGAACAATTTCTAAGTTGCCCGGAAGTGCTGACCAAAAGTTTGGATTTCTGTTCGAGAGCTATCTCTGCGAGATAACTTAAGTTTGTTTAGGACTATTGTGAGTTTGTTGTGATCAGTAACAAACTTTTTAGGCGATAAATGTTTACGTTGTGTTGGCCTTCGCGAAGGATACGTACGTTAAGAATTTTTGCGTAATTTTATAGTCGCGGACGGACTTTTAGGTCTTCCAAGAAAATGACTTTATCAAGGAAGGTATTTATGTCGAAAAACTAATCTCCAGGCATCTGCGACGTCTCGCAGTGCCGAAAGTTGGTTTTTATTTTATATGCCGCGTTTCGTGTTCGGAACGTTTGCGGGATCGAAGATGTTGCGCGGTGTTGCGAGGGTTTTGTCTTAACCCTGCTTTGCAGGAATACTTTGTTTCGTTTGCGGATATTCGCAATTAAAACTTAAATTCCTGTTTGGATGTTAGGTAGTTTTATGATTTGTGCTAGAGAAATTAGGACCGAGAGTTCGTGTAAGTTGTTTCCCCGAACGAAGCGTTTTTCGTTACGGTGCTTTGTGAAGTGTTGACCTCCCGAGATTCGTACGGCTTTAGGAGATCTGGTACGAGTGTTTTCTTATACATCGGATTTTGTAGGCAACTTGCTTCGGGAATAGAGTGAATCGCGAGAATACGGAACTTAGCTGATTTTCGACAAGTTTGCATTATCCGTTGAATGTTTTGGCTTGGCGTGAAGGTTGTGTTCAGCCGCACAGCCAAGGTCGTATTTGGTAGAGGATTAGACCGCGACACTTTCGTGCTATCGAAAAGGTCGAGTCGGTTTGTAAACTTGGCATTGAAGTGAAGCGCGATCGGACAATAGCCAAGTAGCCTTTGTCGAGCTTGATATGCCAAGTATGCCCGTGTTTACAGAAAATGTTTTTCCGTTGTAGGTTTGATTTATACGGTGAAAGTTTCGTATAAATTTTCCTTTGTATGGAAGTTGTTTTTTTTTTACTCGAGGGAGACAGATCCTAAGAAGCTCGATGCAGAGGCCATGCGGAGTCGTTTGCGGGGCGGTCTCATTCTCGGATGTAATTGCGAGGAATGAGAGCGGATGCTCGTGAACCGAAGGGCTAAAGAGCTTGGTTTTCGCTATAAGGAATGTACTTTTCGCACAACCTGTTACGTTCATTTTCGAAAGTTACTTCGTTATGACATGATCCTGACTATGCGAAGGATTTCTCGCGTAAGTAACGGGTGATGAATTTAGTAAATCGGCACGACGCATTGGGTTAACAATGTTTCCGCAGATTTTTCGAGAAACCTTTCCGCTTAGTTTTTGATTCTTCGGTGATAGTTTTTTCGGAGTCACTCGTGGAGTTTTACCAAAAATTATTTCACCGAGATCTAGTCGTAAAATGTTTTAGCGGGTTTCTCGGGCGGAATGAATCACATGATCAGCAATAGGATCAGTCAGCGAGAAGGGAGGACGTGTTCTCTATTGCTGCTTTGTGTTCTCGATCTTTCTTTCGCCGCAAATGTTCTTGACATTATTCCGTGACTCACTTGGTTTGACGGAAAATGAGATCAATGCTTTGATGCCTAAAGATTTCGNCGGCGAAAGAAGAAAGACGAGTTTCGTTTGAAGGATTTGGATGATCGACAATCCGGGTCGATTAAAGACCATGGTGGATCGGAGATGACTTGGAGTATGTCTGATTTACGAGAACTTCTAGGAGCGAGTCGGTTTTAAGACGACGTCAGCGTCTCTAGCTCCTTCTTTCTTTTAGGAAATGAGTACATTTGAATGCGTGACGATCGTTTCTCGGATGTACGAGAGATTGGATCGGTTTTCGAGTTATGCCTGAATGGTTAGAGAACAACAAATCGAGATAGACAAAAATTGCTTACGACTTAGCATGCTAGACTATCTTCTAAATTCTAAGTTCTCTAGGTTTCTTGGCAGTTTACAAGACGTTTTCGTTTCTTACCAACGAGAAATTAGAAGTCTAATAAGATTTTCGAATCGGACATACCTTAGCTTCATCGATGATTTGGGGTCGTCTATTCTTCGTTCTTCATCTTTTGACCTACCGGTCTTCGACGAATTACCAGCGAGAGTATCGGAGCGGGGAGAAGACTTAACCATCGGAGCTCGTGTTCTTGTTTCTTCGTACTGCTGGTTTTATTTGACCGACCAGGTGCGCTTTGTATATCGAAAAAATCAATCACGTGTTTATGATTGGATATTTTTGACTTAGTGTGGCAGAGTTTCGTAAAACCGGATTGGTCTAGAGAGTTCAGATTTCTCGTATAGTTTAGGCAACTTTGGTGTTAAGTCAACCGTTGCCGTTTTAGACGATTGATTCGAACTTATACGAAGAGACAAGTCTTTGCGGTTTTATCGTAAAATCCCGATGGAAATTCCGGTTCAGACGAAATGAGAATCAGCGCGATCAAGACTTCGAGAGAACTCGAGGATTGGTTCAGCTCGACGTAAGGCAAGTCGGAAGAACCCTTTCAGCTCGTCGTGTGGCGATCTGGATTGCAAGATCCCTTGGGGCGAAGTCAGCGTCTCTTGGGCGAGCCAGGCTCTTGGGTCAGCTCGTTGTATGGCGAGCTAGCTAGCTCTACGTTCGGCGAGCTAAGACGCTTGGCGCGGGTGATCTCGATTCGTCGAGTTGACTTGTTTTCGTCGTAGAATCTCAACGGAAAGTACGATTGAGACGAAACAAAAAGCGTCTCGATCAAGATTCGAGATGGAGATGTTTCGATCCATCTAGCTTGTCCAATTTGCCTAATGGTGAGTCGGCGAGCACAGTCCCGATTCATCAAGCTATCTTGTTTTCGTGGTAAAACCTCAACGAAAACTTTGATTGAGACGAAACGAAAAGCAGTGCGATTATTGTTTAGAGTACGGTCCGGCTCGCCATAGCTATGAGTTGGATTGTGCGGACCCTCGGGAAAAAGTCAGTGCCTCTGGGACGGGGTGGAAACCCGGTCAGCTCGCCAAGATGGCAAGCTAGGTTGCTTGGCCAACTCACCGTCTTTTCGGCTGGATAGTATTGCCCGATTATGCGAGTAGCCTAAGGTTCTTCCGCCAACAACCTAGGGTTTTGTTGCGAATAACCTAGGATTTTTCCGCGAGTGACCTTGGGCTTTCTCCGCGAGTAAAGCTAGGGTTTTTCCGCGAACAACCTAGGGTTTTGCCGCGAATAGCCGCTAGTATCCTAGGATTTATTTCGCGAGTAACTTACGGTTTGTTCCGCAAATAACCTAGGGTGCTTTCTGCGAGTAACCTAGGGTTTTTCCGTGAACAACCTAAGGTTTTTTCCGCGGGTGACCTAGGGTTTTGCCGCAGTTTTTTTGCGAACAACCTAGTGTTTTGCCGTGAATAACTTAGAGTTTTTTCGCGAGTAACCCAGGGTTTATTTTGCGAGTAACCTACGGTTTATTCCGCGGTTTCTGGGAGAGCAAGTTTTATTTTTCCGAAAAGTTCTCGGAAAACGTCTTTTGCTCAACCCGTGAGATTTGTCCGACTCAGAAATAAGAAAAACACTATGGGGTCTGACAGATTTTATCGTTGCCCTTAGTGATCTGAGATAGAAATCGTGAGCTTGTTTTGTCGCTCTTCCCGTGGCGAAGAGTCACGATTAGGTTTTCGATTTTGTTGAGTACTACAGCGTTTGCGTGAGCGTTGGCTGTACGAGTAGTCGCTGCTGGATTTGTTTTACCAGCGTCTATGCGAGTTGCGACTTTTTCTTTCATACATCCAGACATCGTTTTGGTCAAGCGTTTTGCGGCTATGAGTAAGAGTAATCCGACCCCCCCTCCTTCTAGCGCCAAACTGTGGGAACCGAAATTCACACCTGTCGATTTCTGTAAAATAAGGAAAGTTAGGAAAACCCTAATTTTCCAGAGGAACCGGATCTCTGCGAAAGCCAACGACAAGTAACCAAGAACGCGATTAGTATGAATAAATTGAAAGATATAAAAATAAAAACGAGACTGAAAGCAAGAAGGATTCTTATTCTGAATTTGCGTAAGAACGGTTACAACGAGAGTTGCCTTAGCTGCGTGAGCCGTCGGCAAATTCCTAGTTCTAGCAATCTAAGACTAAAACCCTAGTTGAGACGCAGTTCGATAACGAAAACGGAAAATTGCCTAAATGCTAAGTTTGGTGGTGAAAGCTCTGAAAATCGTCCCTCAGCTTCTGCCCTATGCCTCCTCCTTATATACTCCTCCTTAGGCGGTTTTAGTCTTTCCATTTTTCTCGAAACCAAATATTTCGGGAACTTTCCATATCTGTCGATCCTTCCTTTTCTTTTGCGGAAATCTTCTATTTATCTTCAAACTTGCCTTTTATCTTCCGTCTGCGAGTAGACCGTCAAAGCGTTATCGTATCTTCGGGTTTGATTTCGTTAACGTTGCGAGATGGGTTTTTATCGTGTTTTAGGACCTTTCGGGCCGTTTTACGATAAAACCGTTTTACGACTTTAACGAGACCGTTTCCTGATCCGATGCCGTTTTTTTACGATTCTCTCGACGTTTTTTATTGAAAACGCGTTTTTATAATCTTAACGAAGAATCTCGGATAAATCGTATAGTTTAGGCGATGTTCGGTGTTCTGATTAACCGTTACCGTTTTATACGATTTCTTCGAGTTCTTTTCGGGAAAACGGAGTTTTACGGTTTTTATCGTAAAACTCGAACGATAGGATGGATCGAGATGAAACGGGAGACATTTCGACAGTGATTCGGAATACGATCGTGTCGAAGGACGTATGCCTTGAATCAAGGATGTGGGAGATCGAGGCTCGGGATGGTTGGCTCGACGTACGGCGAGCTAGTTCAGCTTGGCTAGGTCGCCATATAGCGAACTAGGCGAAAAGAACCAGTGGGGCAAAGTAAGCACCTCTTAGTTCGCCCAATGGCGATCTAGCCGGGACGGGACTAGTTCGCCCACCGGCGAACTAAGCCGAGCTGGCTTAGTTCGCCCATGGGCGAACTAGTCGGGACGGGACTAGTTCGCGTTTTACGGCTGTTTCGGTTTTTCGCGGTTTTGTAAAACGATCTTCGAGTTTTATAAAACGATCTTCGAGTTTTATAAAACGGCTTCTCGAGTTTTATAAAACGATCTTTGAGTTTGATAAAAACGGCTTCTCGAGTTTTATAAAACGATCTTCGAGTTTTATAAAACGACTTCTCGAGTTTTATAAAAAGATCTTCGAGTTTTATAAAATGATCTTCGAGTTTTATAAAATGGCTTCTCGAGTTTTATAAAACGATCTTCGAGTTTTATAAAACAGCTTCTCGAGTTTTATAAAACGGCTTCTCGAGTTTTATAAAACGATCCTCGAGTTTTATAAAACGATCCTCGAGTTTTATAAAACGATCTTCGAGTTTTATAAAACGGCTTCTCAAGTTTTATAAAATGATCCTTGAGTTTTATAAAAAGATTCTCGAGTTTTATAAAACAATCCTCAAGTTTTATAAAACGATTCTCGAGTTTTATAAAACGATCCTCGGGTTTTATAAAACGATTCTCGAATTTTATAAAACGGTCCTCGAGTTTTATAAAACGGTCCTCGAGTTTTATAAAATGATTCTTCGGGTTTTACAAAATGATTCCTTTTATTTTTCTGCGGGTAGTTTCGGCCGTTGATTCCGTCGTACCGATTTTGACCCCAACATCTAGCCGTCAACAATGGCTTAGAAATAACATAAATAGGGTTTCAAGTCGTCAAGGGTCATGAAATATACTCGGCCCGCATTCTGGCATCCATATCGATTGATATGAAGGCTTTCCCATCGATCGATATACATTCCTCTTCTCGACAGCCTTCTCTCTCGAGGCAGACTGACCACTCTTCAGTAAAACGGGCATAACTTCTGATCTAACCGTTGGATTGGTCCCAAACCGGTGCAATTGGAAAGCTAACTCAAAGATATATATTGTGTCCAAATATCAGCTAAATCGCACCATGGGAAGGTCTCCATACATATCTAAACATCTGACGCGTCAGCGCAGTTCTGCACTTAAAGGCCCCAAAAGACACCAAAATCACCTATATTTTTCCAGAACGTACCTGAACCTGTAAATATACATAAAAAAACCAATAGACCATGGCTAAAAATGGGTAAAATTCATGGTATATCAGTACTTAATTAAAATGTTTTAAAGCTCTTGCATCTGATGGATGAGGCATCTCACCCTCCGTCTGAGTATGCTCGGCATGCCATCTCATCCCTCTGGCAGTCTCCTCAGATTGATACAAGCTTTCTAATCTATCTGTAATTGGTAAGCACCACATCCTTTGGTACAATAACCTATTACGCCCTTGTCCTTTTGGTTTGAATCGTGGCTTCTTGCAGAATCGACATTCTTCTAACTTCTCATCATCTCCCCACTAAATCATGAAATTGTCGATGCAAACGTCTATCATCTACGAAGGCAACCCAAGACTATAAACCAATTTCTGAATCTCATAATAAGAATCAGCATAGACATTGTCCTCCGGAAAATACTCTTTAAACAAGTCTGCCCATGCATCCATGCAATTTTTAGGTAGATTGTGATCGGTTTTAACATTCATCATTCTAGCAGCCAATGACAACTTAGAGAAACTTTCTCTACAGCCATTGTAAATTGGTTGATTCGCAGCATCTAACATTTCATATAACTTTTTTACATCGGTGTTAGGTTCTTCAGCTTCATCATGAGCTACAAGTGCATCACGTACCATATCATGAACCCTATCATAATCTACCATATGTTCCTCCTAATGGTAACTATTTTCATTATGCAAATGATCATCCGGTTCAACCTGAAAATTGCTATTACTACTGCTAGCTTCATTCCCACAACTATAACATTCTCCATGTTGAAACCAAATATAGTAACGTGGCGTGAAACCTCTATTTAATAAATGCTTCCAAACATTTTCACGAGGGCCTAATTTTGAATTGTTGCATTTCCGACAAGGACATAACATCTTACTGCTTTCTAGCGTGATCTGCTTGATCCATAAATTTCTCCAACCCTTCGAGATATTCTTTCGTCACTCTCCCGTCACCATCTCTGTGTGTATAGATCCACCTCCGCAACTCAAAAATATATCCATAACCGGAATTTGTTTTCTTTCACGTTTTCAATTTTTTCTCTCTTTTACGTTTTCAATTTCTTTGGGTATGTTTCATTTGAAACTCTATTGAGGATGTATGAGCACGTATCTTCTTCATAGCATGATATTCCAAGGATTCAAATTCTAACATCCATGTCCATCCCTCTTGTGTGCCCATCTCTCTCTCTCTCTCTAAGGCTGTGGAGCCATCTTGTCAGATGGTCAATAGTTAAAATTTTTGGAGGCTCGTAAGACTTTCTTACTAGACATATAATTACCACACACTACAAAAAATGGTATTGATAGCACGAGAAGACCGTTATCATATGTCATAGATAGCGTATTATGGAACCGCTATGTATGCCCTAGCTATAATAGGTCTCCCACTTATGATAGCAGTTTTTAGATGCTATTATATCAGAAACCTATAATAGCGTTGTTTTTGCTATTTTCTATTAACAGGGTCTTGTTATTTATATTTTAAAATTAATATATTTCAAACAAATGATATTTATAATTGGTTTTTAATATTACTGGTTTGATAAAAAAAAATTGGTTTATTTAGTAAATCTTAGTTTACAATTGATATTGGTTTAGAAATCTAAGACTAAAAAAAAATTGGTTTATTTAGTAAATCTTAGTTTACAATTGATATTAACCCTACAGCTAAAATCTTCGCCATCAACTTCAGCGATTTCTTCTTCTTCTACTTCACCGTTTTTGAACAGCTACCGAAAAACCTCTACACTAATCCACCAAGCTCTTCTCTTCCATCATCATCTAGCTCATCCCCCTAGTTCTTTTCATCTATCTCTCGTCCCTCGTCTCTGAACAAACTCCAGCTCCACTCTTCTCTCTCGCTCGACTCAAACTCCATCTAATGTCTCTGCAGCTAACAACCTCTGCTTCTCTGCCCTGCTACTCCATCAAGCTCCTCTTCCTTGTCCACCTTCCACTAACAAGAAAAAAAAAAAAAAAATCAAACCACAGAGAAAGAGAGTGAGAGTGAAAAATAGTGAGACGTGACCAGTGGGTGTGGTGATGACGAACGGTGATGATAGAGACTCTAGTGATGACGGATCTGAGAAACGGCTGAGAAGCTCATCAGGCACATAGCTTAACTCGACCTAATCAAAACGGCTCGTATCTGGGCTTAATCATATGAGCTTTATGAGAAATGGAAGTTGAATCGCGAGCCCTTTATCTTCTCCTCTCGAGACATGCTTCTTCGATACGGCGTCGTGGTGTTCTTTGTTTGAGAGAGAGAGAGAGAGAGAGATATGATAGCACACAAATTACCCCAAGAAGTGAATTACTCTCTAAAATAAGAGGTTTTGTAAGACCCGATCCGGCCGACTAGGCCGCGGTAGATGCCTTACGTCGCTCGGTCCATACCCTGACCGGACCTCTAAAATTTTTGCCCTTTATTTAAAAAATCCCCCATAGGCGAGGGCTAACTCAGATCCTATCTCAAGACTACCTCAGTCATTCCCTAGCTTAGATCCTTTCAACTTATGCACAGCGGAATAATATCAAATTAACCATTGGTCTAAAACAAATCTAACACTTGTCTGGTCACATCACCTCATCTACTGGTCAGTATACTCAACTACCAGATAGCTCCAAGGTCGATGCTGAACCCAAACCAAGTCATACAAAATCCGAGGTTCCATCCACCTAACAATTCTATCTAGAACTAAGCAACATTGCTAGATCATACCTTTGCCACATCCACGGAGCTTGTTAGCTCATCGGTCCAACTGAACTGTCTTAGCTAGCTCATCCTCCTTCTAGCTGACTTAGCTAGCTCATCCTCCTAGCTGACATAGCTAGCTAATCCAGCTAGCTAAGTTGCACCACTTCACCTGAGCTTCCATGTACTCTCGTCCAGCTGATCGAGCTGCGAGGTAGCTTCGCCCAGCTTCCCGTCTACTCGTCAAGCTCTCTTATATCTGTACAAACTCTCCCCAAAGTACTTAGTCATTCAACTAACCATCCCCACAGACCAAGTAACCTTCGAGAAGTCTTTAAACGGTTAATGATATGCATCTGGCCTTTCTCGGCTCATGCATCATCCTTTGCCTCAACGGCTTATCAAATCAAGTCCATCTACTAGACTGACAATGCCCATCAGATCCTAAGTCACTCATCCAACCACCCCACATGACTCAGAGCTGATGAGTCTTCACTCTTGCATGATCGGCCATGGAAAAACATTCCAACAAGTCCGATCAGCTTTGTCTTCTAAACCAATGCATCTCTTATCAAGTTTGAACCAACACCTTGATCCATCATTTATGAATCAGATCGTCTATTCTCAACCATGATCAGATCATACACGGTCATCTTGTTATATAGATATGACCCCAATCTTATTAGTGTTTGACCCTCAAACCATTGCCTATGGTTAATGAACTCAACACTATTCAAGATAGACCATCTCCCCTTATATCAAGCATTGACTCAACTAACAACCAATTGCCACTATGTGGGTCCACGCCCTACACAATGCAAGTGGTTTCCTTTTATCGATCGCACCTCTTCGGACCCGAATAATCCGTACTCTTTCAGACCTGAACCATTCACACCCTTTCGGACCCGATCCCTTCGCATCCTTTCGGACCCGAACCATTCGCACCTTTTCGGACCCGAACCATTCGCACCCTTTCGGACCTGAACCATTCGCACCCTTTCGGACCCGAACCATTTGCATCCTTTTGGACCCAAACCATTCACACCTTTTCGGACCCGAGCCATTCGCACCCTTTCAGACCCGAACCATTTGCACCCTTTCGGACCCGAACCATTCGCACCCTTTCGGACCGAAACCATTCGCACCCTTTCGGTCACGACCCATTCGCATCCCTTAGATCACGTCATGTTCGCATCCCTTGGATCCCGATACGTTCACACACCTTGGGTTGTGATACGTTCGCATCCCTTGCATCACGACACGTACATACCTCTTGGATCACGATACGTTCGTACCTCTTAGGTCACGATACGTTCGTACCTCTTAGGTCACGATACGTATGTACCTCTTGGATCATGATACGTTCGTACCTCTTGGATCACGATACGTTCGTACCTCTTAGGTCACGATACGCTCGTACCTCTTAGGTCACGATACGTTCGTACCTCTTAGGTCACGATATGTTCCTTCCTCTTAGGTCACGATACGTTTGTACATCTTAGGTCACGATACGTTCGTACCTCTTAGGTCACGATACGCTCGTACCTCTTAGGTCACGATACGTTCGTACCTCTTAGGTCACGATACGCTCGTACCTCTTAGGTCACGATACGTTCGTACCTCTTAGGTCACGATACACTCGCATCTGTTTAGTGACATGCACCCTTTGGTTGATGGTAACCTTTGGTCAATGGTACCTTTTGGTCCTCGTACCATTTCTACTCGCAACACTTGGTATCTCGTACCTTTTGGTTACTCGTATCTTTTGGTAACTCACAACCTTTCGTAACACATGACTCTTGGCAACTCGTACCCTTTGGAAGACACTCCTTGATGGCACCTCTTGGTGACATCCCTTGATGGCACCCTTAGGTGGCATCCCTTGATGGCACCCTTTGGTGGTATCCCCAGATGGCACCCTTTGGTGGCATCCCCAGATGACACCCTTTGGTGGCATCCCTAGATGGCACCCTTTGGTGGCATCCCTATGGATCCTCGTTTATCATTGGGGGATCTCTTTAGGACGTGTGTCCATTGTATAAGACTGAATGATCTGATCTCTGGTCGGCCCTCCTATATATAGGAAACCAAAGGCCATGTCCAAAAGGACACATCTCTTCCAAGCATCTTTTCGGACCAGATCTTGGCCATCGATTACAATCAATGGTCTAGATCGCATCTTTTGGATCTTGGAAGTTTCCAGACACATCTACGCACGTCCATCCACTTCTAGACACATCAAACCCAAGCCCAAACTAATTAACCAAGCCCATGGCCCGACCACAACAGCCCATCGGCCCATAGCCAGCCCTGGCCTACCAACCGGCCCGGTAACTGCCCAGACTTGACCCAACGGCCCAAAACCCAAACACTCAGTCGAGATAAGATGAGCTGATCCCTAGCTGGTCCAGCTGAGTGAGCTAGTAGTCCAGCTCAGGGAGCTGGCACACTCTACTTGAGCTCCAACAGAGCTCTGTCCAGCTGGTTGAGCTTCTTTCTCGCATCACCCAGCTGTGATACACTTCGTACAACTTGATATCTTCATCTTGTACAATCTTCTAAGTCCCTTGGTCTATTCACAGACCTAGAATTAGTATTTCTTTGCTCCATTCTAATCATTCACTTAATCGAGCTTGGCCACGATCATTTCTCATGATCTGAACCAAAGCTGTCTCGTTTCTATCAAACGTCTAAGCCTTATGTCAAGTTCCAGAAATGAGAGCATGACGGTTCAGCTGGTTTGAGCTGATTAGTGAGTGTGCAGCTAGACCAAGCTGGGCTTAGCTTACCCAAGCTTCCCCGAGCTAGGTCGAGCTGTCCTAACACCCTGTTGAGTTACCTATTTACTCGTGTAGCTCTTTTAACTCCTTTTCCTTCTTTATCTGGCTAAGTCTCAGCACTCTGATGACCTTAACCACGTTCCTAGACCATGGTATGCTTGCCTTTAGGTCTCGTGACCTGACTGACGCGTCTCCTCGCACCATGGTCTGTCCAGACGATCATACTCAGGATCGGGGACATGACAAGTCTTCCCAACTTAATAGGGATTCATCCTCGAATCCGGTCCCAGTGTATATTCCTTATTGAACTGACCATACTACTCTGGGCATTCTGCCTTCATTCTTGTTTCTATCTTACTGATCACGTCCTTGATCAGCCTTCTAACAAATCTCCCTCACTTGATACAGATTTAACCAAAATCTTATCAAGTGGTCCGTCTGTTTTTTTTTTTTTTTTGGCTTATGGCATCCTTACTTGGCTACTCAGCCATAGTCAAGGATCCATCATCCCTTGTATAAGTGATGCCAACGTGTAGTCTTTCCAACAAACCACAACTTGGTCATATTGCGATCTTAATCCATACTAGACTAAACCGTCTCAACTTAACTTTGGTCCATCACTGGACTCTCTCATATTTCAATCCTGGTCCATTCAGGACGTGATCATATTCTGGTCCTGGTCCACTCAAGGACTCGACCGTGCTTTCCGACCATAGGTCCATCTCCGAGTAGGTCGTGTCCTGATCCTCGTCCCCTATCGGACTTGATCATACTGCGGTTCTGGTCCACTATGGGACTCAACCGTCTCACCCCAACCATAGGTCAAACTCCGACTTGGTTGTAATGCGATCCTTGTCCCTCGCTGGACGTGATCGTCTTTACCCCAACCCTAGGTCAATCTCCCACTTGGTTGTTACTTGGACTCGATCGCGTAAGCCAACCCTGGTCCCATTCCGGACTCGATTGTATACCGACCCTGGTCCTTAGCTCGGCCATCTCGGCAGGAGCTATGCGGCTTATGGACTTTTAGACATTGGGGCCGTCCCTAGTTCCAGTTCTATTATGAACGGGTCCGCCCTGTCAGGGGGAATTCCCTGCAGCGCCCGAACACATCATAAAAACTCACTGACCAGCGGAATCCCGTCTGGGTTACCACCCCTCAACCATCTCCTTAGTGGCGATTGTGGCTATATAAGCCTCACAAACTCTATCTAGCATCCGTTCCGCTCGGACTGCTGAAACCACTACACAAAAGGAGGCAGGTTTTATACCTTGGAACCTGATCGGGGGTCTACACCCATCCTCAAACTGCACCTTTCCGCGATGACAGTCTAAGGTGGCCCGATTCTTTCCAAGCCAAATCCATGCCCAAGATC
Source organism: Eruca vesicaria subsp. sativa (assembly GCA_932364175.1). Classification (NCBI taxonomy): domain Eukaryota; kingdom Viridiplantae; phylum Streptophyta; class Magnoliopsida; order Brassicales; family Brassicaceae; genus Eruca; species Eruca vesicaria. The sequence continues at coordinate 620,223 of CAKOAT010119598.1, read as the reverse complement.
ACTTCATGACTCTTGAGGTGGACACAAATTAGATCCGCAGGTATTACCCTGTCTATGATCAATACCCAGAAGATCTTAGTGCATCCTGACTAGATCCCATTTGGACTCGTTCGAGTAAGCCAACCCTGGTCCTTCGCTGGACTCGATTGCCTACCGAAACTGGTCCACTCTCCTAGCTGAGTAGGATCTCGGTTTGATACACATTTGGAAAACGTCCCATACCATTCTCCAAAGTGTCACACTTCCATGAATGTCCCATACCATTCACAAGAGTGTTTATAATATACCTCAATCCACATCACACTAAGATATATAACGTATGCTCACTTGTTTTGNCAAAGTGTCACACTTCCATGAATGTCCCATACCATTCACAAGAGTGTTTATAATATACCTCAATCCACATCACACTAAGATATATAACGTATGCTCACTTGTTTTGAACGGCCACCAAGGTATAACACTTAACCTCAGTAGAGTGCTGCACGTTTATTTCAACCTAAGCCACTCTCTGGTCCATGTTACCTCCCTTGTCAAGGTCGTCCTTACAAAGATCTTGCATTACGTCCCTTATCAATCCGTCTATTACTTCCAAATAACTAGATGAACTAACCATTCTGTCTTCAGGGTCCTGCCCTTGGAGAGTGCATATTAGCTAGGCTGACTCATTTTGGAACTTCCCTGTTCACAAGCATGAAACCCAATCTTACCTCAACTCTCACTTGGCTCACCGCAATTAAGGTTCCAAGTCATCTTAGTTTTCAGAAATAATATCGGTTTAAACATAAAATCATTGAACACGGTCCTTATAAGGATCAAGCATTCTCTGATACCAACTTGTAAGACCCGATCCGGCCGACTAGGCCGCGGTCGATGCCTCACGTCGCTCGGTCCATACCCTGACCAAACCTCTAAAAATTTTGCCCTTTATTTAAAACATCCCCCATAGGCGAGGGCTAACTCAGATCCTAGCTCAAGACAACCTTAGTCATTCCCTAGCTTAGATCCTTTCAACTTATGCACAGCGGAATAATATCAAATTAACCATTGGTCTAAAACCAATCTAACACTTGTCTGGTCACATCACCTCAGCTACTGGTCAGTATACTCAACTACCAGATAGCTCCAAGGTCGATGCTGAACCCAAACCAAGTCATACAAAATCCGAGGTTCCATTCACCTAACAATTCTATCTAGAACTAAGCAACATTGCTAGATCATACCTTTGCCACATCCACGGAGCTTGTTAGCTCATCGGTCCAACTGAACTTTCTTAGCTAGCTCATCCTCCTTCTAGCTGATTTAGCTAGCTCATCCTCCTAGCTGACATAGCTAGCTCATCCAGCTAGCTAAGTTGCACCACTTCACCTGAGCTTCCATGTACTCTCATCCAGCTGATCGAGCTGCGAGGTAGCTTCGCCCAGCTTCCCGTCTACTCGTCAAGCTCTCTTATATCTGTACAAACTCTCCCCAAAGTACTTAATCATTCAACCAACCATCCCCACAGACCAAGTAACCTTCGAGAAGTCTTCAAACGGTTAATGATATGCATCTGGCCTTTCTCGGCTCATGCATCATCATTTGCCTCAACGGCTTATCAAATCAAGTCCATCTACTAGACTGACAATGCCCATCAGATCCTAAGTCACTCATCCAACCACCCCACATGACTCAGAGCTGATGAGTCTTCACTCTTGCATGATCGGCCATGGAACAACATTCCAACAAGTCCGATCAGCTTTGTCTTCTAAACCAATGCATCTCTTATCAAGTTAGAAC
>CAKOAT010119598.1:601534-612153 GCA_932364175.1 Eruca vesicaria subsp. sativa | reverse complement strand
TGCTAGTAGTTCCTTTTCCATTGTTGCTAATTTCTTTGTGCATCATCGAGGGTCCGACTAGCATAGCAGATAACATGTAATTTGTATCCTATTTCTGGCCAAGTACTGCGCCTACAGTGAAATCACTTGCATCTCACATTATTTCGAAAGGTGAACTCCAATCAGAAGCTTGCACGATAGGGGTGGTTACAAGAGCTGACTTGATTTCCTCAAGTGCTTTTCAACACTCAGGGGTGAAATCAAATTTTATTTCTTTGCACAGGAGAGTTGCTAGAGGTCTACATATTCTGCTAAAGTCTTTTTTGAATCTCCTGTATAAACCAGCTGCCCAAGAAAACTCTACACGTCTATCATGTTGTTGGGTATTGGCAGACCGGTCATAACTTTGATTTTAGCTCGATCTACTTCTATACCGGCTGGTGAAACCTTGTGCCCTAGAACAATTCCATCACTGACCACAAAGTGTCATTTCTCCAAATTCAGGACAAGATTCTTCTTCTCACATCTTTCTAATACTTTGCATAAGTTGTTAAGTTATGATGCAAAATCGGATACATACACCAAGAAGTCGTCCATTGATGGTAGCTCAAATATTTATCCTATGGAGCAACTTACTCGCTCAAATAAGAGATCTATTGCAGTACTTAGGGATCAAATCCACAAGAAGCTATAAAACCTATTGTTGCGGTCAAAATCAGTTACAACAGAATCAATACTGAAATTCCCGGAAAAATCATACAAGAAACTATAGACTTTCTACAGAGATATGAAATTACGGAAAGCTCGTATCAAAGAATGAAATAATCAAAAAATACCTCCTCGTTCGTTGGGGTCAAAATCGGTTACGACGGAATCAACGACCAAAGCTTTCCACAAAGTTAAGAATATGTTTTAAAACTGCGGAAGAGAATCGAGAAGAGATCTAAGGATTCTCCGAACAAAGAGATTCCTTAAACCCGAGAATCGTCATCCTGGAAATCATCAGAAAATCGAATAAAACAGCCCGCGATTGTTTTGTTAGCCAAGTTACCGAAAACGGCCGTAACATCCAAACTCTCCGAGATGTTGCAACAATTATTAAGATCGGAGTCAACGCCTACAAACACTTCTCCTTATATCCTCCGCAAAGATCTTGGGACGAGAAAACAAGAAAAGACCAAAAACCGAGCAACCGTCCAGCTCACCAACGGGCAAGCTCGGTCACACATGTGACCAGCTCGCCCATGGGCGAGCTTCAGGCATCAGTCCCCAGCTCGCCCATGGGTGAGCTTCACGCATCAGTCTAGATCTCCCAGGGGCGAGCTGCACTCAACAGTCCAGCTCACCCATGGGCGAGCTGCACGCAACAGTCCAGCTCGCCCATGGGCGAGCTGCACGCAACAGTCCAGTTCGCCCATGGGCGAGCTGCACGCATCTGTCCAGCTTTCCCATGGGACAGCTGACCACACCTGTGACCAGCTCTCCCATGGGCGAGTGCATGAACCTGTCCAGCTCGCCCATGAGCACATCTGTCCAGCTCGCCAATGGGCGAGCTAAATTCAACCATCTGTGTCCCTCGATTCAATCATACTCTAAACGGTGATCGGAACGCCCTTCATTTCGTCTCAATCCGCTTTACCGTTTGAGTTTTACAATAAAAACCGTAAAAGACATGTTTTTTTAGTAAAACCTCGAGTAAATCGTATAAAACGGCAACGGTTACGAAGCACCGAACATTGCCAAACTATACGATTAAATCGAGCTCTTTTATAAAAGACGTGTTTTTAGTAAAACATCGAGTAAATCGTATAAAGAGGCAACGGTTAAACGAAACACCAAAGATTGCCAAACTATACGATTAACTCGAGATCATTTATAAAAAAAATCGTAAAACACGCGTTATTAGTAAAACCTCTAGTAAATCATATAAAACGGCAACGGTTAAACGAAACACCGAATATTGCCAAACTATACGATTAACTCTAGATGTTTACTTAAAAACGTTGTCATATCCGGAAACGATCTTGTCTAAGTCGTAAAACGGCTCGAAAGTTCCTAAAACGCGATAAAAGCCCACTCGTGTCTTTGGACAGGGTCCAGCTCAAAGATACAATGACTGTCTGTCTGTTATCCGCAGGAATGTCAAGATTGAAGATAAATAGAAGTTTTGCGCAGAAAAATGAAAGATCGAGATAAATGGAAGATTTTTGATAAACACGAATCAGGGCGGAAAAGGAAAGACTAAACCGCCTACAGAAGGAGTATATAAGCAGAAGGTCGAGGACAGAAGCAGGGGACGATTCTCACAACTTTTCTAGACTTAGAACTCTCTGCACTTAGAAACCTAGGCTTTATTCTCGACAAGTTCGGTTTCTATGACTGGCACTCAATTACTAGAAGAAATCGCCCAGGCAGTTTGATCTCTTGTCCAGCTCTATCAATTGAACTACGTTCGACTTGATCCTCGAAAGGGGTACGTAGGCAGCCTTCAATAAGGTTCAGTCCGAAATCTATCAAAACCCTTTTTGCTTATCTTTTTCTTCTTTTGTTATCGAGCTGCGACTCAACTAGGTTTAGGGTTTTATGTTGCTAGAACTAGGAAACTCGCTGACGGACCCTGCGGCCAAAGCCTTTGTAATCTCTTGTAAAGATCGAAACGCTCCTGTGCGAATTCAAAATAAGATCAATTTTCTTTATAAATTCGTTTTATCATGTTTTTCATATTTTCCGCATTTATTGGTTACTTGTCGTTGGCTCTCTCAGAGATCCGGGTCCTCTGGAAAATTATGATTTTCCTAAGTTTCCTTATTTACGTAAAATCGATAGTGCGACTTTCGGTTCCCACAATTTGGCTATAGAAGGAGGGGGGGGGGTCGGATTACTTTCACTAATAACCGCAAAACGCTTGATCAAAACGATGTCTGGATATATTAAAGACAAAGTCACAGCTCGCAAAAACGCTGGTAAAACAACTCCAGCAGCGACTACTCCTATAGTCAACGCTCACGCAAACGCTGTAGTACTTAACAAAATCAAAAACCTAATCGCGACTTTCGCCATTGGAGAAGAAACAAAACAAGCTCGCGACTTATCTCTCTGATCACTAAGGGCAATGATAAAATCTTTCAAATCCAGTAATTTTTCTCTTATTTCTGAGTTGGACAAATCTCATTACGTATGGGTTGTCCAAAAGGTGTTTTCCGAGAACTCTTCGGAAATATAAAACTTGCTCTCCCAGAAACTGCGAAATAAACCCTAGGTTACTCACGGAGAAACCCTAGGTTACTCGCAGAAAAACCCTATATTACTCGCGGGAAAAACCCTAGGTTACTAGCGGAAAAACCTTAGGTTACTCATGGGAAAAACCCCAGGCTACTCGCAGAATTGGACGATACTATCCGGCTCGCAAAGATGGTGAGTTGGCCAAGCAACCCAGCTTGCCACCTCGGCAAGCTGATCGACCTTTCACCTCTACCTCGAGGCACTGACTTTGCCCCGAGGGTCTTTACCATCCAGCTCCCCGTTGGCGAGCTGACCAAGCTCAACCAGCTCGCCCGTTGGCGAGATGAACCGTTCAAACCAGCTCGCCAGTTGACGAGCTGATCTGCCTTTCACCTCGCCCTCGAGGCACTGATTTTTCCCTGAGGGTCCTTACCATCCAGCTCGCCACCCGGCGAGCTGGCCGAGCTCAACCAGATCGCCACCCGGTAAGCTGGACCGTTCAAACCAGCTCGCCAGTTCGCAAGCTGTAAGGGCTCACCCAGCTAGCCCAATGGCGAGCTGGACAACTCATGGAGTTTCTCTATTGAGTCTCGATCGTACAGTTTTTCGTTTCGTCTCAATCGGACTTTCCGTTTAGATTTTACGACGAAAACAAGTCAGCTTGACGAATCGAGACTGTCCGCACCAGCTCGCCAGTTGGCGAGATGAAAAGGGCTCATCCAGCTCTCCCAATGGCGAGCTGGACCACTCCTCGAGCTTCTCTCTCGAGTCTCGATCGTGCTGATTTTCATTTCGTCTCAATCGGAGTTTCCATTAAGATTTTACGATAAAACCGCAAAGACTTGTTTTTTCGTATAAGTTCGAATCAATCGTTTCAAATGGAAACGGTCGACTTAACACCAAAGGTTCCTAAACTATACGAGAGATTTGAACTCTCTAACACAATCCTGTTTTACGAAATTATGCTACGTTAATTCAAAAACATCTAATCATAAACGTGTGATGGTTTTGTCAACAATATACGAAGAACACATAGTCATTTAAGTAAAACCAGCAGTACAAAGAAACAAGAACATAAACTCTGATGTTGAAGTCCCTTCCTCACTCCGATATTCATGTTGGTGTTTTGCCGAACACCGATTCATACGAAAATAAGTCAAAAGACGAAGAACGAAGAAGAGGCAGTCCCAAATCATCGAAGAAACTAAGGTATGTCTGATTCGAAAATTTTATTAGACTTCTAATTTCTCGTAAGCAAGAAATGAAAACGTCTTGTAAACTGCCGTAAAACCTAGGGAACTTAGAATTTAGGGGGATAGACTAGCATGCTAAGCCGTAGGAAATTTTTGTCTATCTCGATCTATTGTTCTCTAATTGTTCAGGCATAACTCGCAAACCGATCCAATCTCTCATACAACCGAGAAACGATCGCCACACATTCAAGCATACTCATCTCATTTCTCAAAGAAAGAAGGAACAAGAGACACTGCCGTCGTCTTAAAACCGAATCATTCCAAGAAATATTCGAAAACAGACATACTCCAAGTCATCATCAATCCACCATGGTCTTTAATCGACCCATCGAAAATATTCGAACAATGCGATGCCTCGTCAAAATCATCCCAAAAGCAAATGACAATCTAAGATCCGTCTACACGCTAAAGACTGATCCAAATCGTCTGGGAAATAATCTCGAGGACAATACAACATCTCTCGCCGCAATCATGCGTTTAGAAAATCTCTGCCAAACTTCAGAGTGAAACTTTATGATTTGCCGAAGTCCTAAAGATCTTTTCCAACTTGATAAAACAAGTTTCGTATAAGAAGCAAAAATTTATACGAGAAATCTTTAGACATCAAAGCATTGCTCTCATTTTCCGTCGAACCAAGTGAGTCACGAAATAATATCAAGAATATTTGCGGCAAAAGAAAAATTGAGAACACAAGAAGCAGCAATAGAGAACACGTCTTTCCTTCTCGCCGACTGATCCTATTGCTGGTCAAGTGATCCTATTTCGCTCAAGAAACCCGCTAAAAAGTTTCACGACTAGATCTCGGTGAAATAACTTTTGGTAAAACTCGCGAGTGACTCCAAAAAACTATCTCCGAAGAATCAAAAACAAAGCGGAAAGGTTTCTCGAAAATCTGCGGAGACATTGTTGTCCCAATGCGTCGTGTCGATTTGCTAAATTCATCGCCCGTTACTTATTCAAAAAAAGATCCTTCGTATAGTCAGGATCATGTCATAACGAAATACCTTTCGAAAGTAAACGTAACAGGTTTTGCACAAAGTGTTTTCCTTATAGCAAAAGACCAAGCTATACGATCCAACACTGGACGACCAATCTAAACTTTCTTTCATCGCAGCACAATCTGAAAAATCTCATTCTTTAGCCCTGCGGTTAACGAGGATCCGCTCTCATTCCCCTCAATTACATTCGAGAATGAAATCACCCCACAACAGACTTCGCACGGGCTCTGAATCGAGCTTCTTATGCTCTGTCTCCCTCGGGTAAAAAAAGAAACAACTTCCATACGAACAAAGGAAAGATTATACGAAAATTTCATCGTATAAATCAAACCTAAATTGGAAAAACGTTTTCTACGACCACTGACATACTAGGCATATCAATCTCGACAAACACTACTTGACCCTTGTCTGATCTCGCTTCACTTCGATGCCGAGCTAGGTTACAGCATCCCCTTTAAGGGCAATCCGAACCGTCTCGATCTTATTGACAGCACAAAGATGGCATGATCTAATCCTTTACAAACTACGTCCTTGGCTATGCGGCTGAATACAACCTTCACGCCAATCCGAACATAGTCAACGGATAATCTAAAACTTGTCGAAAATTGACCACACTCTATATTCTCACAATTAACAATATTTCCTAAGTAAGTTGCCTACAAAATTCGTCGTGCAAGAAAACACTTGTAACAGAGCTCCTGAAGCAGTACGAAATATCCTTAAAATATATGACAAAGGTCTCGGAAGGTCAACACTTCACAAAGCACTGTAATTAAAGACGCTACATTTCAGGAACAAACTTACGCGACCCCTCGGTCCTAATTTCTCTAGCATGAATCAAACTACTTAACATCTAACCAGGAACGTAAGTTTTGGCTGCGAATGGCCGCAAATAAACCAAAGTGTTCCTGCAAAGCAGGGTTAAGACAAAACCTTTGCAACACCGCACAACATCTTCAACCCCGCAAACATTTCTAACACGAAACTCGACATATGAAAGAATAAATTATATTCGGTATTGCGAGACGTTGCAGATGCCTGAAGAACAGATTTTTGACAAAAATACCTTCCTCGATAAAATCAGTTTCTTGGAAGACCCAACAGTCCAACCGCGACTATTAAAAATACAAAACTTCTTAGGACACGTATCCTTCGCGAAGCTCCAAGAAACGGTAACATCTACCACCTAATTTTGTTGCTGATCACAACAAACTCGCAACAGTCCTAAACAAACTTAAGTTATCTCGCAGAGATAACTCTCTTACACCCGACACAAGGGTAATAGCGCTATAAAGAAAACCAAATTTTGGTCAGCATCTTTGGGGATGCTCGATGCCGACAACCAATGTGGACTTTAAATCGGTACAGAATCAGGTTAAAATCGCAACAGGCAAAACAAACGCCGATTAGTCATCACAAAGCCTTAAAACCGAAAGTAAACCTAGGTTTTGCCCTACACCCAGCACACTGGTCTCTAACGTCTCAAGGCATGAAATGAGATCTTGAAGGCATGTCTCTTCGTTGATATCTAAACGCTCACAAGATTCTAAACATCCTAAAACGAGCAAACGAATAGGGCGATCTACAAAAAAGAGGTAGACTATGAGATGACAACTCATATTTTTCCCTACATTCATACGTATACAAACTTGCTCTTAAAACTCAAAACACAATTTAAAAAGACGGCTGCAAAGCTGAACGGATTCGAAGCTGCATATGGCCAGTCTAAAAATATAATGGCCGCACTTGGCCGAAGCAAACAGCCTACAAGGCAAGTCTCGAGGCTGATACAAAACATCATCGATATCGCCATGTTCGATAATTTCTGTGGATAATTAGAATGTAAAGGTCTCAATCGAAAACATGTCATACGAACCTTAACTCTAAAACAAACTACGAATGTTATGATCCCTTCAAGAGGGTACGTAGGCAGCCTTCACTAGGCGCAGCCCCAATCCTACTACTTTCCATTCCAATAAGAGTAGGAAGACCACTTTCAACGGAACTTTTCAACCATAAATTCAGCCTATTTTCCCTTACTTTCCTAAAATTGTCCAATCACTCGCTAGAACCTCACACTAGAAGCTCAAGGTTCTAACGAGCTGGGGGGGCTAACTGTTGGGGTTAAAATCAGTCACGACGGAATCAATGGCTGAATGTCCCAGAAAAATCATACAAGAAACTATAAAATTTCTACTGAGATAAAAAGTTACGAAAAGCTCGTATCAAAGTATGAAATAAAAAAAAAAGACCTCCTCGTTTGATGGGTCAAAATCGGTTACGGCGGAATCAACGACCAAATCTTTCCGCAAAGTTAAGAATATGTTTTAAAACTGCGGAAGGGTGTCGAGAAGAGATCTAAGGATTCTACGAACAAAGCGATTCCTTAAATTCGATAATTGTCATGTTGGAAATCATCGAAAAATCAAATAAAACAGCCCGCATTGTTTTGTTTGCAAGGTTACCGAAAACGGCCTTAACATCCAAACTCTTCGAGATGTTGCAACTATTGTTAAGATCGGAGTCAAAGACTACAGACACTTCTCCTTACATCCTCCACAAAGATCTCGGGTCGAGAAAACAAGAAATGACCAAAAACCGAGCAACCTTCCAGCTCACCCGTGGGCAAGCTGCACGCACCTGTCCAGCTCGCCCGTGGGCGAGCTGAACGCACCTGTCCAGCTCGCCCATGGGCGAGCTGCACGCATCAGTCCAGCTCGCCCATGGGCGAGCTGCACGTAACAGTCCAGCTCGCCCATGTCGAGCTGCACGCATCTGTCCAGCTCACCCATGGGCGAGCTGCACGCATCTGTCCAGCTCACCCATGGGCGAGCTGCACGCACCTGTCCAGCTTGCCCATTGGCGAGCTGAGCACATCTGTCCAGATCGCCAATGGGCAAGCTGAATTTAACCATCTGTGTCCCTTTATTCAATCGTACTCTGAACCATGATCGGAAAGTCCTTCGTTTCGTCTCAGTCCGCTTTACCATTTGAGTTTTACGATAAAAACCGTAAAAGACGTGTGTTTTTAGTAAAACCTCGAGTAAATCGTATAAAACGGCAACGTTTAAACGAAACACCAAACATTGCCAAACTATACGATTAACTCGAGATCTTTTATAAAAGAAGTGTTTTTAGTAAAACCTCGAGTAAGTCGTATAAAGCGGCAATGGTTAAACGAAACACCAAACATTGCCAAACTATACGATTAACTCGAGATCTTTTATAAAAAAAAAATCGCAAAACACACGTTTTTGGTAAAACCTCAAGTAAATCATATAAAATGGCAACGGTTAAACGAAACACTGAATATTGCCAAACTATACGATTAACTCGAGATGTTTACTTAAAAATGTCGTCGTATCAGGAAACGATCTTGTCTAAGTCGTAAAGCGGCTATGTCGTAAAATGGCTCGAAAGGTCCTAAAACGCGATAAAAGCCCACTCGTGACAGGGTCCAGCCCAAAGATACAATGACGGTCTGTCTGTTATCCGCAAGAATGTCAAGGTTGAAGATAAATAGAAGTTTTCCGAAGAAAAATGGAAAGATCGAGATAAATGAAAGATTTCCGATAAACAAGAATCAGGGCGGAAAAGGAAAGACTAAACCGCCTAGAGAAGGAGTATATAAGAAGAAGGTCGAGGACAGAAGCAGGGGACTATTTTCACAACTTTTCTAGACTTAGAACTCTCTGCACTTAGAAACCTAGGCTTTATTCTCGACAAGTTTGGTTTCTATGACTGGCACTCAATTACTACACGAACTAACCCAGGCAGTTCGATCTCTTGTCAAGCTCTATAAATTGAATTACATTCGACTTGATCATCGAAAGGGGTATGTAGGCAGCCTTCCATAAGGTTCAGTCCGAAATCAATCAAAACCCTTTTTTCTTATCTTTTTTGTCTTTTGTTATCGAGCTGCGTTTCAGCTAGGTTGAGGGTTTTATGTTGCTAGAACTGGGAAACTCGCTGACGGACCCTGCGGCCAAAGCCTTTGTAATCTCTTGTAAAGATCGCAACGCTCCTACGTGAATTCAAAATAAGATCAATTTTCTTTATAAATTCGTTTGATCATGCTTTTCATATTTTCCGCAATTATTTGGTTACTTGTTGTTGGGTCTCGCAGAGATCCGGGTCCTCTAGAAAATTAGGGTTTTCCTAATTTCCTTATTTACGTAAAATCGACAGTGCGAATTTTGGTTCCCACACCTATTAAATCTAATCAATCAATAATCTAGGTGAATATAAATAGTAAAACGAAGCAAACAAGTAAAATAGTAAATATGAAATATTCTAATTAATCAAGACAATTACTCAACAAGAATGGAATGATGGTTTTGAAACTAAAATGGAAAGGTGTTAGATTTAGGGCTTTTATTCAGGTGTTGGAGATTATAATCCTATAGGTTCTACGTAGTTGTTTGCATGGTATTAAAGAGCATTAACTATCTTAACAATAGATTTACTAAACTTTCATTTAATAAATAAGTCTATTGACTAGAATGTTTGTCGACCAAGACAAGAGTGTCCGATCAATAACAGTGTCGATCGATTATTCAAAAGGAATATCGACCGATTCACTTTACTCAACATTGTTCGATTTCTGATGGGAATATCGATCGATACAGCCAGTCAAGCGTTACACGCGATTTAACAAAGACTCAGTATGGACCCCTAGATCATACTTTCGCTGTGTTTTTAGTAAAATCCTAGCTTAATCAGGACGTGTTCAAGAATATCAGAGTTATTCAGAGGTTTTTAAACAACCTAACAATCCTAGGTTCAGGTTTCTAGTTAGCAAGTCTAGAATATGAGCATTAAGAACACCCTATTAATGAATACCACAAGAAGCAATCCTATAGTTGGGGCTAATCCCTCTAACCTATTTAAACCCTAATTCTAACAAGTGAATTACTCAGACTTGGTTAAGCAATTCATAACACAAGAAAATAAATAAAACTGCATAGTACAGATAGATAGATAGATAGATAGATAGATAGATAGATAGATAGATAGATAGATAGATAGATAGATAGATAGATAGATAGATAGATAGATAGATAGATAGATAGATAGATAGATAGATAGATAGATAGATAGATAGATAGATAGATAGATAGATAGATAGATAGATAGATAGATAGATAGATAGATAGATAGATAGATA
>CAKOAT010119598.1:573345-600224 GCA_932364175.1 Eruca vesicaria subsp. sativa | reverse complement strand
TAGATAGATAGATAGATAGATAGATAGATAGATAGATAGATAGATAGATAGATAGATAGATAGATAGATAGATAGATAGATAGATAGATAGATAGATAGATAGATAGATAGATAGATAGATAGATAGATAGATAGATAGATAGATAGATAGATAGATAGATAGATAGATAGATAGATAGATAGATAGATAGATAGAAAATAATGGAGTTCCAATCACAAATCTCTCTGTTGATTTTCTCTCCCAAACTATAAATCCCAAAACCATTTGCTTCGAAAAGATACAAAAAAGCTCTCTCTGCCTCTAACACTTTGGCAGAGTATATAAACGTTGGTTAAAACTTGTTAGGGGTAAAATCGTCATTTGGTGATGTTTGGGCTTCAAGTTGACTTATCTCGCAAAATGGTCTCCACGCCTTAGGCATCGATCAATCACGCAAGGTGCATGTCGATCGATGTGAGTCACTCCATGTCAACCTCGATCGTCGTGGTCGATTCCAAATCAAGTGAATTCTCCAATTCTGTCTAAAATGCTCCAAAACATCATTTTCTTTCACAATGATCTTGAACCTATAAATATGCTTAAAAACGGGTCAGAATCATGGTTTATCAAACTCCCCTAGACTTATCTTTTTGCTTGGCGTTAAGCAAAACAAACAGGCAGTCTCTCTGAAAGAGGTTTAAAAAGAGTAGGGACTCACAGATTTATAAACTTTGAAATCATAACCTCTATAACATTGGTATCAACATCTAAGAAGTTCTAATCACAGAAGTTCATTATGCCATATCCTAGCTTAGACCCCAAATTCATCTAGCCAACAACTTAGCAAATACTATCTGACACTCCCCTGAACTAACCTCATTTCTTAACATAAAAATAAAAGTGCAGGCTTTACCTTGGGAGTATCGATCACACGATGCACGGAATCTCAAACAAGCATCTGGATTTGCAGGTAAAAGTTAGTTCCTATATTTCTCTCTTCTAAATTCTCTCTTGAGTCAAGATCTACTTCTAAGGCATGATTATTGACCAAGATTGGACAAGCTTCCATGAAACAAGCCTTAATGGTGTTTGCCACCAAGTCCTGATCACTTCTTTTTGACCTATATCCAAGAATTCATATGAAGTGAGCCTTGATGGTTGTAGCCACCAAGTCCCATTCGAATTCTTTTATTGGAATCATTATGAATCAAAACTTAATGGCTGTAGCCACCAAGTCATGTTCTTATTTGTCCTAACTAAAAACCTAATAAACTTAGTACTATTTTCAGATTTTTTTTTTTTTTTGAAATAATAAATCTACTTAACTATCTAGGGTCAAAAATAGAGAGAGAAAAAGTGATAAATCTACACAAGGCTTTACCTTCCAGCCTGTTTGAAGAATCTGATTCCATTTATACCAAGCCCCAAGACAAGCAGTTGTGTCAGGTTTAGTGTTGGAGGTCAGCTTTGGTTCCTTCAAATAATCTAAGCAACCGTGAATAGCTGATTGATTGATCCATTTTAGCATCTTTAGTACTATCTGTAATCATAAAATCTAGAATGGTGCTAAATAGAGGTTAGATAACAAGTATAAATCAAATACGATCATTACCCCTTTTCTTGAGCTTAATAAAAATAGTTTTGAAAACGAATTTTTATAAGACTCATAACAAATAAAATATCATTAAACCTCCCCCCATACTTAAATTACAATGTCCCAGTGTAAAGAAAATCGAAGTTATGGTGAATGAAAAATGAACATGACTAGATTAAGTATCGATCAATGTGTAAGAGAGTACATCGATCGTTGCAGGTGATCGTCTGTCAATCGATATCGACTGTCGTTCGTCGGTCGATGAGTTGGTCATCTGTTTCTCCTTGGATTTTTTTGTTGTTGTTTTTTTTTTTTTTTAAGAAACCCTGCAATGTGGAAAAGAAGCTACTTGTTGGAAAACAAGTATCCACAACTTTTCTGTTGGCGCTGAACCAAGTAGCCATGAAACTTCTTGTGGCTTCATCACTTCTGGCCCATCTTGCATCCATCTTTATGACTGTGTCTGCAATGTTTTGAAATCTTTCCTGAAGAATCTCAATGCTGATGCTGTTCCACTGAACCATCACGTCTTCTTAATTAAATCAGATATGACAGGCTCTTCCTGTAACATATTCTTTCCTTCTGGTATGGACTCGGCATCGATCACTGTGACTGATGTGGTGTCGATCGATTCGGGTGGAATTTCATCGATCGATTTAACCTTATCCTTGTCGGTCGATGCTGCAGTTTCAGGTCGACAGGCGAGTCTTGTATGGATTGTCCTGACTTCCTTCTGCAGCTATTATCTTCCTGAGTGTAGTCCACTGATGCTGTTGTTGAAGGGGAAGAATATGTCATCACATCTCTGGTCAAGCCTATCATCGGTGGTGTTCAGAGCTTTGTAGATCATATCTATGATCTGGTCAACTTCTGCTCTGGTATAGAATTTCTGCTCTGGTAAATTCTTCACGTCGATCGATTTGCCTCTGCGTTTGTCGATCGATGATAAGGATGGTAGGTGGAAATCAAGTTGCATCTGAATGGTGGTGTCCTCTTGTTGCAAAGCAGTCATCCGGCCATCAAGGTGTGTAAGTACTGCATAAATGGTGACATGTAGTGATCATGCTCATCTGTGCAGAACTTCATCCGTTTCTCGATGTCCAAAAGCTTAGCATCAAGCGATTTGGTAACATTTGTATCGACCGATTTGCTTTTCTCATGCCTCTTCTCGTGGATTTTATCCAAATCTTGTTGTAACAACTCAATCCTCATGCTTAACTAGTTGATGTTGTTGGTGAGGATGTGTTGTATTGCGTCAATCCTTGCATCTAGATATGTCTTGTCCCATGTAGCTATCTGATCTGTCGACAGCTCGTTCTTTTCTGGTTCGTCATTCTCGCCGATCAATGCTTCCTTAGTGGCATCGATCTATGGTTAATCCAATGATGCTTCCTTGCAAAATCATATAGGCCGTATCAATCAAAGAAGCATTGGTTGGTGAGCTTGCCCAATGCTTCTTTCTGCCAATCACTCATGTAACCAATCATCTCATTGATTTCATCTTTGGTGTAAAGCTCCGGCTTCAAAACTGGTCCATGATTTTTGTTGTGGTCAATCAATACACGTCTCGTCCTGCCGATCGATGGATAAGTATCCTTGGCGATCGATGGTGGCTGAACTGTGTCGGTCGATGTTTGCTGCATCACTCCTAGTTGTTGTTGAAAAAGATTTTCTGGTCCATTGGCCATATGGAGGATTTCTGCTATGTCCTCTTTGTAAACTTGTAGGATCCTCCCATCTATGGCTCGTGCATTACCTTCTGGGTCCCTAATAACACCAAATTCATCTAGCTTTAGAAACTCATCAAGGTAATAATCTTTAGTTAAAGTAAAAGTTCTAGGGTTAGAATCGATCGTTGTGCTATGTGCAGCGTCGATCGATGGTAGACGAGAGGTGGTGATCTTTGGCTGGTTGAAAGTTGCACTTGTTGCTTTGCCATGATGATCACTGTAGTTTGTGCCTCTCTTGCTCTGTCTCTCAAAGGTAGTAAGTACTTACATCTTGTCTGATTCTGTGGTATGAGACGTCCTCTTGGTTGCAAGATATCTTTTATACTCATCAGGTACCCTAGGAAAAATTGGAAAATTTCCAAATTTCCTGCAGTCGGTGGCGTTGAAATCGATCGATGTTGAAGTGAGTGTGTCGATCGATTGTTGATGTCGATTTTCCTGATGTGGCTGAGTATCGATCGATTCTGGTACAGATGTGTCGATCGATTTCGTGGGTTTTGTCTTGTTGATGGGTTGTAGGAGTCTATCATCTGTAAAAGTGGCATGGATATCTCTAGCATACTCCTCATCATAATCCTCATCATGCTCCACTCTGTGATCCTCTGAATCTAATATGATTGTTGTGTCAATTGGAAAGCTCTCATGGAAACAACTGTTTGCCCAACTGCCTATTGAGTAGTCATCATGCTTGTTGCTGGTGGTTTGCAAGGAAAAATCGGGTGTGATTCCATGCGTGGACTATCTGTCGATCTATGCATCAAGTGTTGCATTGGTCGCTTGCTGGCTGAGGGAATCGATCGATGTTGTTGAGTGTGTGTCGATCGATTTGGAATACTCAGTTTCATACTCTGCTCCACAATGGCATGCACCGATGAATCCAGCTTCCCTAGTCTCCAATAGGTTTACATGTTGCTTAACAACACGAACAGGGTCATAAAAACGTTTGGATCAATTAGAGTAAGATAAAACCTGTTAGTATTCATGTCATAAACTGCTCCTACAGTGGCCATAAAAGCTCTTCCCAGTAAGAGTGAAGAATTCCAATTTAGCTTGATATCTAGGACATGAATATCCACAGGAACTACTGCATTACCAATCTGCACCTCTTGGTCTTTGATTATACCTTCTGATTTCCTCTCAAAACAATCCACAAAGGTGATGGATTCTTTAGAAGGTTCTACCTCCAGACCCAGATGGTCTGCCAAGACCTTTGGTAGGATGCTGCCTGATGCTCATGTGTCACATAATGCATGTGGGAACTCAATACCTTTGATTGAACGTGGTATTGCAAACTTCCCAGGATCACTCTTCTTCTTCAGTGTGATCCTTTGTTTCATCCTTTCCCTAACATGATTCCCGCAGAAGTCGAATTTCCGGGAGTACGCAGAAGGTTGCGCCCAGAAAGGAAAGAGTCAAATAACCTGATGCTTCTCGACGAACTCGATTTGATTAACAAACGACGGGATCAAGCCCTTGTCTGAATTCAAAACTATCAGCAAGCAGACGCAAAGTACTACAACGCAAACGTACGCGGTCGCAGATTTCACGAAGGCGACCTAGTCTTACGAAAAGTCTTCCAAAACACCGCAGAACGAAATGCCGGTAAATTGGGAGCAAACTGGGAAGGACCGTACAAGGTCATAAAGGTAGTCCGGCCTGGAGCATACAAAATCGCAAACATGTAGGACACCAAAATTCCCAGATCCTGGAACGTGATGCATCTAAAAAAATACTATCCCTAGGCGACGCGCCCGCAAAACACTGAACTACGAGACGGCTTGATCCCCTTAAAGGGTACGTAGGCATCTTGTCGCAAAACAAGACCAGCCGTCCCCCCTAGTTAAAAAGGAAGGGAATAGGTGAGTATACGTATACTCGTATACTCCCGAAATTTCAAACTCGAAATTTCTCGAACTTTTTCTTCAACCAACGTATCAAAAGAAAAAACGACATTCTGAATATAGCGAGACGTCGCCGATGTTCGGAAAATCGTTCCTCTCCAAAAATAACAAACAGTCCACCAGCGACTATAAAACACACACAACTTCTTAATATATAATCCTTTCGCGAAGGTCTAAACTACGTAAACATCTATCACTTAAAAATAGTTTGTTTCTGATCACAACAAACTCGCAACATTCCTAAACAAATTTAAGTTATCTCGCAGGGATAGCTCTCGAACACCCGACACAAGGGTAATAGCGCTATAAAAGAAATCCAAACTTTTGGTCAGCACTGCCCGGCAACTTAGAAATTGTTCCCAGTGAGATGCTCGGTTCCAACCAGACGAATCGTATAAGTCGAGAACATATCGCGGATTCTAAATCGGTATGGAATCAGGTTAAAATCGCAACAGCCAAAACGGAAGCCGACTAGTCATCGCACAGCCTCAGTCTGAAAGTAAACCTAGATCTTGCCTTAAACCCAGCACACTGGTCGCTAACGTCTCAAGGCATGAATCAAGATCCTAAAGGCATGTCTCTTCGTCTATATCTAAACGTTCACTCGATTTGCTAAACATCCTAAAACGAACAAACGAATAAGGCGATACCCTAAGGGAAAGGAATACGAGACGACAACTCGTGGACCTCCCTCAATACCAACTAGAAGCAACAAGTTTAAAAAGTGATTGTTCATTACGAAAACAAAAGTCGCCGAAGCAACAAGGGATTCAAAGCCATAAAAGGCCAGTCCCAAACAAGTACAAAAGCCATAGTCGACCAAACGCATAAAGATCTAATTTTTAAAAAGTGTCGTATAAGACTACATCTTCAAACATCCTCCGCACACGGAGCCTCATCCTCATCCATCACATTACGTTCACCTTCGACCACAATCTCCGGGTCATCATTCTCGTCTGCATCAGGCTAAGGCACGTTTTCGGCAGCAAGAGCTGGATCGGACTCACTTCCCTCGACAGGAATAACCCCTTCATTCATGCGAACAGCCGATTCTTCAAAACTCTTCATCTTGCGCTGAAGTCTGCGCAGCTCCGAAGCCTTGGACTTCTTTGCATCCTTCGCCTTGATCAGAGAGATCGCGCTCCAGATCGCTAATCCTAGCCTCAAACCGAGACACCTCCGCGGAATGCACGTCCTCAATCACCTTCAGTTTCCCCTCGAGCTGAGCGGACCTCTCCTGCGACTCAGCCAACTCCTTGGCTAAACGCTCAACTTCGGACCCACACTCTTTGATCATCTTATCGATCAACGAAACAAACTAGAAAAGCCAAGATAGACGGTCAGATACAAATAAATATAGTCTTTTTAACATATGCTTGCGAACCTGTACCTTGGCACGTTGTTGCGACATCGAAACCAAGCTTGGCGTCTTGCTAGACGAAGCTCCAGTCTCCGGACCCTTCGCGCCTCTCTTTCTCTTGGGAGCATCGGGGTTCGGACAAGTTCTTTTACGGCATTTGACTGAAGCAGGCAGCGTCGCGCTAAGCGCCGGAAGTCCCAGAACAATCACCCTCTTGGCCGGAGGAGGAGGACTCAGAATCGTAACCGGGTCGATCACAGTAAGAGCTGCAACCGGTTCGACCGCGACAGGAGTCGTAACCAATTCAACCACGGTGCGAGCCGCAACCGGTTTGACCGCGGTAGGAGCCGCGACCGATTCTACCATACTGGGATCTACGACCGTTCCAACCTCAGCAGAAACAGCAACATTTTCGGCTGCAACAAGGGGCGGAACAACAGACATACCCGACGGTTCAATAACAACGTCCCTCGAGGTTTTCACTATCGCATCCGTCGTTTCGTCCAAAATAGCCTTGACTTCTCTTGAAAGAACAGATGGATCCACCGGGGGTACGCCACTCGACACGGCATCCTCCTCAGCATCGCTGCGGTCCATCTCGTCTTGAAACAAGAGAAACTCGGAAATCCGAGCATCCTGCAAATGTGTCATAGGGTTGTCGCCAGATGGGACCTCATAGTTTTGTCGATCACCTTGGGAAGAAGACATCTTGAAATTTTTCTAGAGAGAAGTTGGAGAGACACTTGAAAGATGAAAGATATGAGAAGTAATGATCCAATACTTATAGAAAAGAAGAGCTCGTCCCTCGTAATAAGACAAATCGCAGCCGTAGATTCCGATTAAAGCAACTCCATTCGCCCGCAAAAAATTTCTCCAGAATTTGCGAGCTGGGGGCTAACTGTTGGTGTCAAAAACCGTAATCTCAAAATCAACGTCTACGATAACTTCTGTAAAAGATGGAATCATTGCTTTCCGCAAGAATCATTTTATAAAACTTGAGAAATCGTTTTATAAAACTCGAAGAATCATTTTATAAAACTCAAGAAATCGTTTTATAAAACTTGAAGTATCATTTTATAAAACTC
Source organism: Eruca vesicaria subsp. sativa (assembly GCA_932364175.1). NCBI lineage: Eukaryota > Viridiplantae > Streptophyta > Magnoliopsida > Brassicales > Brassicaceae > Eruca > Eruca vesicaria. Next base: position 592,574 of record CAKOAT010119598.1, on the reverse strand, counting down.
GAGAAATCGTTTTATAATACTAAAAGAATCATTTTATAAAACTCAAGAAATCGTTTTATAAAACTCGAAGAATCGTTTTATAAATCCAAAAGAGATTTCCGAACAAGGGAAATCTGCGGAAAACTCGGAAGATCGTTATCTCGGAAAAACGAAACAAACGTCGATTACACGATCGTCCGAGTTAAGCACAAAACCGCGAAAAACCGAAACCGCCGTAAAACGCGAACTAGTCTCGTCTAGACTAGTTCGCCCAACGGTGAAGTAAGCCAAGCCGGCTTAGTTCGCCGTTGGGCGAACTAGTCTCGTCCCGACTAGTTCGCCGGCTTAGTTCACCATTGGGCGAACTAGCCTCGTCCAGGCTAGTTCGCCCAACGGACAGTTCGCCAACCGGCGAGCTGGACCGGTCAGGCTCGGTTCGCCGTACGTCGAACCGACCATCTCGAGCCTCGATCTCCCGTATCCCCGATTCAGTGCTTACGTCCTTCGACACGGTCGTGTTCCAAATCACGGTCGAAATGTCTCCCGTTTCGTCTCGATCCGACCTATCATTCGAATTTTACGATAAAAACTGTAAAACTTTGTTTTCTCGAAAAGAACTCGAGGAAATCATATAAAACGGAAACGGATAAACGAGACACCGAACATTGCCTAAACTATATGATTTATTCGAGATTTTTCGTTAAAATCATAAAAAACGCGTTTTTAATAAAAACGTCGAGAAAATCGTAAAAACGGCAATGATTAACCGAGAAATGAACGTAACTAAACTTTACGATTAACTCGGGGAATTTACTAAAAACAGCATCGGATCAGGAAATGATCTCGTATAAAGTCGTAAAACGGATTTATCGTAAAACGACCCGAAAGGTCTTAAAACGCGATAAAAGCCCATCTCGCAATCTTAACGAAATCTAACCCGAAGATACGATAACGTTTTGATGGTTTACTCGCAGAAGAAAGATAAATGGCAAGTTTGAAGATAAATAGAAGATTTCTGCGGAAAAAAGGAAGGATCGAGATAAATGGAAGATTCCCGATAAACTCGAATCCGGGCAAAATGAAAAGACTGAACCGCCTAGGAGAGGAGTATATAAGCCAGAGGCATAGGGCAAGAGAAAGGGGACAAAAATCAGATCTAAAAAGGCGACTGTTAGCTTAGGAATTTAGGACTTAGCGTTTAGACTAGCAATCCAGATCCTTAGAGCGTTTCGACGTCTAAGTTCTTCAATTCTCTTTTGTAACAGTTGTCGATCTCTTACTTAATAAAAGCTTTCACACAAATTCTTTATTCTCTGTTCTCCGGTTCATCCATACTCTGTTAATTTCGTTTGTTTTAGTGATTTCCGCAGAGAACCAGGACCTCGAGAAAATTATGGGTTTTCTCTAAATTTCCATATTTGACGGAAAATCGACAGTTTGGATTTCGGTTCCCACATATTCTCTTACAGAATAACCGCTAGAACGAACGAGAAGAGATATGCCTAACTTAAACGGTGACGTCAACTCGTTCGAGGAAAGAGCAACGATCGATTCGATCAAACCTCTCAATGATCTTCTTGTCATCGAGCTGACGATCCAGAATATGGATGTCGCAAGGATATTAGTCGATACCGGAAGCTCGGCTTATATCATCTTCAAAAACACTCTCGAGAGAATGGAAATCGATCCGTCTGAAATCGCGGAAAACGTAAGCCCACTAGTAGGACTCTTGGGAGAAATCACCATGACTCTCGGCACGATCAACCTTACGGTTCGAGCCGGAAGCATAGTCAAAATCGTCTTATTCCTAGTCGTCGATCGACCATGTCCTACAACGCAATCGTAGGGACACTGTGGTTAAATTTGATGCAAGCGGTACCGTCGACGTACCATATGTGTCTTAAGTTTCCGACTCCGCGCGGAATCGAAACAATCTGGGGAAATCGGAAAACCTCGCAGATTTGCTGTGCCGCGGATTTAAAATGGAAAAATCTGCTCGCTGACGCTCCTTCCAAAATGAAAAAGAAACCGTCTGCTCTCGACGACGCCCCAGAACAAGATAATACGGAAATCTTCTGGCAGTTGTGAGCAGCCGAGGCACTGGAAGGTAAACAAGAGCCTGCCTGAGAACCTGTCATCTCAGTATGCATCGATGAAGCCTTCCCAGAATCCTGCGTTGAAATCGGTGCGAACTCGAGCGAGACTTTAAAAGCCGAGCTCCTGACTTGTCTGAAAAGAAAATCGAACACGTTCACATGGACTGCGGAAGAAATGCTAGGAATCGACATTAACATCACATGTCACGAACTCAATGTTGACCCAACATCTAAACCCGTCAAACAAAAGAGACGGAAACTGGGGCAAGAACGTGCCGAAGCGGTCATCGACAAAGTCGACAGACTCCTCAAAGTCAGATTGATCATGGAAGTTAGATATCCTGACTGGCTCGCTAATTCTGTCGTCGTTAAGAAAAAAAAGGGAAGTGGTGAGTATGTGTCGATTTCACTGATCTCAATAAAGCGTGTCTTAAAGATAGTTACCCGCTGCCGCATATCGATCGCTTAGTCGAGGAAACTGCGGGGAACAAACTCTTATCTTTCATGGACGCTTTTTTTGGGTACAATCAGATCATGATGAACCCTAACAATCGAGAGAAAACCGCATTTAAAGCCTTTCTGTAAGGTAATGCCCTTCAGCCTTAAGAATGCCGGCGTGACTTATCAATGGCTCGTCAATCGCATGTTCTCCTAACGACTCGGAAAAACGATGGAAGTGTACATCGACGATATGCTTGTGAAATCACTCGAAGAACAACATCATGTCGTGCACCTCCAAGAATGTTTCGAGAGACTCAATCTTCATAACATGAAGCTAAATACCGCAAAGTGTCGGTTCGCCATCGCGACTGGATAATTTTTGGGGTATCTCGTTACCTACCGAAGGATTGAGGCCAACCCGAAACAAATCACGACGCTGATAGAGATGGTATCCCCTAGGACGAAATGCGAAGTACAAAGATTGACCGGCAGGGTCGCGGCACTTAACCGCTTTATCTCGCGATCAATGGACAAATGTCTTCCTTTCTACGAAACTTTGAAGGGAAACAAAAAGTTCGAATGGTCCGAACAATACGAGAAAGCTTTCCAACAGCTAAAGCATTACCTAGCTACCCCGCCATTACTCGCAAAACCTGTAGAAGGAGAACCACTATTCCTCTACATCGCAGTATTGACAACCGCCGTAAGTGGCGTCCTCATCCGAGAAGAACGCGGCAAACAAAAGCCAATCTTTTATGTGAGTAAGACGCTACTGGACGCGGAAACGCGATATCTGATGATGGAGAAATTGACATTAGCGGTGGTCATGTCGGCAAGGAAACTGAGACCATATTTCCAGTCTCACACTGTTGTTGTGCCCACTTATTTCCCTCTCCACACAATTCTGCACCGTCCCAGCCAATCGGGAAGATTCGCAAAATGGATAATCAAGCTGAGCGAGTACAACATCGAATATCGCGCAAAGACTTTCCCGAAATCGCAAGTACTTGCAGACTTCTTAGTGGAACTCCCAACGTGAGGCACACCCGACCAAGAGCCGAACTTGACCTGGATCCTAAACGTTGACAGATCCTCACCCAAACAAGGCTTCGGGATCGGCATCCGACTCACATCCCCAACAGGAGAAGTGTTGGAACAATCGTTTCGATTAATTTTCCATGCTTCAAACAACAAAGCCGAATACAAGGCCTTGATCACAGGATTAAGACTAGCTCGCGGTCTATAGATACGTAATATTCACGCTTACTGCGACTCCCAGCTAGTGGCTAGCCAGTTCAGCGGGGAATACGAAGCAAGGGACGAAAGGATGGAAGCATATCTGACCTTGGTCAAGCATCTAACCCAAACGTTCGATCAATTCGCCCTTATTTGGATCCCTTGAGCTGAAAACGCCCAAGAAGACGCCTTGGCCGCCGTGGCATCCAGCTCGGAACCTGGTTTGAGAAGGGTAATTCCCGTGGAGTTCATCGAACACCCTAGCATCTGACCGCCCGACGTCATAAACCTGATCAGTGAATCGTAAAAAAAGAAACTTCGGAAAAACCCTAGGTTTCCAGAGGAACCGGCTATCTGCAGAGCCGCACAACGAAAAATAAGAAAACGATAACTTAGAATTTGAATGAAAATAAACGAAATAGAGAGCAAAGAGGTTCTTATTCCGAATCTGCGTAGAACTGATACAAAAGAGTAGCCGAAAAGCTTAAGAACGAAAACCCTTAATTGAGACGCAGCTCGCTAACAGAAAAACGGAAAGATTCCTAAATGCTAGTTTTGGTGGTGAGAGCTCTGAATTTCGTGTCCCTTGCTTCTGCCCTAGACCTCCTATTTATATACTCCTCGCCTTGGCTATCCGATCTTTCCATTTCGCCCAGATTTGACTAAATCGGGAATTTTCCATTCTTCTCGATCCTTCCTTTTCTTCCGCGGAAATCTCCTATTTCTCTTCAAACCTTCCTTTTATCTTTAAACTTGACTTTTATTTTCCTTCTCCGAGTAAACCGTCAAAACGTTATCAAATCTGCGGGTTAGATTCCGTTGAAATCGCGAGATGGGTTTTTATCGCGTTTTAGGTCTTTCCGGGCCGTTTTGCGATAAAAACCGTTTTCCAACTTTTTACGGGATCGTTTCCTGATCTGACGTCGTTTTTAATAAATTTCTCGAGTTAATCGCAAGGTTTTACGATTCACTCGACTTTTTATTAAAAACACGTTTTTTTACGACTTACTCGGCGTTTTTTATTAAAAGCGCGTTTTTTATGATTTCAACGAGAAATCTCGAATAAATCGTATAGTTTAGGTAATATTCGGTGTTTCGTTTAACCGTTGCCGTTTTATACGATTTCCTCGAGTTCTTTTCGAGAAAACGAAGTTTTACGGTTTTTATCGTAAAACTCGAACGGTAAGTCGGAACGAGATGGAACGGGAGATATTTCGGCCGTGGTTTAGAACGCAACCTTGTCGAAAGACGTAAGTTTCGAATCGGGAATGCGGGAAATCGAGACGCGGAGTGTCCGGGCCCGGCTTAGTTCGCCGATGGGCGAACTAGTTGAGCATGTCCTAGTTTGCCCATCGGCAAACTAAGCCGGGCCGGCTTAATTCGCCGACGGGCAAACTAGAGAGTGCCTCTTAGTTCTCCCATCGGCGAACTAAGCCGGGCCGGCTTAGTTCACCGATGGGTGAACTAGTTGCGACTAGTTCGCATTTTACGGCTATTTTTTTTTTTTGCGGCTTCGTAAAACGATTCTCGAGTTTTATAAAACGATCTTTGAATTTTATAAAACGATCTTTCGAGTTTTATAAAACGGTCTGCGAGTTTTATAAAACGATCTTCGAGTTTTATAAAATGATTCTCGAGTTTTATAAAATTATTTCTCGAGTTTTATAAAACGATTTCTCGAGTTTTATAAAACGATCTTCGAGTTTCATAAAACGATCTTTGAGTTTTATAAAACGATTCTCGAGTTTTATAAAACGATTTCTCGAGTTTTATAAAACGATCTTCGAGTTTTATAAAACGATTCTCGAATTTTATAAAACGATTCTCGAGTTTTATAAAACGATTTCTCGAGTTTTATAATACGATCTTCGAGTTTTATAAAACGATTCTCGAGTTTTATAAAACGATCCTTAAGTTTTATAAAACGACTTCTCGAGTTTTATTAAACGATCTTCGAGTTTTATAAAACGATCTTCGAGTTTTATAAAACGATTCTCGAGTTTTATAAAACGATTTCTCGAGTTTTATAAAACGATCTTCGAGTTTCATAAAACGTACTTTGAGTTTTATAAAACGATTCTCGAGTTTTATAAGACGATATTCGAGTTTTATAAAACGATCTTTGAATTTTATAAAACCATCTTTCGAGTTTTATAAAACGGTCTGCGAGTTTTATAAAACGATCTTCGAGTTTTATAAAATGATTCTCGAATTTTATAAAATTATTTCTCGAGTTTTATAAAACGATTTCTCGAGTTTTATAAAACGATCTTCGAGTTTTATAAAACGATTCTCGAGTTTTAGAAAACGATCCTTAAGTTTTATAAAACGACTTCTCGAGACTTATAAAACGATTCTCGAGTTTTATATAACTGTTCCTTTTATATTTTCGCGGGGAGTTTTGGTTATTAATTCCGTCGTACCAATTTTGACCCCAACAGACTCTTCCGCAGGAACGGGCAGATCCGCCGGGGCTGCGCAAGTCAGTGCCGTAGCTTCCTCAGCATCGCAGCGATCCATCTCTTCCTGGAATGAGAGGAGCTCAGAGATGCGAGCATCCTGCGAGTCTACCGTAGAGTTGGCACTAGCTGGGACGTCATGGATTTGTTGATCAGCTTGGGAAGAAGACATCTTGACAAACAAGTTTTCTAGAGAGAAGTTGGAGGGAATTTGAAAGATTGAAGATGTGTGAAGTGATGATCTAATACTTATCGAAAAGAAGAGCCCATATTCCGCGATAAGATAAATCGCAGCCGTGGATTTTGATTAAACAACTCCACTCGCCCGCAAAAACCTTATTCAAAACTTCGGAGCTAGGGGGATAACTGTTGGTGTCAAAAACGGTAATCTCGAAATCAATGTCTACGATTATTTCTTATCAAATTTCCGTGAAAGGATCTCAGGTCGAAAAACAGAAACATCCAACCCGCCGTAATCACAAGCAGGTTATATCGAACCAGCTCGCCGTGCGCCAAGCTGAACCAACCGATTCAGCCCACCTTACGGCGAGCTGGTTCACTCAAATCAGCTCACCGCACGGCGAGCTGTTGTGAGACGATCAGCTCACCGCACGGCGAGTTGTCGTGAGACGATCAGCTCATCGCACGGCGAGCTGTCATGAGACGATCAACTTGCTGCCGTGGATTTCGATTAAACAACTCCACTCGCCCGCAAAAACCTTCTTCGAAACTTGCGAGCTATGGGGATAACTGTTGGCGTCAAAATGGTAATCTCAAAATCAATGTCTACGATTATTTCTTATCAAAATTCCGTGAAAGGATCTCAAATCAAAAAACCGAAACATCCAACCCGCCGTAATCACGAGAAGGTTCGAACGAACCAGCTCGCCGCGCGCCAAGATGAACCAACCGTTTCAGCTTGCCGTACGGCAAGCTGGTTCATTCAAATCAGCTCACCGCACAGCGAGCTGAACCGGAACAGTTCACTTCGCCGTAGGTCGAGCTGACCAGTCTGAGCCCTGCTCCCCGCACTCCCGACACGAAACATACGTCCTTAGACTCCAATCATGCTCTGAACCGTGATTGGAACGTCTCTTGTTTCATCTTGATTCATCTTATCAATCAAATTTTACGATAAAAATCGTAAAGTCTTGTTTTCTCGAAAGAACTCGAGTAAATCGTATAAAGTGGCAACGGTTAGACGAAACATTGGATAATTCTAAGCTATACGATTAACTCGATTGTTTTATTAAAACAGCGTCGTATTAAGGAATGATCTCATTCAAAATTTCAAAACGGTTAATTCGCAAGAACATGCTCAGAAAGTCCTAAAACGCGATAAAAGCCCACTCGCGACTTTAAACGAAGTCAGTCCCAAAGATGCGACGACGGTTTGTCTATTTACTCGCAGAAAGAAGATAAATGTCAAGATTGAAGATAAATGTCAAGCTTGAAGATAAATAGATTTTTTCCAAAGAAAAAGGGAAAGATCGAGATAAATGGAAGATTTCCGATAGACTCGAATCTGGGCGTAAAAGGAAGGACTAAACCGGCTAGAGAGGGAGTTTATAAGCAGAAGATTGGGGACAAGGGCAGAGGACGAATTCTAGACCTAGAAAAACGGCTATTAGCTTAGGCGAATTTAGGACTTAGGTGGCAAGACTAGCAACTCGGATCCTTAGAACGTTTTGCCGTCTAAGTCCCACGATTCTCTTTGTAACAGCATTCAATCTCTTTATCAATAATAGTTCTTACGCAAATTCTTCATCTATATTATGTTCATCTTTTTCGTTTCAGTGGTTTCCGCAGAGATAGTGGCACTCGCTGCAGGTTCCGCTGCAGCACTCACCACTTCGTCCGGAACAACGTCGAACTCTTCCGCAAAAATGGGCAGATCCGCCGGGGCTGCGCAAGTCAGTGCCGTAGCTTCCTCAGCATCGCAGCGATCCATCTCTTCCTGGAATGAGAGGAGCTCAGAGATGCGAGCATCCTGCGGGTCTACCGTAGAGTTGGCACTAGCTGGGACGTCATGGATTTGTTAATCAGCTTGGGAAGAAGACATCTTGACAAAGAAGTTTTCTAGAGAGAAGTTGGAGGGAATTTGAAAGATTGAAGATGTGTGAAGTGATGATCTAATACTTATAGAAAAGAAGAGCCCATCTTCCGCGATAAGATAAATCGCAGCCGTGGATTTCGATTAAACAACTCCACTCGCCCGCAAAAACCTTCTTCGAAATTTGCGAGCTAGGGGGATAACTGTTGGTGTCAACAACGGTAATCTCAAAATCAATGTCTACGATTATTTCTTATCAAAATTCCGTGAAAGGATCCCAGATCGAAAAACCGAAACATCCAACCCGCCGTAATCACGAGCAGGTTCGATCGAACCAGCTCGCCATGCGCAAAGCTGAACCAACAGGTTCAGCTCGCCGTACGGCGAGCTGGTTCATTCAAATCAGCTCACCGCACGGCGAGCTGAACCAGACAATTCAGTTCGCCGTACGTTGAGCTGATCAGTCCAAGCCCTGCTCCCCGCACTCTCGACCCGAAGCATACGTCCTTAGACTCCAATCATGCTCTGAACCGTGATCGGAAAGTCTCTTGTTTCATCTCGATTCATCTTATCAATCAAATTTTACGATAAAAACCGTGAAGTCTTGTTTTCTCGAAAGAACTTGAGTAAATCGTATAAAATGACAACGGTTAGACGGAACATTGGATAATGCTAAGCTATACGATTAACTCGAATGTTTTATAAAAACAGCGTCGTATTAAAGAATGATCTCATTCAAATATTCAAAACAGTTAAGTCGCAAGAACAGGCTCAGAAAGTCCTAAAACGCGATAAAAGCCCACTCGCGACTTTAAACAAAGTCTAGCCCAAAGATGCGACGACGATTTGTCTATTTACTCGCAGAAAGAAGATAAATGTCAAGATTGAAGATAAATGTAAAGCTTGAAGATAAATAGAAGTATTCCAAAGAAAAAGGGAAAGATCGAGATAAATGGAAGATTTCCGATAGACTCGAATCTGGGCGTAAAAGGAAGGACTAAACCGGCTAAAGAGGGAGTATATAAGCAGAAGATTGGGGACAAGGGCAGAGGACAAATTCTAGACCTAGAAAAACGGCTATTAGCTTAGGCGAATTTAGGACTTAGGTGGCTAGACTAGCAAGTCGGATCCTTAGAACGTTTTGCCGTCTAAGTCCCGCGATTCTCTTTGTCACAGCATTCATTCTCTTTATCAATAATAGCTCTTACGCAAATTCTTCATCTATATTATTTCATCTTTTTCGTTTCAGTGGTTTCCGCAGAGATCCAGGACCTTGGGAGAATTAGGGTTTTCCCTAAGTTTCCATATTTGATAGAAAATTGACAGTGCGAATTTCGGTTCCCACATAGTTGTTGACCTTCTAGTAACTAGGGGAATAGATGAGGGTTATAAGATGCGGGCTGACTGGTACCTACATGGAGAACTCGACTCAGGGGTTCCCGTTGGAAGAAAAGCGGATTGGAAGGATGAGATCTTCGGTTTATACAAAGCTGCTGAGGGTTTTGATGATTGTTTATCTGAGATGGCAGAGGGAGAAGACAAGAAAGAAGACGAGTTTTTGGCCAAGCTTGCTGATGCTGAGACACCTATGTATCCGAACTATGTTAACCATAGTAAGATGTCTGCAATTGTTTCGTTGTTTAGGTTGAAGACTCAAATTGGATGGTCTGACAAGAGCTTCAACGATCGGGTTGAGACTTTGTCAGAGATGTTACCAGAGGATAATGTTTTTCACACATCAGTTTATGATGTGAAGAAATTCTTGAAATCATTTGACATTGGTTATGAGAAGATTCACGCATGTGTCAACGACTGATGTCTATTCAGAAAGAGGTTCAAGAATCTTGAGAAGTGTCCAAAATGTAAGGCAGATGGAAGACTAATTTTCATACTGGGGAGAAGAAGAAAGGCTTCTCAAAGAAAGTCTTACGCTACTTTCCATTATACCAAGACTGAAGAGAATGTTCCGGTCTGAGGAGATGGCCAAGGATTTGGGTGGCACTTTAGCAACAAATGCAGTGATGGAAAGCTTCGTCATCCTGTTGATTCAGTGACTTGGGCTCAAATGGATGATAAATACCCTGCATTTTCAGCTGAAGAGAGGAACCTAAGGCTTCGAATTTCAACAGACGGCTTCAATCCATTCAACATGAAGAATTATATGTATAGTTTCTGGCCTGTTTTGGTGGTGATCTATAACTTACCTCTTGGCTTATGTATGAAGAAGGAGAACATCATGTTATCATTGTTAATTTCTGGTCTACATCAGCCAGGTAATAGCATTGATGTGTACTTAGAACCCCTCATTGAAGATCTTAACTGTCTGTGGAGCATTGGTGAGTTAACTTGCGATGTTATGACATGATCAACATTTAATCTTTAGGTGATGCTTCTCTGGACTATCAATGATTTCCCAGCTTATGGGAATGTGGCAGGCTGCAAGGTCGAAGGTAAAATGGGTTGTCCGTTGTGTGGGAAGAACACTGATAGCATGTGGCTAAAGCACAGCAAAAAACATGTCTACATGTACCATAGAAAGGGTCTGCCACCAACTCACAGTTTCCGGGGAAAGAAGAAATGATTTGATAGCAAAGCTGAAAAAATAAGAAGAGGAAGAATACTAACTGGACGTGAGATATCACAAGACCTTAGGAATTTCAAAAATGTGTTTGGAAATTTGAAAGGATCTGCAAGTAAGAGAAAAAGGAATCCTTCCTCTGTAAATCTACGCTCTGATAGTGAGACTTTATTGAGTGAATCCGAGGAAGATGAAGATGAAGAAGTACAAGTAGATGAAAAAGAGTTAACTAGATAGAAGAAGAGGTCAATCTTCTTCACACTACCTTACTGGGAGGTAAATTTGATGTCTTATATGCTTAAATGATTTTATATTGCGACTGTCTTTTGTTTAACTTATATATTCTGTTTGGTTTATTGTTATGAGTAGGAGCTTCTGGTGAGGCACAACCTAGATGTAATGTACATGGAAAGAAAAGCTGCTGCGAGTTTAGTATCAACGTTATTACACTGTGGGAAATCAAAGGATGGTCTGGCAGCAAGTAAAGATCTGGAGGACCTTGGTATTAGGCCAGAGTTGCACCCTAAAATCCAGGGTAAACACACATATCTTCCTTCAGCACCGTGTTCTTTGTCCAAGGCAGAGAAGAAGATCTTTTACAGGCGTTTGTTTGACTTTAAAGGGCCAGATGGATATTGTTCTAACATATTAAGAGCTATCTCATTAGATGATTGCAAAGTCACAGGGTTGAAATCACATGACTACCATGTGTTAATGCAGCAGCTTCTGCCCATTTCACTTAAAGGATTGTTACCTAAAGGACCGAGGCTTGCCGTTTTTAGGTTATGCGCATTCTTCAATGTGTTGTGTCAGGAAGTGATTGACATGGAGAAGCTTCTGGTTATGGAAGCTGAGGTAGTTGAAACTTTGTGCTTGTATAAGAGATTCTGCCCTCCAAGTTTATTTGATATCATGCTCCATTTGACTGTATATCTTGGAAGAGAGGCTCGACTTGGTGGACCAGTCCACTTTAGATGGATGTACCCATTTGAAAGGTACAATATATATATAATTGTAGTTTTAATTTAACCATTCTTCAATTAACCTTTCAAAATAGATATTTGTTTCAAGTACATCAAAGTCTTCAAGGACTTTGTGAGGAATCCTGCAAGACCCGAAGGGTGCATCGCCGAGTCATATCTAGCTGAGGAATGTATTTGTTTTTGCAGTGAATTTCTGAAGAAGACAACAAATGTCCAATAAAAGTAGAAAGAAACATGGAGTATGAGAACAATTATATATTGGAGGATCGTCCAATATCAACCGGAACTACATTAACTCTGTCTGAGATGGAACTGAGAGTTGCACATCTTGCCATCTTCCAAAATATGTCTATAGTGGAACCTTATGTAGAGTAAGTCTCATACTCAAGCCTATTTCACTAACTCGATTACATTATGTCATCAATATTATGATGTATTTGTTTTGAATTTGAAGTGAGCATCTAGAGTATCTACAGGATACATACAGGAAATGTCGAGAAGATGCATCAACGTTATGGAGTATGCATACAAAGAATTTTGCAAGTTGGTTAAAAGAAAAGGTACTTATTTATTTTCCAAGTGTTTGAATTATATGTTACCGTACGTTAATTTGTACTTTTTGACTTGATCAGGTGCCTCTTGATTCTACAGAACATGGAGATACAATAAAAAGGATAGCTTATGGTCCACGATGTTCTGCAAATTCATACACATGATTCATAGTTAATGGCCAGAGGTTTCACACTATATCGATTGATAGGAAAAGTCAGAATAGTGGTGTTTATTATGAGGCAACGGCAGTTTGTAGATCTAGTGCCAAATATACATCACAGGTGATTGATTTGGTGCCTTACTACGGCAGAGTAACTGATATAGTTTTGGTGAATTATAATTTCTTCTACGTTTTTCTGTTCCGGTGTCACTGGGCTGTTAAGGGTAATGGAGTTAAGATTGAAGATGGTTTTACACTAGTAAACATGAATCATAGTCAAGCATCTTTTGCTAATGATCCATACATACTAGCATCTCAAGAGAAGCAAGTGTTTTACTCTAAAGAAAGTGAGTCATCTAGTTGGTATATTGTAATGAGAGGTCCGTCTAGAAGATACAGTAAGGAAGACATTCAAGAGGGAACTGCAGACATGGGACCAATGCCAGCAAACATTGACATGGATGTTGACATAGATGAAGCTGAGAATGCCAGAACTGATTGTGAAGGCATATTTGTGTGAATCGTATCCTTATTGTTGTCTTTGATGTGAATTACATATGTTTGATGCTTGTTAGTGTCATTGTCTCTTAGTTATTAGTTATTAGCTAAGTCATTGATGTTTGGTTTGAATATTATGTTCTGTATGGAGCTAACTCTTTATAATAGTTTTTTTAAGGTAAATTGAGATGGGGCGTCCAAAGGGAAAAAAATGCGGAAGGAGACCTATAAAAATAGCAAAACTAGTAGATGATCAAGATGTTGAGTTCGTGTGTAGTTTAAAAACACCAGAGATACCTGTGGAACAACACCCTAAGGAAGAAGAGCATGATCAAGAGCAGGAAAAGGAGCAGCCTGAGGAAGTAGAGCACAATCATGAGAAGGAACAAGATAATTCTGAGGAAGAAGAGCATGAGAAGAAGCAGGAACAAGATCATTATGAGGAAGAAGAGGGTGCGCAAGAGGAAGAAGAGGGTGTGCAAGAGCAGGAAGATAAGAAGGAGCAAGAGCAGCACGATGGCAATGAGCCTAATGGTGAGGTCAAACTAACTCAAGAGCATGTGGGTCCAAGCTCCCGTAAGAGAAAGCGTGGACCTACAGTGATTCGAGACCTAGCTAGAGATCCAAATACCAGAGTTCACGTGGATTTCACTTTCATGGGAGAAGCTTGTGGTCCTGGTTCAGTTAAGCTGTCTTCATATTTAGGTCCTTTGGTGAGGAAACACGTGTCTGTGAGACTAGAAAATTGGAGAAAACTATCGGAAGAAGTCAAGACAGTGTTATGGAAATCAGTCCAGGTGACAGTTTACAAACAATGAAAACAACACTATTTTCCAAGTTAAAATTTTTATGCACGTTACTAATCATGATTATGCTTTCTATGTGAGTGCAGACGAGGTTTGAAGTTGATGAGGAGTACCAAAGGGTTGCAGTTCTTAAGAAGATGGGAGCATTGTGGAGATCATCAAAGTCACGCTTAGTTACCCAAATAAATGAAGCTGAGAATAACCAACAACGGATGAATCTCAGACCTAAGAATGTTCCTCCTAATGAGTGGCGCAAATTTGTAAAGCAGAAAACTAGCCAATAATTCAAGGTGGTGAGTGATAGCTACAAGGAGAGAAGGCGCAAAGAGATTCCACATACTTGTAGTCGAAAGGGAATGGTTAGACTAGCTGAAGAGATGTTAAGCATATATGTTATCTTGTTATGCTTTCAACTTCAATATGACACAAGGCTATTGACAGATTATATTCATACAGAAGAACAATTCTGAAGACCCGTCTAAAAGTGTCAACACTTAAAGTCTGGGTGAAGTCACGTACCAGAAAAGATGGAACTCCTATTAACACTAATGCCGCTGAGAAGATTGTGAGTTAAAACCATCATCTGGTACTATTATTAAACCAACTTCTAATGTCTCTCGTTTACTCTTTGTTTTTTATTATTTACAGCAAAAGGGAGCTGAGATTCAAGTTGTTAATGGTCCTACTCATTCACCAAGTAGCATTGAAGCTGCAGATATACTCGCCCAACTGTTAGGACCTGATAATCCTGGTCGTATGAGAGCAATGGGTAGATATATAAGTAAGACGAAATTAGCTTGCTTCAATATCAAACACAAGACTATCACCAAAATGCAAGAGAAGCAAAATCATCTCCAGCAAAGGGTTAACGAGTTACAGTATGAACTTGCCAAAGTTAAAAGCCATGTAAGACAATTATCTATTAATACGTTAAGATAAGAGGTAATAACTCCGTTTTTTTGGGTTTCTATAACAGAAAAAAAAGACAATGAATTTGGTGAAAACTCGGCTGCAAGAGTAAGTCATGTTGATATACCATGATTTTGACCCACTTTTAGTCATGGTATTGATATGTTTTTATGAATATTTACTACAACATAGAGTCTATTTAGAGTATTTACAGGTTCAGGTACGTCCTGGAGAAATATGGTGATTTTGGTGTCTTTTGGAGCCTTTAAGTGCAGAACTGCGCAGACGCGTCAGATGTTTAGATATGAATCGAGACCTTTTCAAGGTGCGATTGAGCCCATCTTTTGACACAAGATAGAGCTTTGCGTTATCTTTCCAATGCCACTAGTTTGGGGTCAATCCAACGGTTAGATCAGAAGTTATGCCGGTTTTACTGAAGAGTGGTCAGTCTGCCTCGCGAGAGAAGACTGTCGGGAAGATATGTGCATATCAATCGATGAGAGACACTTCATATCGATCGATATGGATGCCAGAATGCGGGCCGAGTATATTTCATGATCAACTGAAGCCCAGAAGGAACCTAAATAACCAGAATGCCCTTGGACGACCAGAAACCCTATTTATGTTATTTGCAAGCCATTGTTGACGGCTAAGCTTTACACGCCGCTTCTTTTTCATCTTTGTTTCATTGTTCTTAGTTAGGAGAGAAGAGGGGAATTCCTTCAGAGTCCTCTTGGAACTCCATTGGAATTATCTTTATTTTCTTATTCTATTATTATTCAGACTATGATTTGTGTTTCTTCTATCATGTCTGATTAGTTCATCTTGTTAGGTTTAGGGATTTCATGAGTTTAATGTTAAACTGAATATCAATTAGGATTGCTAGAATATCTATAGATCTCTACACCAGGGTGATTTGTAATACTAGGATCTGGGGTAATTATGATACCACGATAGTGTGACTGATTGCTTGAACCTAGAATCATAAGACAATTGAGATACACGAAAGTGTAGTCAATTAACGGAACCCGAATCCTGCTGGATTAGATAGTTAGGCGCAGATGATAATTTTGTCTAGGAATCTGGTTGAACACAATCGATTAGGTCGTTAATGTTTGTCTGATGTAATATTGAACGATGCTCAGGCCATAGCATCGATCGATACTCATTTCTTGTTCGCATGCGACAGCATGAACAAGGACTTAGACATCTGATTAGTAATTGCATTGATAGATGGATTACTTACTTATTAAAATCGAGTTCTAGAATGAATCTATAAACTATTAGCATCTTGAATTGTTTTTTTTTGAATCTCTTGATTGATAAATCCCTAGGTATAGCTATTTCTCTTTATTATTTATAAACTCAACCAACCGAACAACTACTTTGTTCACATTACTTTTATTTACTGTTTTATAAACTGTTTACCTAGCTTAACCTTGATTTCTATAGTCTATTGTGTGTTCCTGCTCTCTGTGGATTCGATCCCTAAGTACTACGATTGAACCTCTTATTTGAGAGAGTAATTCACTCCTCAGGGTTAAACATTTGAGGGATATCAAATTAGGCGCCGTTGCCGGGGAGCGAGGATTCGCCATTAGACTTGATTGATAGGTTTAGTCTAGGTTTTATTTACTGTTATAGTTATTTACTGAAAAATTTTCTTGTCTTTCAGGTACATACATGTCTATTAGTACCAGAAGCAGCAAGGAGGAATTACTTTTCATCTCAGATCCTACAAGATTGGAGCGTTCGATCCGCAAAGAAAAACGTTCCCTATCGATCGATTACAGCACCACTATATCGATTGATATACGCCAACCACAGTCGACCGAGACACCGTCTTCATCGACCGATACTCGCCCACCCACATCGACCGAAGCTACCCTTTTGTCGAACGATATTTCCCACCCAACATCGATCGATACTTCACCTCGAAGATCGATTGATACTGAGCGACGAGACATGGTTGCGACGATATCACTTGTACAAGATGAGAATGGAGACCTGCATGACCAGGAAGGTCATCTGTGTAATGCAGCAGGTCAAAAGATAGATGGAGAAGGAACTGAGCCATCTGCTACCACTAAGGATGCTAGAGTTTCTCGCAAGAGAACGCTAGCAGAGTTGATCAGGTCTGGAGAGTTATATACCAACATGTCTGCTATCCGAATACCTCTTGAAGTCCCAGATTTTCCAGTACACCCCAAACACCTCCTTCATGTGAGTGAGCACCCTTATTGCGGTCTGCCTCTTGAAAATCCCATGGACCATATTCAGACACTTGAAGACTATATGTCTGGAATCCAGAAGAATGAAGCAACGAAAGACTACATCATCTGCAAGTTGTTCACATATTCACTTTCTGGGGATGCTAAACGTTGGCTGAGGCGTCTACCACCAGGATCTCTCACTACATGGAATGATGTTAGGAATTAATTCATTAATGAATTCTTCGATGATGCAAGGGCTGAAGAGATAAGAGATAAGATTTGGACATTCTCTCAAGAACCTACAGAAGCTTTCAGAAGCTCTTGGGAGAGGTTTATGGGATATCAAAAGGATTGTCCACATCATGGTTTTACGGAGATTCAGTTATTAAAGAAGTTCTACAGGGGCGTTGATGTAAGATACAGTGTTATGATGGACACTGCAAGCGACAGAAACTTTCAGACAAGGACCATAGAGGAAGCTAAGAGGCTGATTGAGAACATGGTGTCTAGCAACAGTGTCACAAATCTGGATATACGCAAGGTCAAATCAGCTGCAAAGGATAGTGACAAGAATGTTGAGGCTGAAATTGGTTCTGTACATGAAGTCTCATGGGTGCAACAGGCTACATACCAAGATGTAGATGAGATGGAATTTATGCTAGAGAAGCTTTTGAAACAACAGCAAGAGATGACTGAGCGTTTAAATCTGAAATTGGATTTTTTTCTGCAATGATTGGAATGGAAGGTTAGAAACCATTTTCAGATGCTACGCACCCAAGCTTATCATACTGCAGAAGCTGTGAAGCAACAAGCTTTGGTCAAAAAGAAAGCTAAGGAAAGTGAGAAGCACCAGGTTAATGACATCCTAGATATTGATCAAGAGAAGATGGAAGAATATGCTTTTCAAGTCGAAAGCTCCATGTTTATAGGCAGCTCGTATTGGTGTCGACCGACACCAACACCCGAGCATCGCTCGACATCATCACCTGAGCGTCGACCGATACAATCTGATATGCATCGATCGACACCACTTTTGGGATCAGATAAGTTTGTTGGCATTCAAAACCACTCCGACTTTACCGCTCAACACCCACATCCTCCCACTCTACTTAGAGTTAACACAGATGCCGTCGATCAACAGGAGCAGCAGAACATCGATCGACAGGAGAAGCAGAACATCGATCGACAGGAGAAGAAGAACATCGATCGACATCCGCCCATGCCGTGTCGAGTTAGTTTACCAGATTTTGATGCACACCGCTTGAAGGCAACTCGAAACCCATCTCAGACTCTAGTTTTCTTCAACACAAGAGAGAAGATGAATCAGCAATCTGCAGAAGCACCAAAGCAAGGGAACTCAACCCTAGCTGAAACTTCTTTTGTTGAGAATGTCGATCGACGACATACACCAGGTATCGAACGACACCAAGAGGATGAATACAACACTGCCATAGAGAGTCAGGTAACGAAAGATGAGATTCCAGCTGAGAAGAGAGTGAAATCTAGGAAACCTTATATTCCCAAGCACCTCAGGAGAGAAATTAACAACGTGGAACTTGATGGATTTCATAAAAGGGTGAAGAGGGTTCCCAAGAACATGTGTTTCGAGGATGCATATTATAAGTACAAACTTGGTAATTTCTTCAGAGAAAGCAGAGAGACAGATAAGGACATTGAGCTGTTATTCAACACGGTATGTCGTAAGCCTAATAGAACTCTGAAGAAGGAGAAAGATTCAGGGAAGTTCCTGATTCCATGTTGTATACATAACCATGATTTGCCAACCGCCCTCTGCGATACTGGATCTGCAGTCAGCATCATGGCAATAGACACTGCTGAAGTAATAGGATTAGAGGTGGAACCTTCTAAAGATAGTTTCACTTTCGCAGACAACACCAGAGTTGATTCAGCAGGCATCATCAAGAATGTTAAAGTGGAGATAGGGGACTGCACTGTTCTAGTGGACTTTCATGTCATGGAGATTAAACCAGGTACAAAGAATTCGCTTCTCTTTGGAAGAGCCTTCATGGCTACAGTGGGAGCAGTTTGTGATCTTAAGAAGAACATGATGTGCCTGACTAATGTTGATGAAACTGTCTTCTATCATCCTTTGGAAAAGAAGACCGATGAGAAGTTTATTTCATGCATAGAGATGTTTGATGATCCAGCACCTAAAGATGGTTCAAACCGCGAGTCAGCAAAGCCAGAATCAATATCGATCGACAATCACCATTCAGCATCGATCGACAAGCAGCCTTCAGAATCG
>CAKOAT010119598.1:502725-573245 GCA_932364175.1 Eruca vesicaria subsp. sativa | reverse complement strand
GTCTGGGGGAAGAACAAGGAGTAGGAAGAAGAAAAAGAAAAGGAATGCAGATGCAGATTTCCGATCACTAGTTCCTTCACAAGGTCAAGAGGGAAGTCTTGAGTATAAAGTGCGCTGCAGAGGAAGTTCTGAACCTTTTGCCAAAGTTAGAGTGTTATGTGATCCAGAGCTGAGAGATAAAGGAGAAGTATCTGCCAAAGCTTTTACCAACTACATCAACAAAATGAGGAAGAGAGACACTGAGACTTGTTCTGGAGCAAGTTCACATCTTTACCCGGACTAAATCAATTCTCCAGAAGTCAAGCTAAGGACTAAAAATAAGCGCTGAGTGGGAGGCAACCCACTATTAGGTAATTTTCAATATGGTTTTATTTTCATTTATTACTGATATTTTGTTTTTTATAATTTCAGGTAAAAAAAAAATGAATGAATGAACAGTGACGATGGTACTGTAGCAAGGCACTGTAGCACGAGCATCGAGCGACACTGTAGCAGCAATATCGACCGACACTGTAGCAGAGAATCGGGAGTCACTGTAGCTGCAATCACTGTAGCAGAGTTACTGTAGCACGATCACTGTTCATCGAAAAAAAAACAAAAATTTGGTTTTCTTAATTATGTATTACTAACCTTTAGAGTTTAGTGTTTTATTTATGTCAGGTATTAAGAAAAAGATTCAAGGAAGATGAGTTTGCATAAGAATCGACGATGACTAGCTAGCATCGATCGACAGAGCATCAAGAATATCGATCGCCACTTAACTGTGTTGATCGATACTCACATCAAAGCAGGTATACAGTCTTTCTTTGTTAAATTTTTCTTTATGGTTTATTGTCCCACCAATCTTGGGCTGTATAACATTGGTCACAGTGTTATTTAAGTCTGGGGGAGGTTCTACTAATATTATGTTTGAGTTAGATATTTAGAATAAAAACCCGAGTAGACGATTTCCTTGGATATCGACCGATTAGAGCATGTCGACATCAATCGACAGTACATCACTTACATCGACCGATGGTAACTCTTTTTCATCGATCGATACTTGAGCCGGTCTGGTATATCGTTCCTACTTGTTAAATTTCGTACTTCTACTTTATGATTTTCACCTTACCACCGACTGTGTTACACTGGGGACAGTGTAATTTAAGTCTGGGGGGATTACTAACGTTTACCTACTTTATGAGTCTTATTTAAAACATTTTCAAAAAGTTTTTATTGAGTCAAGAAAGGAAAAAATTTTCAAAGTCTTACTTTTTATCTTACCACTCTTTAGCACCATTCTTAGATTTGTTGATTGCAGAAAGTACTATAGATGCTAAAGTGGATCACCGATCACCTATGACATCACTTTCATGATTATCTGGAAGAACCAAAGCTGATTTCCAACCTAAACCTGACATCTACTGCTTGTCTTGGTTCTTGGTATACTTGGAAACGGAATCCTCCTGCAAGTCTGGAAGGTAAAAGTCTCAAAAAATTTGGTTTCCTTCTCTCCTCCCTTCGGCATCCCACAAAGAGAAAAGACTGAAATGATTTCCTAAGAGGCAGAGGGGTAGGTACATTACTTATGACCCCACTATTCTAAATGGAAGGAATGATCAAAGCAAGGGAGAGGTACATTACCTAAGACCCCATTATTCGCTTATAGTAGTCAAGAAAAAGAAAAATCAATAAGATGAACATTAGTTGTTCATTGGCATTGATGTAAGAGAGAGAGATATTTGGATTCAGAGAAAGGGGATAAAGAAAGAAAAAAGGGAACCAGGATAAGAATGCTTGAAACTTGTTTGAGTTGAATCCATGTGTTCCTTGATCGATACTCCCAAGGTAAAGCCTACACCTTTATTTTTATGCATAAATGAAATCGGTAGAGGGGATAGACAGACAAGGAATGTTTAAGTTGATTGGCTAGATGTATTTGGTTGCTAAGCTAGGATATGGTATAATGTACTTCTGTAGTTGATAGATATGAGATGTGGCTTACAACAAAGTAAGAGGTGATGATTTTAAAGTTGATATTTTGATTGAGTCCCTGCTGTTTTTAAACCTCTTTCAAAGACTAACTTAAGGTTTGTTTGAGGACAAGCAAAAGGTTAAGTCTAGGGGAGTTGATATACCATGATTTTGACCCACTTTTAGTCATGGTATTGATATGTTTTTATGAATATTTACTACAATATAGAGTCTATTAAGAGTATTTACAGGTTCAGGTACGTCCTGGAGAAATATGGTGATTTTAGTGTCTTTTGGAGCCTTTAAGTGTAGAACTGCGTAGACGCGTCAGATGTTTAGATATGGATGGAGACCTTCTCATGGTGCGATTGAGCTCATATTTTGACACATGATAGAGCTTTGAGTTATCTTTCCAATGCAACCGGTTTGGGGTCAATCCAACGGTTAGATCAGAAGTTATGCCGGTTTTACTGAAGAGTGGTCAGTCTGCCTCGCGAGAGAAGACTGTCGGGAAGATATGTGCATATCGATCGATGAGAGACACTCCATATCGATCGATATGGATGCCAGAATGCGGGTCGAGTATATTTCATGATCAACTGAAGCCCAGAAGGAACCTAAATTACCAGAATGCCCTTGGACGACCAGAAACCCTATTTATGTTATTTGCAAGCCATTGTTGACGGCTATGCTTTACACAACGCTTCTTTTTCATATTTGTTTCATTGTTCTTAGTTAGGAGAGAAGAGGGGAACTCCTTCAGAGTCCTCTTGGAACTACATTGGAATTATCTTTATTTTCTTATTCTATTATTATTCAGACTATGATTTGTGTTTCTTCTATCATGTCTGATTAGTTCATCTTGTTAGGTTTAGGGATTTCATGAGCTTAATGTTAAACTGAATATCAATTAGGATTGCTAGAATATCTATAGATCTCTACACCAGGTTGATTTGTAATACTAGGATCTGGAGTAATTAGGATACCACGATAGTGTGACTGATTGCTTGAACCTAGAATCATAGGACAATTGAGATACACGAAAGTGTAGTCAATTAACGGAACCCGAATCCTGCTGGATTAGATAGTTAGGCGCAGATGATAATTTTGTCTAGGAATCTGGTTGAACACAATCGATTAGGTCGTTAATGTTTGTCTGATGTAATATTGAACGATGCTCAGGCCATAGCATCGATCGATACTCATTTCTTGTTCGCATGCGACAGCATGAACAAGGAATTAGACATCTGATTAGTAATTGCATTGATAGATGGATTACTTACTTATTAAAATCGAGTTCTAGAATGAATCTATAAACTATTAGCATCTTGAATTGTTTTTTTGAATCTCTTGATTGATAAATCCCTAGGTATAGCTATTTCTCTTTATTATTTATAAACTCAACCAACCGAACAACTACTTTGTTCACATTACTTTTATTTACTGTTTTATAAACTGTTTACCTAGCTTAACCTTGATTTCTATAGTCTATTGTGTGTTCCTGCTCTCTGTGGATTTGATCCCTAAGTACTACGATTGAACCTCTTATTTGAGAGAGTAATTCACTCCTCAGGGTTAAACATTTGAGGGATATCACATGTATATAAGATGAATGTAAGGCTTTCTAGTGTACACTATAACATTTTGCCATCATTACTATTTTTAAGAGTGTGAACAAGAGATCACAGAAGAGGTGTCTTCTTATTGATTGGGCTGATGAAGATGGTAACGTTGGTGAGGGCCATATCCTTTCTTCTGACCCAGATGATATAGTGAATGACAGTCGATTAGGCCCTATGGATGTTAAAGTAATGGTTGATGCTGCTACTGAACGTGAAGCATTTCTATGGAGGCCTACGAGTAACATGCGTACAATTCAGGAAGTTATTGGTCATGTTATTGCATTGCCTAAGCATAAATGTGTTGAAATAGGCTTGGGGCTTATACCAGAAGATATAGCACCACAAGTACAGGTTTTACGATTTCATTAATATTCTAGATAAGGTAATGATGTGTTTGCCTTTCATGAGTTTGTATCTTAACATGTTTGACAACGCTCGAGAACAAACTCTCTCAACGAATGCAAGCTACTGAATTTGTCTGATGATGATGTAGTTGTTGCTGAAGACCATTGGCAGACACAAGAAGCAAAGGCACTGGTTAATGGAATTCCTCTCGGACCCAAAGCAGTTAAAGTATTTCTCGATGTGGTACATGAACAAGGGACGTATTTATGGAGGCCTACAATGGAGCTCGCATACCTTGAGGACTGCTTACACTCCTTTATATCATGGCATGTTCGTAAAGTTGTTTTTGAGAACCCACCAGGAGGGACAACACAACAATCTCCACCTTCTAACATTGCGTCTTCAGCAGGAACGGCAAGAGAAAAAGGAAATAAGGGTACTAAGTCTGTAGGTCCTAGGTCTCCAAGAAGAAGTAGTAATAAAGTTACAAAATCAGGAGAAAAAACATCACTCCTCCTGAAAAGTCTCCAGCAACTAATCAGGTAAATATTTGGTCTGTTTTAATCATCTAGATTTGTTAATCTCTGGGTTTAAATTAGTGTGTATTGTAAACATGTCAGCTTAATCATCAGTCTAAACCAATACAAGCGAATAACAAGTGCAAACTGATGGACATTGGTGGGAGGAAATAAGTTGTTGCTGAAGGACATGTGCATTCAACTGACCCTGATCAAATGGTCCACTTTGTACGGTTGGGTCCGGATGCAGCTAGAGTGTGGGTCAATGCAGTAGTCTTAGATAATGCCGAAGTGTGGAGGAAGTCAGATGAGATCGAGTTTTTGAAGGATGCACATGGTTCATCAATTTCATAGCAAATTGATAAATTAATCATCTATTAAGATGATGTAAGTGTTGTCCTTATGTTTTAAAGATGTGAATGTAATTGCTTATCTGATGGGAGTTTTATTGATGCAGCCTGCAGCAAGGGATGAAGAACTTTGGTCCGACTTAGCTAGTTTCAGGCTAGGTAATGAACAAGAAGTTTTACCTTTTCTTTTAAGTCTATGCTTATGACTATGATATGTGTTTAGAAACTTGCTTATGACTATGTTTTGTGTTTTGAAACTGCATATGCTATCTTTCTTCTGTAATGACTTATGTAGTTGAAACTTTTAATATGAATGTTGTTGTTTCATTGTAATATATCTATAATGGAAGCAGGTTACAGAAAACTACCATATAATAGTTTTCATACAAAGTATCAATAGCAAAAAAAAGACAGCTATAGTCACAGATAATAGCATTTAAAATATCATACGATTCGAACTATCATAACAACTAAAAATCTATAATTATATTTAGTATAGCACTTATCAAAATCGATAGTCAAAATATGTGATTGCTATTGTAGAAGGCCCTATCATGGCGTGAAATATGTATAGTAATCAATTTGTAACGGAAATAAATCGTGCCGTAGTTGCATTAATAATAGCACTACTTTTTCGCTATGAAATACTCACATTTCGTAGCATTAAAAAAATGCTATCTTAAAGGGGGTAACTATGATGGCTGTCGCATACATAACATTTATGAATTCGCTATCATACATCTACCATATTTCTTGTAGTGGCAGTCACTTTCTGCTGGCCTTTCAATACTTGTCCAATCCTAGATTCCAGCTTGCTCTTGTGAGTCTGTTATGTCTTGTAGATTCCCGTGAAGCTCGTGTTTCTCTGCTGATCAGCAAGTCTATGTTTTCGAAAACTAGTCCCATCGATGAGCTCAACATGCTCCTCTTCATTTCTTTCACATAAAAAGGTCTCAGATATCTGATCGATGTTCGAGATCTTGGCCATCTTCTTCCTCTCAAGATCAGTCTTCTTGGTACTAGTGCTAGGTGCCACATTTTCAATGAGCCACGTAGCTTCTTCAGGGGTCCTAGTTTTGAATTTCACTTGACTCGCAGCGTCCAAAGTCGCTTGGTATGTCCAGTCGAGACTTCTAAAGAAATTATTATGTAGCTGGATTTCAGAAAAACCATGGTGTCAGCAATCTCGCTGGTAATCTCTAAATCTTACCCAGGAGGCTTTAAAATCTTACGTGGTGCCTTGAGAGAAATTCTAGATCTTTTTCTTAAATTCTTTGGTTTGTGCTTCATCGAAGAACTTTTTAAGGAAGGCACTTTTAATATCACTCCAGCGAGTTAGAGATCCTGGCTGCAGTTGTTTCAGCCAGTGAGTCGCATCTCCAGCAAGAGAATGCGGGAATAGCTTACATAATAGGTAGTCTTCAGAGACTTCGTGCATCTTGATGTTAGACACAAGGTCTTCAAGTGCTTTGATTTGGTTTATGGGATTTTCATGAGGAAGACCATGAAAGGGGTGTTGACTCACTAGAGAAAAATATTTATGTTTCAGTTCAAAGTATTTCTTCTGAACCGCTGGTGGGCCAGATTGCAGACCTGTTGGTATAAAACCAATCAGGTATGTCGTAATCTCCAACCGTTTGGTGATGTTCCAAACCAGCATTCATAACAATAGCTACTCCAACAGGAATCGCAGCCCTATGTTTATAATTAATTTGATCAGATGTGTTGCATACGCGACCCTTTGAATCTCTTAGAACTACTTTCTCTATATTGAAATTGGTAAGCACAGACTTACCTGTTTCTGGCCGGTCGGTGTCGATGGATTTGTGTACTCTTGCATCGCTCGATTGCTGTGTATCCTCGTTGATCGACTCTGGCTTGAATGTGTCGATCGCTTTGTCTGTTGATGTGTGGCTTGATGTGTTCATCATCTTAGCGATCGTTGCTCTGCCGAAACTTGTGTTTCTCCTCTAAAGTACATGTGTCAGCAGGGAAAAAAGAAAAACAATTGAAGTAAACAGAAAGTAAAATCTAGATTATATTCTAAAATTAATCTAATGGTAATAAGAAAGAGTCCCCGGCAACGGTGCCAATTTGATATCACTCAAATTACCCTAAGAAGTGAATTACTCTCTAAAATAAGAGGTTCAGTTGTAGTACTTAGAGATCGAATCCATAGAGACTCTAAGATTACACAATAGATTATAGTATTTAAAATAAAGCTAGACTGGAAATTGGGCGCGTAGATATCATCAATCTTCTCCCCCCAAGTCTTCATCGATTGGCAAAATGAAGGTATTGATCCGTCATAGTATGACCACGCCCCACCAGGGAGTCTTCTTCCTAAACCCCTCCAATCGCCCTTCGAGTGGGCAAAATCATCGTATTGGGCTCTCCAAGTCTGATTAAAGTTGTGATCAAGGAAGCACATTCTCTCGCTCCTGAAAGCTTGTGGATTGGCCAGGTACCTCTGCCTCAGAACATTAATCCAAGCATCTATATGCTGCATATAAAATAATACAAGTCAGAAGATACCATAATACAAGCAGAAGATATCAGACGACTTAAATTTAAGTCGTCTACAAAGTCGTCTGCGCAGACGACTTATCAGTAGGTCGTCTGGTAAGTCGTCTACGTGGACTACTTTGTAGACGATTTATAATTAAATCGTTCCAAGTTATTGTAGAAGACTTACTGCGTCTTCCAGCCATTCTAAGTTTTTCCGGAGGACAGAATACCACCTAGTTGGGGATGTACGCGGTTTATCCTCGAACTTTGTGAAATAATCCCTGCAAACACAAAAGCAATCAGTTTTGGTAGACTAAATCAAGCTATTATGGGTAAAGCAATCACTTACGGATCAGTTTTCAACCAGTCAACAAGTTCCTTCAACTTAGGTATGTCTAGTGGGGGAAATGGATTATAAGGTGGACCTTTCTTTTTCTTTTCGATGATGGTCTTGGCCGTGGTGTTTGCCGTATAAGGAGATAGCTGTGTGGCAGCAAGTTTCTTTTCTCGTTCACTCTTTAAACGGTTAGTTGCAATAGAAGCCTCCAGCTTCTTTTTATATCGAGCATCTCGCCGCTGTATGTCCGAAGCAGTGGCAGCTGTTTTTTCCAATAGAATAAGGCTCTGTTCTGAAGTTGGAACAACGCTCTATTCTGAATGTGGAACAATGCTCGGTTCTGAAACTGGAGCCTCAACTGGTTCTGAAACTGGAGCCTCAACCGGTTTTGCAACTGGAGCCTCACTCGGTTTTGGAACTTTTCCCTCCCTCGGTTTTGCAACTTTTCCGACCCTCGGTTCTTTATCTCTCTGTTTTCCAGCTTTTGCATCACTCGGTTTTGCAACTGGAGCCTCACTCGGTTTTGCAACTTTTTCGACCGTCGGTTCTTTATCTCTCTGTTTTCCACCTTCTGCATCACTCGGTTTTGCAACTTCTGCCACACTTTCACTCTGCAATATACAAGATCGAAATCAGTAAATAGCACATTATAAACACTGGACGACTTAAATAAGTCGTCTAGACGACTAGTTATCACTGGACGACTTACTTTTAAGTCGTCTGGACGACTAGTTGTCTCTGGACAACTTAATTTAAGTCGTCTGGATGACCTTGTTGGGAGAGGATTTGTTACTAACCCCGGGTTCTTTGGGTTGAGTGTTATCCTAAGATGATGTCCCTGCTTTGGTGATACCAACCATCTTCTCCACAGCTTCCATTCTCACGGACATCAACTTCATCTCCTTTGTGATACCAGCCATCCCCTTGAGGATCGTCCCAAATCCTTGAGTCATGTTTTCAAGCACGTCCTTGACCATACTCTGCAACTCCTCTTTGGTCACCCAACGACCACCCTCTCCACTAGCCCTGCATGAACCTTTTCACGAGCCTCTTTAGGATCCTCTTTAGGAGCCTCTTTAGGATCCTCTTTACGAGCTTTCTTCAGAGGTCTTGGACTGTCTTCCTTCACCTCAACTATGTGTATCTTCGAAGGACTCATAACCGCTGGTTTTTTACTCTCCCCAGTACCGGTGACTTCCCAGCAACCCAAGGTCCACTTCCACGGTCTCTTCTCAAACATGAGTTTAATGATGTTGTTCGCGGCCGGGTCCTCAATATCAGAGTCCCATTTTGGCCACATATCACCAATGTCCTTCTCAACAAAGTTGATCACGCGGGTCTGCAGTAAATAGAAGATACGACCTTAGATATTTGACGGATTAAGAAAGAAAGAAAAGACTTCTCAGACGACTTATAATTAAGTCGTCTGAGAAGTATTTTCTTTTGGATTGAAGTACATACCTGTCTACAGATAGCTTCTTTAAATAATCTGTGGCCTTTGCCACCTTGTAAGCCAGTATCGATGGAGACGGACTGTTTGGTCTGGGACCACCATAAGTAGCACCCAATTCCGGCAGAGCTGTGTACACCCAGACCTGAAGAACTTGTATAAACCCATCCACAGTGTAACAACCACTAATATCTTTGTTCCTCAAAGAGTCCATCAGCACCTTAAACGCGACTCTCCCCCATGGATAATTCTCAAACCGTTCTAAATCCATCACTAGCCTTGCCAGACTAGCTCGTGTAGGGGTTGAATACTTTCTCCCTTCAATAAATCCAGTGAAGATTGAAAGGTACGCGAGCCGCTTACGATCTTCCGGAGACCACTCCTTGCAACTCTCCAATGCTGTTTTAATATGGTCAGTCGTTGGCCCAGCTTCGATATGAACTCCCAGCTTCCCCCAAAAAGAAACCAACTCTTTTGTAACTTCACATTTTGGTCTCTCAAGGTCCTCGATGTACTCGCAGTTAAGACCAGTGAGGTTTTCAAACTCTAACAGTGAAAACCTCACAGGTTCTGGACCAACGAGACACCACAGCTCATACTTCTTCTTTATATCCAGCTGGTAACTGAGCATGTAGTGAACAAGCCTTGAAGCCCAACCAAATCCCATCTCTTTGAACTTGATGAAAACACCCAACTTCGACTCCTTCAGCTCTGCATATTCCTCATCCGTAAGAGCATCCTTAAGAGCAGTATGCAATTTGGTATTATCCGAATGATACGAAATGCTATTATGGGCGTCTGGCTCTTCCCCTGATGTATATAACCTACGGGAGAGTTCTGGAATATCCATCCTTTTTCTCTGCAAAATAATCAAAGATAACGACAGAGATAAGCAAAACAAGCTAAATCTAACAAAGCTTTCAACTTTCATTAGCGGGAACTCACATAGAAGTCAGAACACAAGCTAAATCAATCACGCTTTAATTGTAACTCTGGACGACTTAGTAGACGACTTAAAATTAAGTCGTCAGGAAAGTCTTCCAACTGGACGACTTAGCAGACGACTCATAATTAAATCGTCTGGAAAGTCGTCCATCTGGAAGACTTATAATTAAGTCGTCTACTAAGTCGTCCAGTTGGAAGACTTTCCAGACGACTAAATTATAAGTCGTCCACTATTACATTTTAAAGCGGACCTGTTTAGACGGAGAAGAAGTAGTCGCCGTCGACATAGCGGTTATAGTTCTGAAAAAATAAACGTGAAAAAGAAGCTCAGTGAGAACGAGTATAAAAATGGTTAGAGACAACGTTTATGTTCATCTTTTCCTCAATCAATCCCTCGACAGTAAGAGATATGACTTACCGGCGTTAGGGTTTAAGCGGCGGTGAGAGAAACAGCTTTTGGAATTCTGAATTTCGAAAAAAAAATGACAACGAGTATAAATATGGTTAGAGACAACGTTTATGTCCATCCTTTCCTCAATCAATCCCTCGACAGTAAGAGATATGACTTAACGGCGTTAGGGTTTACAGAGAAACGGCGCTAGGGTTTAAAGGAAGCGGCTGTGAGAGCGTTGATGAGCACGGTGGTGAGAACGGTGAGAACGATGATGGGATAGATAATCGGCGGTGAGACGATGGTTTGCTCGGAAATCGTCGGAAATTGCCTTTGAGAGAAACGGTTGGAATTCTGAATTTCTCAAAAAAATGAACCAAAAAAAAAATCACCTTATATATCGGGTATATAAACCGTCGGGTAAATAAATCGGCTAGGTTAAAAAGTACATTGGTAAAATTAAAGGTTCGGTCCGGTTTGGACAACTTACTAGTAAGTCGTCTGCCGGATAATGTACATCGGACGACTTAATATTTAGTCATCTGTATATAGACGGCTTATAATTAAGTCGTCTGACAAATCTTCCGGCTGGATGACTTTCCAGACGACTTAAATATTAGTCGTCTACTAAGTCGTCCAGGCTTTATGAGTATGTTTTAAGAATTTGTGTTAGACTTCTTAGACGACTAATAATTAAGTCGTCTGACAAATCTTCCGGCTGGATGACTTTCCAGACGACTTAATTATAAGTCTTCTATATACAGACGACTAAATATTAAGTCGTCCGATGTACATTATCCGACAGACGACTAATTATAATAGTTGATCTTCCATTACAAGTCAAAGGTTTAAAAACATTTTAAAACAAGGGAACAACAACATAGACGTCATCCATTACAAGTCCACTAGAAGCAGATTACAATAAGACAATAGCAAGACAAACAACATCTCATTTAGGAAGAGACGAGGAAGTTGAGGCACCATCCGCAGCATCATCCACTTGAGGAGGACCGAAAGGAGTCACATGAAATACCATTTCTCCTTCCTTTTTGAACACGACAATGTCACCAATGCAAAGGGAGTGTGCTTGGGCGAAGGCTTTCCAACCATCGGTGAGTGTTCTTCCTTCTTGTATAACTTCCCAAGTTTGGTGTGAAGCGTCCGATCGTAGTGTCCATTTTCCTTGGTTCGGCTTGCCTTCTATGTGTTTTGAGTAGAAGGCAAGTGGTATTGTCTACAAGTCAACAAAGGAGAAGTTAAGCAAACGAAATAATCTACAAGTCAACAAAGGAGAAGTTAAGCAAAGGAAATAAACAGGGGAGAAATAGAGAGCGTGTGTATACCACGGCACTGCTGAAACCAAGAAGCAGAGGCTTCAAGAAGTGAGGTTCATGCTGATTCGCCATCTGCAAACAAGAAACGAAATGGAAACATTTTAATTCTAAGTCTGGAAGACTTATATTAAGTCGTCTGGGTCGTCAACCTGGAAGACTTTCCAGACGACTTATATTAAGTCGTCTGGGTCGTCCACCTGGAAGACTTTCCAGATGACTTAATTATAAGTCTACCAAGACTTCCAGTAGAACATTTGAAAGCTGACCAAACGAATGAGAGGTGAACAACATCCAACCTAACTAGACCACAAATCGATTGAAATCCCCAATCTTTGAAACCCTAATTTGAAATGAAAATATCCACAAATTGCTTGAAATCACAAATCGTAACCGTGAAATGAGAGGAAAACAACATCCAACCTAACTAAACAACAAATCGATTGAAATCCCCAATTTTTGAAACCCTAATTTGAAACCAAAATTTCCCGAAATCGTTGAAAACACAAAACCAAACGGTAGAAGTAAAGGAAAACAACATCCATCCTAATAAAAACCCATATATCTGCAAAAGAAGCCTTCGATTTACCTTGGTCTTGTATCGGATCGAAATCGCCTCGAAATCACCTTTGAGAGAAACGGCGTTAGGGTTTTCCGAATTTCGCGAAAAAGTGAGTAAAAAACATCTTATATATGTCCGGTCAAAAATACGGTTAGGTTTAAAAGTAATTTGGTAAAATCCGGTTTGGACGACTTATAATTAAGTCGTCTGTTGATACTATAAGACGTCTAAGTCGTCTGCCTTATTAAATATATTTACCAGACGACTTAATTTTAAGTCGTACAGACCCTAAACCCTAAACCCTAAACCCTAAACCCTAAACCCTAAACTAAATTGACTAAATTGACTAACTAACCACGTTTTAAAAATGAAATTATACTTAAATATTGTTTACTATACACAAAAATAAACACACTTAGGTAAATTTTTAATTTTTCAAAAAAACATTTATGCTTTCGAAAATCTAACCCTAAGAAACACATACAATACTAAAATATATGTTGGTGAAACCTAAACTAGAGAATATCATGACTCACTACTTTCACTCATCTATGCTGAAAACAACTGACTTTTGTTATATCTTAATTTATATCTCTTAAGACATATGTTAATTACATAATTCCAATTTTTCATTTATCAAAATATTTATTACACAATTTTTAAATTATTTTTAAGAAAAACTCTCCCAGACGACTTGCGAGGGCTAGAAACGTAAAAAAAAAAATATATTTTTTTTTGTTTGTTCACAAGGGGTTGGTTGTAATTTCAATAGCCTTTTAAGTTACTTTTGCATTTGATTCAAGTTTGGATTTACTTTTGCATTTCAAATCAAGTTTTGACTCATATTTGGCAATTTTCCCTAGAGTTTATATGCATGTTTAGGATATAGAGTTTGACTAATGATTTAAGGTTTTGTGTTTGGGAAGTTATATATAGATTAAGATTAAAGGAATAATTTTGAGTTTAAGTTTACAATTTCAGGTTATAGTATGAAAATAAGATTTTTAAGGTTGATGTTTAAAGTTTAGAATTTAAACCATGTTAAGGGTTTCAAAGATTAGAATTTATTGTTTCATAGCAGTTTTCAAGAAAAAAAAGCTATCATAATATGCTATCAAAAAAAGAAAAAATTATGTCTTGACGCTCGTCTAATTTTTACCTAAGTATTGGTGGTATTAGTAGTTTTCTTTTCCCGCTCACTTACTTTTCATAATAGCGGTTATTAACTGCTATCAATATAAATCAAACTAAAAAACCGATCTTTCATAGCACTTATGAAAACACTGCTATCATAATGTGCTATCAATACCCATTTTTTTGTTGTGACATGATATTCCATGGAATCAAATTATAACATCCATGTCTGTCCTAATAGATCATTCATATTTTCACTACTTTATCTCAAATATGTTTTGTTGAACTTTAAAGTTATTTTAGACTGTTTACTTATAAAAAATAAGTAGAATTTAGTAGAATATATAACTATTATACCAGAAACCGGAATGTTACACATAAATTTCACCGATCTGAAACCTATAAAACATATGTAATTACTCATGACAAGGGCGCGTTGGGTCGGATATCAGATTAAGGGTGGTACGTTCAGGTAGTGTAAACAAGACCTACTGAAGATGCAAACATATGTAATGGTCCAAACGTCACCATTTTAGTAGTGGCACGGTACAGAATCGCACAAAACACTTTTACAAACGTAAAGAAACTTCCGCCCCAAAAAAAAGAGAACTTGTGTGATGTTACAAAACCAACACTGCGTTTGGAGGAATCAATACCAAAAAAGTACGAGAAGGATTGTGCTTGAAGGTGTTCCAGAGGAAGACATGACATCCCACTGCTATGAACACATTCAAGGGTATTATGTCCTCCTTAATCCTCATTTTCTTCTTTTTCAAAGTGAATTTAACTCGCCTCAACAAACACATATGTATATATAAAAGATCAAAGTTAAATGGACAAACTGGATTCATAGTCCGACATCATACAAACATATAGTGGACATCTTTATGTTTTTCCCAGGTTATTTACATGCATCCTATTCTAACATACAAAAAGTTGCAGAATCTTTCTATACAGTCACTTTAGAGATGAACAACCATTATAAAACACTATATGCTGAGAAATAATCAATGATCGTTTATAACGACCGAGACAAATCATGTTGCACAAGAATAATCGTTTTTTATTAGCTTGAGATATTTTGAACTTATAGAAAAACTCAAACTAATCTCTAAAAATGCAGTTTACAAATAAATTCTTTTTTCGGGTATGTAAATGGAAAAAAAAAGTCAATATATGTGTGAATTTTCAAAATCGATGTGATGTACTTTTGCACAATAAGTAGATGGAATCTGCAACATTTTGGTATCCCAAACTCTTCTCCTTACTATCTGCTCACAAAATGCCATACAAGAATAATCAAATTTGAATTATGTAAAACTACCAACACTTGAAATACAACAAATCAAATATGTTAGGAGCTTATTCACGCAATGCTATGTTAATGCTATATAACTTTTCTGTTTAAGTAAATGACAAATCGTTGCTTTATTTTTATCAAATGATACTTGTGACCTATTAATCTATAAAGTCAACTAATAAGATTTCATATATAAATACATGGAGCATTAGAGGTGGACAACACATTTTCTCATTGAAAACATAGTAGTATCACTATGAGAAAACACGCCTTTAACGAGGAAACATTACGAGGAAAATATTTTCTCGTAATGTTATGTGTACGTAACAAGTGGATTACGACGAAATACAAATTCGTCGTAATCAACTAGTAAGGTTACAATGAAACATTTTCGTCGTAAACTACAAGTAAATTTACGACGAAGGTACTTGGAAAAGAAACAGTCGTTTTAAAGACGAAGTAAAATTACAAGTACATTACGAGTAAAGTTTAACCGTTTATAGTGAACAAAAAAGGTGTTTTTAAGTAACAACTTTCGTTGTAACAATGATGTAAAGCATGTACAAAAAACTTGTAAAGTCGTAGTAAAATGTTTCCTTGTAAATTCGTTGTTAACTCTTTACCAACCAAGCTCGAAAATTTCCTATATATATGTCATTCATAATCACTTCTAAAAACACCACAAACAAAAAATACCACAAACAAAAACAAGAAAAAAACGAAAGAAAAAGAATTTGATAACTTATGTATCGAATTTTCAAGAAAGCAAAAGGCGCAAACAGTCACCAGAACAGTTCTTATCAGCTTTGCGTAGCTTTTCTTCGAGAAAACGATGAATAGCTACTCGGAGTTATAAGAATTGTTCTGGTAACTGTTCACGCATTTTATTTTTGTTTAAGTAAATATTTTCGTTGTAAAGGCGTCGTAAATTTACTAGTGCTTTACGACGAAAGCTGGTAGGTGAACACGAGTTGAATGTGTATGTGAAGTCGTTGTAAAGACGTTGTAACCTATTTGTTAGAGACATGTAATATCCTTGTAAATAGATTCCTTGTTAATACGTTGTAAATTTTCACCTACCAATTTTCGTGAATCGCCTATATATATGATCATTTCTCATTTCTCATTTCATATCACC
The DNA here is from genome assembly GCA_932364175.1 of Eruca vesicaria subsp. sativa. Taxonomy (NCBI): domain Eukaryota; kingdom Viridiplantae; phylum Streptophyta; class Magnoliopsida; order Brassicales; family Brassicaceae; genus Eruca; species Eruca vesicaria. Next base: position 557,361 of record CAKOAT010119598.1, on the reverse strand, counting down.
ACACAAAAATAAAATAAAAACAACTCAAAAAATGTCGGATGGAAGAAATATTTTCGAATTGCGGAGTTGGATGTATACGCATAAAGATTCTGACGGCAGATTGACGAATGCATTTCTTAGCGGGCTTGAGACGTTCATGAACCAGGCAGCATGTACACCGCTCACGCAGGAAAGTGGTAAGATGTTTTGTCCTTGTCAGAAATGCAAGAGTTCAAAATTTGCCCGTACTAAAACTGTCTGAAAACATTTAGTACACAGAGGTTTTACACCGCAGTATTATATTTGGTTTCAACATGGAGAGGGTTATGGAGGAAATGAAGCTAGTAGTAGTAATAGTAATTTTCAGAATGTCAATAATAATCAGGGTGTTGAACAGATGGTAGATCATGATAGGATTCACGACATGATTACTGATGCATTTTTAGAAACTACTACAACAATAGCAGATGAAACTGTTCATGTTGAAGAACCTAATCTGGATGCAAAAAGGTTTTATGAAATGCTAGATGCTGCAAATCAACCAATCTACACTGGTTGTAGAGAAGGTCACTCTAAATTTTCTCTAGCAGCTAGGATGATAAATATTAAAACGGATCATAATTTACCTGAGAACTGCTTGAATGCATGGGCCGAGTTGTTTAAAGAGTATTTGCCAGAAGACAACGTGTCAGCTGAATCTTATTACGAGATTCAGAAATTGGTTTATAGTCTTGGGTTGCCTTCGGAAATGATAGATGTTTGAAGCCACGATTGCATGATCTACTGGAGAGATGATGAGAAGCTAGAAGAGTGTCGATTCTGCAAGAAGCCACGATTCAAACCGCAAGGACGTGGAAGGAATAGAGTACCGTACCAAAGGATGTGGTACTTACCAATTACAGATAGGCTGAAAAGATTATATCAATCTGAGAGGACTGCTGCAGCGATGAGGTGGCATGCTGAACATGTACAGCGGGAAGGCGAGATTGCTCATCCATCAGATGCAAGAGCTTGGAAACATTTTAACAGGTACACCCAGATTTCGCAAGTTCTATTAGAAATGTCTATCTTGGATTATGCACAGACGGATTTAGTCCATTTGGAATGTCTGGGAAACAATACTCTTTGTGGCCAGTCATTCTTACGCCGTACAACCTGCCTCCGGAGATGTGCATGGAACAAGAATTTCTATTCTTGGCCATATTAATCCCTGGTCTGAAGCATCCAAAGAGGCAGCTAGATGTTTTTCTTCGACCATTGATACAAGAGCTGAAGGACTTGTGGTCAGAAGGGGTGAGGACGTATGATTGTTCCTTGAAAAATAATTTTACGATGCGAGCAGTTCTGCTCTGGACGATAAGTGATTTTCCTGCTTATGGTATGCTTTCTGGTTGGACTACACATGTAAGGTTATCTTGTCCACATTGTCTTGGATCAACAAATGCTTTTCAACTGAAGAATGTTAGGAAGAGTTGTTGGTTTAATTGTCATCGTAGATTTTTTCCCCTTACTCATCCATACCGAACAAATAAGACATTGTTTAGGTACAAGAAAATTGTAAGGGATTGTCCTCCTCCATATCTCACTGGAGAACATATCCTAGCGCAAATTGATTATTACGGAGCTCAGGAAACTGTTCCACGTGGAGGAAACTGGCATGTTCCTGGAAATATGCCCGATGGATATGGGGTCAGTCACAATTGGCATAAGAAGAGTATATTTTAGCATCTGCCTTATTGGAAGGATCTTCTTTTACGCCACAACCTCGATGTTATGCATATAGAGGACTTCTTTGACAACATCATGAATACAATATTGAACGTCCCAGGAAAGACAAAAGATAGCAAAAAGTCAAGGATGGACTTACCTGATATTTGCTCAAGAAGTGAGTTACATATCTAAAGCACTGGAAAAATTCCAGTTCCTATCTTCCGATTGTCATCAGAAGCGAAGAAGACATTGTTTAATTGGGTTCAATCAGAAGTTAAGTTCCCTAATGGATATGTTTCTAATCTCTCAAGATATGTTGAAAAAAGTCAAAAGTTCTCAGGAATGAAGAGTCATGACTGTCATGTGTTTATGCAACGACTACTTCCATTCGCTTTTGCTTAGTTGCTTCCAGCAAAGGTACATGAAGCACTTGCAGGTAAATATTGTTGATTAGTTAATAATATATATACATATATTATGAAATGTTAATATTATATATATCCAATATATGCAGCCATTGGAGCATTCTTCAGGGACCTAAGCACACGTACATTCAAGGAAGAAGTTATCGAGCAACTTCATGAGAACATTCCGATCATATTGTGCAACTTAGAGAAAATTTTGCCTCCAGCATTTTTTGACGTCATGGAACATCTTGTTGTTCACCTCGTATACGAGGCATTGCTTCGTGGTCTTGTTCACCATGGATGGATGTATCCGTATGAGCGCGCCATGAAATATTTGAAGGGGAAAGTAAAAAATCTTGCAAAGGTGGAAGGTTCAATAATTGCTGGGAGTTTGACAGCGGAAACATCTCACTTCACATCATACTACTTTGCACCAACAGTACGTACAAGAAAAAGAGTTCCTCGAAGATATGATGATGGTGGAGTCATCCCCACATATCCAATAAGCAATGTTCCTGATATTTTCTGCCAAATTGGACGGTTTGGTGGTAGATTGCGAGACATATGGTGGTCTAGTGACGAGGATAAGCATAGTGCCCACACTTATATTCTGCTCAACTGCGAGCATTCAGTGACACGTTCATTTGAAAGGTAAATAGTTATGTGAATTTAAATTATATGAAGTGTGATGTTATATATATTGATGTGAATACATTCATTTAATTTGCAGCTCCTTTGTAACGCAAGTTGAAGCAGCAATACCTGGAGTATCTGCAACTGAAGTGGACCGACGAAAAGATCAACACTATGTCACGTGGTTAAAATCTCAGGTAATATATATACCTCAAATATTACATAAGTAATGCTAATATAAATTGTTAACATACTAATTTTTGTAGGTTGAAGCTGATGATCCATATTACCCCCCATGGTTTCACGATTTGGTCCGAGGTCCAGTAGCGAAAGTCACCACATCACATATGTATTTTACATGCGGTTTTACGTTTCATACATACGACTATGGGAGTCGTCGGGCAACAAGTAACTACGGAATATGTGTGAAAGGCGAAACATACTTCTATGGGATCTTGCAAGAGATTATTGAAGTGGAATTTGCGGGATTATTGAAGCTCAGATGTGTCCTCTTCAAATGTGAGTGGTTCGACCCTGTTGTGAATAGGGGTGTTCGGGTTAACAAATTTGGTGTTGTGGCTATCAACTCTTCAAGAAGATATAACAAATTCGAACCTTTCATCTTAGCTTCTTAAGCCGAGCAAGTTAGCTTCATTCCATACCCTCGCCTTAGAAGTTCAGGAACAACTTGGTTAGCTGTTATCAAGATTACACCTCGTGGACGAATTATTGCTAGGGAAGAACCACCCTTGCAAGAAGAAGCGTGTGTCACTGAACTAGAAGTACCTGATCAAGAAACTGATGAAATCTTTCTTATTGATCCGCATAATCATCACTACGAAGATCTTCCCAACGATGTGATGGATGAAACATGTGAAGACGAATTCGAAGGTATAAGCGATGATGATTCTCCTGATGTTGATGAGAACACGAATGATTCCGAATGATGTAAAATATGTACCACATGCTGTAAAATATGTATCAAATGTTGTTTTTTTATATCAATTAACGATGTGTAACAAATGTTGTTTAATATAATAAGTTTAACAAATATTGTTTAGTATATAGTAAGTTTAGGGTTTAGAAAAATTTAGAAGAAGAAGAAGAATAAGAAGAGAAGAGGAATAAGAAGAGAAGAAGAAGTAACTTTGGGGTTTAGGGATTTGATTTTCGGGGTTTCATACATTTCGACGTTAGTTCGTCGTAATAGAAACACTGGCCTGGTAAGTTCGTTGTAACGTGAAAAACACGGGCCTGGTAAGTTCGTCGTAACGTGAAAAACACGGGCCTGGTAAGTTCGTCGTAACGTGAAAAACACGGGCCTGGTAAATTTGTCGTAACGTGAAAAACACGGGCCTGGTAAGTTCGTCGTAATAGGAACACGGGCCTGGTAAAAGCCTTGTTAATTTACGACGAGCTTACGAGGAAGGCAATTATCTATATAAGCACACTCGCATACGAGGCTGCTCGCCTCGTTCATTCCTCCTTACCTCCTCTCCCTCTCTAGGTAACCTCCTCTCTCTTTTTTTTTTTTTTAGTTTAGTTTAGTTTTAGTTTAGGTAGTTAATTAGGTGGTTAGTGTAGATGATTAGGTGGTTAGTTTAGATGGTTAGTGTAGATGATTAGGAGATTATGTAATTAATTAGTTTAGATAATAAAATTAAGATAAACTGATGATATTTTTTTTTTATTTAGATGGCTCCTAGACCGAAACCGATTAGACCACCTCCTTCGTATAGTGAGTTGTTTGGTACTGATGGTATGGGGACATCGTCTTCCGGCCTGTCATCTTCCGACCGTGTGCCGGAGTCTCAGGCATATTATCCCGGCAATAATATACCATATCATGAGGTGCCTCCACCTTCCGGTCCTACTCGACATCCTGGTACTAATCCCGCACCTGATCCGGATCCCATTCCCGCAGGCGCTGATCAGGTTCATCCAGATTTGCGGGTTCCTCCCAGTGCACCATATGCTGCCTATACAGTGGAGGATCTTCTTGCCCAACCGGGGCGAGAAGGTTTAGATATTCTGGACCCCGATTGTCGGCGGGGTACTTATTGGTAAGGGTTTTTTTTTTTAATCTTAATTTTTTATTTATAAAATTCATAATTTAATTATTTTCCAGGTTTGGAGCTAACAACCGCGTTAGCCGGAGTGTTTCAGACACGATGAAGGGGTACTTTCTCGAGGCCCATCCTAATTGGAGTATGACTCCAGACCACGTGAAGATAACGTGGTTTAAAATGTTTGCGGTAAATATGTTTATAATATTTAATATTTATTTCAATATTATTTTTTTAATATTTTAAAATTATCGTTTTTGGTTTCAGCAAAAGTGGCATTGGCCATTATCGATCAACGAGAAGGTGAAGGAGGCTTTTATAGCAAAAGCCAAGACTCGTCTTTGCAACACCGTCTCGGATTGGAAGGACAAATGGAAACTCTACGGTTATGAAGGGATGCCCATGGAGATCTCCAACTTTGTATGGAATGGTCTCATCCGCTATTGGAGCCTACCTGCCTCCATCAAAAAGTCCAACTCCTACTCTTCTTCTCGAAGAACGAAGGATAAGTACGGAAATGACCTCATGCTTCATAGATCTGGCCAGAAGCCTCATGCTGGGATTCGTCTAGATGTTGTAAGTTTTATTTTAATATATATTTTTAAAAATTATTTGCTAATTAAGTAATTAAAAAAATTAACTCTTTTATTTTGTTTGTAGGCCGAGAAGACCGGAGTCATGCCATCTCTGACTGAGCTATTCAGGATGACTCACGCCACATCAGATGGAGTTTTTGTGGATCCACGTTCCGAGAGACTCTATAACGATGTGGTTTCTCGGGTTGAGGAGCGGCAGACACAACTAACCCAGCAGGCTCCCGATGGGTCACCCGTCACATTGACTACAGAAGAAGTCGATCGGATTTTCGAAGAGGTAAAATTTTAGAATAAATTTTAATTTCTTTATATTAATTCAATTTTATTAATGAACCTTTTTGAAACAAGGTGGCTCCTAGAAAGAAGGGACGGACGGTGGGAATAGGCTCCGTTAACAAAGTTCTAGAGGCAACTTCTTCGTTCACTTCGCGCCGGGATGAGGAAACTTCTCAGCTACGGTCTCAGATGCGGTCCCAGCAGGAGCGTTTGGACTCACTTGAGGATTTGTTGGACATCGTGGCCATCGATAACCCAGTTATGCAGAGAGCGTTAAATGCAAGACGAGCGGCTCTCGGAATGGAGCAGCATCCTCCTGAGTCAACCGGTCGACCCGGCCCGGAACTCAGCCGCCCCAACGAGTACCTCCGCACCAACATGCCGTAGTTTTATTTTATTTTATTTTCTTTTGTATTATAAATTTATATATCATTTTATGACTTTTTAATATGATGTTTGTAAAACAATCTTAATTTTAAAATTTTTGTTTTTATATTTTAAATTACGAAATTTATAAATAAAAATATATAATTTTTAAATTATATTATATATAAATACCAAGTAATTTCATTGTAAACTTTACAACGACTTAACATCGAATGACAAGTAAGTTCGTTGTAATGTTTACTACGACTTTACATGTTCTACTAGTAATCTACTCGTAAATTTACATCGACTTAACATCGAAGTTTTACGTGTCTATTACGTTGAAATGGGATGAGGACATTACGTGGAGGTTACAACGAAGCACTCTACATGTCTTTTACAACGAATTGAGTTCTTCATAACGTTACGTGGACTTTACGACAAAAACTGCATTACAACGGGTGTTTAACAACGAAACGACTTTCCTAGTTAATTCGTCGTAAAGGTCCTATTACGACGAATTAACCACGAATATAGCCCTAGTAAAAAAAAAATTTCTTGTAGTGTATATAATGGAATGGGCTACAATGGGAGTAGACATCTTAAATTCTCATTTTCAACAATATTTTATTCGATTGTTAAACGTATACTGATTTTGAAATCCATCAACTATACTCTAATCAATGATTTTACATTTTTCTTGCAATTGTGTATTATTTAATACTAGGGGTTGGTAATCCCATTCTATGGGCGGGTGAATTTATAAAATTATTTTAATTCTTGAAAATTTGAATGTTTGTTTTGAAGTAATTTAACTGTTGTATATTGACCATTGCGTGTGTTGCTGTTTCATTTTTATCTGATACTGTATATTATGGTGGAGCTCGGTTTTTTTTTTTCGTAGTCAATGTGTGCATGTCTTTGTGTGTTTGTCGTGCGGTGATGATGTTTTTAGCTAATAGGTTTAATGTAGTGTGATAGAGAGGAATGTTTTATATAACTTTGTATATGATTTGGTATTTACTGTTTAGCAACGAACTTGTCAATTTAGGTTTGTGAAACTTGGTTATGTGAGAGTGATTGTGTATAATTTTTTGTGTAGTTATGAGGTCCTGGTTAGGTAGTTACTCAGCTGTGTGAGAGTTTGTGAGATGTAAGCGGCTTGTTTAACCATGGCTGTCTTCCATCAACACTTGTGTTGTGATATTTGTTAGGGTGGAAAATTTTAGTCATGATCTAAGTTGCTTGCTTATCTAGATAGTTCACTTTGGGATGGTTGGGGATTGGTGGTGGAAGATCCTCTTAAAGCTCGAGCATTGAGTCCAGCATAAGGAACTATTTTCTTGACATCATTTTGTCAAGGTTTTTTGTTTGCCATTATGTAATTGATTAGAGGGGTTCTTACACAGCAAAAGTAGAGAGGCAAGTATTTGTGAAAATTTTAAAGCTCAAGAGCTTCAGTTGTTTAGTTGTGAGAGAATAGATGTTGAGAATATTTTCAAGTTTCTGTTGTTATTTGAAATATTTTTGCTCAATGGATTAACCTGTTCTAATTATTTATAACTAGGTGTTTTTCCCGCACTTGCGGGCATAATTCTCTTATAAATATTTATTAGCTGATGTTTTATTAATTTAAAAACCAACATAATAAATTATTATTTATGTTTTCAAAAAGTACAAATGAAACATCAAATAATTATCAATGACAAAACTCAAAGATCAGAAATATTTAAAAGAATATAATTCTATAATTAGTTTATTTTGCTTGATTTATATTTAATTCTAATACTTATACAAATAGTTTTAATTTAATTTATATTTGATTATAATTTTTTATATCTTAATTATAAATTTTATAATAGAAAAACATATTTTCAAGATAACAATAAAATGGATCAGAAAATTCACTTCTTAAAAAAAAAATTCTTGAGTGATGATTTATATTTAATTAATAATAGATAATTTTTATATTTTAATTTTAAATTATATAATATAAAACTATATTTTCAAGATAACAACATAATATATAAGAATTATATTATTTTATAAAATTATACTATTATTAGTGTAAATTCATTTCAATTCTAGAATAACTAAATTTTTATATCTTAATTTAAAATTTTTAATAGAAAAATATATTTTTAAGACAACAACTTAATACATAAGACGTATCTTATTTTCTAAAATCTGATACTACTAATATAAAATTGTTTTAAATATATAATAAGTTATAAATAAAATTATAGAAATTATGATAAATTATTAAAATTACCTAAAATCATGGTAAATATGACAAATCAACAAACATCAAATTAACTTCTTCAATAATAGTATAGATTTTTTACATGTTAATTTTAAATTTTATAATATAAAAATATATTTTCAAGATAACAACATAATACATAAGAATTAACTTATTTTATAAAATATCATATTATTAATATAAATTAGTTTTAAATATATAATCAATAATAAACAAAATTAGAGAAATTCTGATAAATGATCAAAATTACCTAGGATCATGAAGACAAATCAACAAATTCACTTTTCAAATAATTTTTTGATGATCTATATTTAATTATTAATAATATAACTTTTATATCTTAATTTAAAATTTTATAATACGAAAATATATTTGCAACACAACTACATAATATATAAGAATTATCTTGTTTTAGAAAAATATAAAATTATTATTATAAATTCGTTGTAGTTATATAATAAATATAATAATTTTTATATCTTAATTGAAAATTTATATAAAATATATTTCAAGATAACAAAATAATTCACAATAATTATCTTATTTTCAAAAATATGATATACTCATATAAATTCGTTGTAGTTATATAATAAATATAATAATTTTTCTATCTTAATTTAAAATTTATATAAAATATATTTCAAGATAAGAAAATAATTCACAATAATTATCTTATTTTCAAAAATATGATATATTCATATAAATTCGTTTTATTTATAAACAAATTATATATAAATATTAAAAATATGGTAAATAAACAAAATTTCTTAAACTTATGGAGAACATGACAAGTAAGCAAATTTACTTCTTAAATAATAATATATGTCTGGCGCAATTATTAGAGGGTGTGTTTATGGGCAATAATAGGCAAGCCGTTTTGTTTGTATATAGTTACTTGAACAATCACCTATTAACGAGTTTTTTTGAATAATAAGAGTGATGAAATAAATTTGTCATAGGATTGAAGTATTTATTAACTAGTTGTATGTGGAATTTTTGTGTGTGTGCATAACTATGAAGTGAGTGTAAATTATTCAAGTAGAATGTCATGTGCCTTTCTGGTACTCGTAATGTAGTTTATAAGTAGCATGTCAATTTTCATGATATGCGTGATAGAATATGAGAGAAATCTCACATCTCTATATTTAATCAATGCAGATCACATTAATCCACATTCTACTTAATATTTGATTGCGTTTTTGTTAGTAATTGGAAAAGGGTTGAGCATCAAGATCTTATTATTTGCTTACTCCAAACTGACAGTCGAGGTTAACAATTTGAAGGAAACAAAAAAAAAAAGTAATCAAAACAAAATTAAAGGCAATATGAATCATGGACCCTCGGTGAACACTAGTGGGTCTAAAGCTGAAGTCAATAACAAGACGGAAGCCCACAAGTTGGAGGAGCAGCACAAGTCTTTATCGTCTTCCTTACAACAGAAAGTGGTTAAGGTTCAACGTTCTTGTGGTGGTACTCTAAGGCCAGCTAACGTGGTAACCGTTAGGAATAGATTCGGGTGTCTTAGCTCACAGGCTGTCATGTGCTAAGGTCACCATTGTGGATAAGGTCTAGAGTTTTATATATAAGTTGTAAGGAGTTTCATGTAAACGTTAAGCAAGAAGATAATAAGAAAACAAAGTTTCTTCTTTTTCTTATCTATGTTTCCTTCGATCTTCATGGTATCAAAGCCATGGAGGACTCTGAAGCCTTGTCTACGACATCTCTGAGTATTTCTCACTATGTTACCTTGAAACTTTCATCCACCAACTACCTTCTTTGGAAAACCCAGTTTGAATCTTTTCTCTCAAGTCAATCCCTTCTAGGCTTCATCAATGGAGGATATGTTCGTCCCACAACAACGATTACTGTTCGTGAAGGAGATGTGGTTACGGAACAGGCGAATCCAGAGTTCCAGAAGTGGATGCGTAAAGATCAGCTGGTCATTTTGTGGTTGTTTGGTTCGTTGTCTGAAGAGGCTCTTAGGTCTGTCTACGGTCTCACCTCTGCTCAGGATGTTTGGTTCTCTCTTGGGAAGAAATACAATCGAGTTTCAGCTACCAGAAAACTTGATCTTCACCGCAAGCTGCAAGATATGTCTAAGAACCAGAAGACTATGACTGTATACTTAGGAGAGATTAAGAGTGTTTGTGATCAGTTAGACTCTATTGGTTGTCCCATCTCTGAAAATTAAATGATATATGGAGCACTGGTGGTCTAGGGAAAGAATATGAGTCAATATATACCGTGATAAAACACTCTATGGATGTGGTTGTTGATATGTCGTTTGAAGATGCTGCCTTTAAGCTGATGATGTTTGATGATAAGCTTCAGCAATACAATCAAACTCAAGATGCTAACCCTCATCAAGCCTTTCATGCTGGTCGAGGTTACAGAGGAAGAGGGGGTTACAGTACTAAAGGTGGTTATCGAGGGAGACACAACAACTCGTATTCAACCAGAGGACGTGGATTTCAACAATAGTTCTCTGGTGGAAGAGGTAACTCAAGCTCCAACAACAAACCCACTTGCCAAATATGTGGAAAGTATGGTCACTCTGCTGCAAGATGTTACAGTCAGTTTGATGAATCACTCCAGTCTCAAGACAATGTTCACAACGCTCTTGCTACTATGAGATTGTCTGATCAAGAACAACACAATGGACAGGAGTGGTACCCTGATTCAGCTGCTTCGGCTCACATCACAAACAACACCTCTCAGTTGACTTCTGCTAATCCGTATCTTGGGAATGACCAGGTGATTGTTGGAAACGGAGATTACTTGCCAATAACGCATCTTGGGTCCATTCCTTTACATACTCAACAAGGTATACTCCCTCTAAAGATGTGTTAGTTTGTCCCAGCATTACAAAGTCTCTGATATCGGTTTCTAAACTCACTTCCGACTATCCATGTGAAGATACATTTGATTCTGGTTCTGTTTTTGTTAAGGACAAACAAACAAAGCATGTGATAACTCAAGGCAAAAGGCATAAGGATCTGTACATGTTGGAGGATGCAAGATTTCAAGCTTTTTACTCTACGAGGCAGAGAGCTACAAGTGTGGAGACATGTCATAAACGGCAAGGCCATTCTGATACGGCCCTAAATCCAGTAGCTGAACCGGAGGTCCATCCAACACCCCACTTACCCACCCAAGGCGCCAAGCAGGACATATATGCACTAAAAATGCCATATCGTTTAAACCAGGAGGGTTTTAGACACGAGGACGATTTTCCTAGATTCTACACTCAATATGAAGTCCATCCCAGTTTGAATTTAGAATAAAGCTTCACGGACCAAGGAGTTATGAGTTTTAGAAGTTGGAGGTTTTCCAGCCCACCCGATTGCGAGTATCCGTGTTTAGAAGAGGATTTAAGCCCAAACAAGAAGCGGATCATGCCATGGACAATTATGGAGTTCAAGAGGGATCTTTTTTGGATCCAGCAAGCCCAAAATCAAGAGAAAAGGACGAGCAAAACCAAAGTTATAACCAGTTTCCCAAAACCGGTTATTAGGAGCCGATTATGGAAAGATTGCTTGATCCTTTGGTCCAACCTATTTCAAACCGAGATCAGGCAACCAGGATACAATCCAGACAAACCAAGACTTCCATAAGAGAAATCCAGCCAACTAGGAGTGCCCCCATTCACCTTACCATACACCAGCAAGCATGGGAACAAGAAGATCTGCATTTACAGCTACTTGCCTTTTCCGAATTTATTCTTTCTTGCAAGAATAAATGACCAACGGATCTTTCCCTTTGAATTAGAAGATTTCAAGACCAAAGTGAGTATATTCAGCCATCAGAGACTTCTATTTCGTGGATACAAAACCAAGATATCAAGGTATAAGATCAGATCTTCTCAAACGCTACAAATCTGCTCCAAAGCTAGTTTAATGGAGACAAGACCCATTGCATTTATTTATGAGTATTTTCTTTCCATCTTAGAGTATCAAAACGTTGGGACTTGTCCCTGGTCGTGCATTATATAAGCAGACCTCATACCTTTTTGTAGAAACACCCTTGATCATTTGAAAGTTATAAAAACAGTTTTTCCTTAAACAAAGTTGTGAATTCTTTGTTGCTCTTTGTCTAGTTCTTTGTGTGAGATTCACTAAGTCCTAAAGAAGCCACGTCCAGAGAAGCTTGTGAGATTCAAGACCATCTGTTCTTCCACTGATTGAGATAGTCAATCCATATCTAGCAATCCCCCATCTTTATATCCCATTTGTTTACTTGTTTTTTTTTCTTATTGTTTTTATTTAGTTCTTCATTTGATTTCCTTTAAATCTAAAACCCATAAAAATATTGTTCTTTCTGTTGTTCATCATTTTCATATTGTTTGTCTTCTGTTTATCTTTATAAATCTATAAAAACTCATAAAAAGGTTCTACTATTTTCAGGTACAAATCGCATCACCACCAACCCATCTATATCGACCATCTCTTGTCCATCCTTTACTAGTACCGGATCCGACCAGAACTAAACCTCAGTTCGACCATTCTTATAGTCTGATTTTCAGGCTGTATCACATTCCCACAAGGAAATTCTTCAACGGCTAGCCAAAGTTGATGCAATAAGTCTGAATAAAGGAGGATCAATGGAGCTCTGTGATGGTTGTCAGTATGGCAAGAGTTGCAGGCTTCCTTTTCTTTCATCTGAGACATTTTCTAGTAGACCTTTAGAAAAGATACGTTGTGATTTATGGGGACCTAGTCCAGTTTTTTCTGCTCATGGATTCCGTTTCTATGTAATCTTTGTTGATGACTATTCCAAGTTTACATGGTTTTATCCTTTGAAGTTCAAATCCGACTTCTTTCCAGCCTTCCAGAGATTTCAAACCTTGGTAGAAACACAGTTTCAAAACAAGATCCTTCAGTTTCAGTGTGATGGAGGAGGAGAATTTGTGAGTACCAAGTTTATGTCTCATTTGTATGTGTGTGGTATTAAACAACAGATCTCGTGTCCCCATACACCACAGCAAAACGAAGTGTCAGAGAGAAAGCACAGGCATATCACTGAGTTGGGACTTACAATGATGTACAGCAGTAAACTTCCCCAACAGTTTTGGATAGAAGCTTTCTTCACTGCTACGTTTCTCAGTAATCTTCTACCATCTTCAAACCTTCCAGACAATAAGAGTTCTTACGAGATGCTGTTTGGGACGGCTCTAGTGTACACAATTCTGAGAGTATTTGGCTGTAAGTGCTTCCCTTATCTGCGTCCTTACATGAAAAACAATTTGGATCCTACTCTGTGTGCTTCTTGGATACAATGAGAAGTATAAAGGTTACCGGTGTTATTATCCACCTACTGGAAGAGTTTTCATCAGTCGTCATGTGCTATTTGATGAATCTCACTATCCTTACAGTGATGTCTATAGTGGTTATAATAAACCCACTACGTCTCCTCTTCTACAAGCGTGGAGGCTGGTTAATCTGCAGCCTACTGAAGATGATACTGCTGAGACATCACTGTGATTGAAGAAATTCCAGCTCAGAGGAAGAAAGCAACTCCTACTCCGGTGAACACGCCTCAACAAGATACAGAGCATTAAAACTCTGCCCCTGAAACAAGTGGATCATCTGAGGCAAATACTGGTTCTGGTTCTGCATCTTCAGACAGTGATCAAGACAATGCTGTTGAGACACCAGCTGCAATACCATCTGTTCTTGTTCCTCACTCAATGACAACCTGAGCTAAATCAGGAATCATCAAACCCAATCCTAAATATGCTCTTTTCACTGTCAAAGACTCGTATCCAGAACCTAAAAGTGTCAAAGCTGCGCTAAAGGATCCAGGTTGGAAGGCTGCAATGGGAGTTGAGATAGACAATATGGTTGAGACTAAAACTTTTGTTCTAGTCCCACCTGATCCAAATCAGAAACCTTTGAACAGTGGTTGGATTTACAAGACTAAGTTGAATGCAGATGGATCTCTGTTAAAGTTGAGAGCTCGGTTTGTGGCTCGAGGAAATGAGCAGGAAGAAGGTGTTGACTTCATTGAAACCTTCAGTCTGGTGGTTAGAACTGCAACAATTTGAGTCGTTTTACATATTGCTGTCACAAAGAAGTGGTCTATTCGGAAGTTAGATGTTCAAAATGCCTTTCTTCATGGAGATTTGAAAGAAACTGTGTACTTTAAACAACCTCAAGGATTTGAAGATCCAAACAGGCCAGATCATGTTTGGAAACTTCAGAAGGCGATCTACGGCGTCAAACAAGCTCCAAGAGCTTGGTTTGATAAATTCAGTAATTTTCTCATTGATTTTGGGTTTCAATGTAGCTTCCCTGACCCGTCTCTCTTTGTGTATCATCATAGTGGATGTGTGATCTATCTCCTACTCTATGTAGATGATATGATTCTGACAGGAAATGATGAGAGTATGGTGGAGAAACTGGTTACTGATTTGAACAGAGTATTTCGGATGAAAGATATGGGAGACATCCACTACTTTTTGGGAATTCAAGTTCACAAGTTTGAAGGAGGCTTGTTCATGAATCAGGCTAAGTATGCTAAAGATCTTCTGATAGCTGCAGGAATGAGTGATTGCGCGCCAATGCCCACACCTCTACCTATGAAACTTGACAAGTTGCAGGGACATGATGAATATTTTGCGGAACCATCTTCTTTTCAAAGTTTGGCAGGTAAGTTGCAGTACTTAACGCTTACCAGACCAGACTTACAGTTCTCTGTGAACTACATTTGTCAAAAGATGCATCAACGCAGTGTCTCTGATTTCCAGTTGCTGAAGCGTATTCTTCGTTATGTGAAAGGAACAATGGATCATGGGATTAATATCAGTGCTGATACTCATTCTACGTTGGTTTGCTACAGCGACAGTGACTAGGCTCGATGCAAGGATACTTGTAGATCAACACGTGGCTTCTGCACCTTCCGTGGTTCAAATATCATTTCGTGGTCCGCAAGAAGGCATGAAACTGTCTCTAAGTCCTCAACGGAGGCAGAGTACAAGACAATGTCCTTAGGTGCTTCAAAAGTGGCTTGGCTGCAAAATCTTCTTCACATCATGGGTTTGGATCAGAAGATCACACCACTGTTGTTATGTGACAACTTATCTGCAGTTTGCTTGAGTGCTAATCCAATGTTTCACAGGCGTACGAAGCCTTTTGAAGTGGATTTTCACTATGTTAGGGAACACGTTGCTATGAAGAAACTTGAAGTGGGACACATTCCTGCTGCTCTCCAGATAGCTTATGTATTCACCAAACCTTTGGGTCAAGAACCGTTCCTCAAGCTGTGTGGCAAAATCGGTGTAACTCTTCCTCCTACACTGAGCTTGAGGGGGTGTAAAGGCAATATGAATCATGGGCCCTCGGTGAACATTAGTGGGCGTAAAACTGAAGTCAATAACAAGACGGAAGCCCACAAGTTGGAGGAGCAGCTCAAGTATTTGTCGTCTTCCTTACAACAGAAAGTGGTCAAGGTTCAACGTTCTTGTGGTGGTACTCTAAGGCCAGCTAACGTGGTAACCGTTAGGAATAGATTCGGGTGTCTTAGCTCACAGGCTGTCATGTGCTAAGGTCACCATTGTGGATAAGGTCTAGAGTTTTATATATAAGTTGTAAGGAGTTTCATGTAAAGTTAAGCAAGAAGATAATAAGAAAACAAAGTTTCTTGTTTTCCT
Source organism: Eruca vesicaria subsp. sativa (assembly GCA_932364175.1). Taxonomy (NCBI): domain Eukaryota; kingdom Viridiplantae; phylum Streptophyta; class Magnoliopsida; order Brassicales; family Brassicaceae; genus Eruca; species Eruca vesicaria. The sequence continues at coordinate 541,417 of CAKOAT010119598.1, read as the reverse complement.
TATCTTTGTTTCCTTCGATCTTCAAAAATAACTATAAGCTTGGAAGCACTCAGATTTCATACTATTTGAAAATGTAAATTAAATTTAATACAACTTAAACGCACTCATGTCCTGTAACTTAATCTCCCCTTGTCTTTTTGGATGTTACTCACACCGTGCCTACTTTCGAGAACACCCATCTTCCTTCACAGTTGGCTCCTCAATTGTCTCTCTTCCATCAACAGAGGTGTGACTTGAAGCTGTGGCCTCACCTTCTCCACCTTCATCATCCTCATTTCCCACACAGTCACTATTTTTTCACAGGAGTGATCTTAAGTACATCACCCTTACGCAGCAGGTTTTCATCAAGAGCTTAGCCATTCCGTCAAAAACTCTTGGGCATACATTTTAGAGAAGACAGCAAAGAAATCTTTAAGAAATGTAGAGATTCTGAAACCTCTCATAAGCATTACTTTAAAAGAAGGTAATTGTACGCTATTAGCTAATACCTTTCAATGCTCATGGTGATCATTATGCGTTTTGTAGTCTTAGTTGCTTCATTGTAAGTATTCATAGTGCCCTTTACTTGAATGCCCCTTACTTGCCCAACAATAACTATTGGAAAATATATACGCTAAGCTAGTAAGTGAGAAACAAGTAAATGTTAAATCAAAATTATTGGATTTTGGATTTAAGTCTGACCTGGTAAATAAGGGTTCGTGTTGGCTAGTTCCACTACTTGTTAAGCCGTCTAAGAAAAGATACATTACTTAAATAAAATTTCATTCAGGCCAAAAGTTGAAGCTAAGTGATAAGTAGAACGTACATTCGCTCATAAACAAACACCATGTTTTTGATGTATCTTGTATTGTTGCTCATGAACAAACACCCTGTTTTTCTTCCCATCTCCTGAGTTTCTTTCTTGGAGATGAGAAGAAAAATGATAACACATCAAAAATCCGTTGCTCAAAAAGCAGTGTTTTGAAATCTTGTGTTTTGCTTAAATGTTTATTTTTAGTAATTTTGCTATATTTTCTTTAGAAGTTTTGGATATTTTCTATTTCTGGACACACTTGAAACTTGATCATGATGGGGAGAATTATAAAAAAGGACATCCAAGCAATGTGTTGATATCAATCAAGTCACATATCTATTAGTTCTCAAAAAGAAGTCACACATCTATTGTTTAGAAAAAGATCTAATATAGTAGTCAAGCACGCTTACAACTAGTACGAGGCTCTATAACTTTGAGTAGCCGAGCGTGGCAGACACACATGTTTTGAAGAAATTGTCTATTAGACTCGATAGTCATTTCAGACCTACAAGATACATACCCAACCTAGGATTTGGCAACCTTGTATCTTTCCCGCGTTTGCATCACAAAACCATCTTAAAGTAAATAATTAATTAAAAAATAACATTCCATAGTGTTAGAAAAAAAAACAACACTCCATAACTGAGTTTGTTCAATATGATGGTCATATCCATTATCTTAAGCACTTGTTTTTTTCTTTGAAGAAGAAGAAGCACTTGGTTTTGTTTCACAGTCTATTGGTTGTTGTAGTTTGTTTCAGTGTAGAGGCTAGCATATGGGCATGTGAGAGAAACAATTTGGTATCAGAGAATCAAAACATATACAAAATATTTGCCTTTACAATTCTCATCCACCGCTTGGGAATGTTGGAGTAATATGTTATATCAGAATCTTGGATTATATTTTTTGAATGAACGGTTAAATCTCCTATATTTTAAAAGAGAAGTATTACAACATGTGAGGTAGTCACGTATCATTACTAAATTGATTCTTATAATCTTTAGACAAATATGTTGTTCCATCTAACTATATACTAAAGGTTTTATTAAATGAACCATAATATTAGCTATTAATGTTTTCATTATTTCCTTAAATAAAAACTACAGAATTACCTACTGTGACTAAAATATATATGAAAACTAATGATTATCACTAATAAAGATTTGATAAAGCTATTATGTATCGTCAATCATTTTTTTTTAATTTTAAATTATTGAAATAAATTAAAACAATCACATTAATCCTAAAATAAAATTTTAGATTTTCCATATATGCTATACTTTGAATTAATAAAAACGAGAATAAATTACTAAAATTTTTAAAAGTCTCACACTAAATTTTTTTTTGATCAGTGATTTAAAAAAATATATTATAACAAATACTAATGATTATAAACCATATTAATAGGAAATCATTTAATAAATATTGAGTTTAAAAACCTACATCTATTTTAATATTGTTTTATTTATACCAAATCAAATACGTAAATCTTATAATTTTCAAATTTGCTTTGAAAATATATTGAGAACTTACTATTTAAAATTTTGAACTTTACATTGAATTTTTTAAAAAGATTCATAAATTAATAAAACTAATAAACGTCACACATTAAGAAAAGTTTTTATCAGTGATTTAATTATAAAAATACAAATGATCATTAAACCATATGAGTAGAAAGATTTATTTAATAAACAATCATATCAGAAATATACTATATATGTATACTAATATCATTTAGAATTAATTACATACCATATAAATATATAAAAGTAACTGTTTGGATTTATTTATCAAAAAATTTTGTATATAATCAAGAATTATTGTTTTGATTTGTATATTTACACCAATTTAGTTATCTATATGTTGTAGTTACTGATTTTTCAATTATTCGATATATATTCTTATTTTTTTATTTCATAATATATATAAAAATGAAAATACATAATAATACACAAAAATAATCTATATATACAGTGTTATCCCCAACAAAAATAATATATATATAAAATGTTATCCAGTGCAAAACAAATAGTCTATATACAAAGTTATTCTACGCAAGGCGCGTATCTTCGTCTAATTTAATTTAAAAGAATATATACTTTTTTAGAGTTTATTTATAACTTTATCTAACCATGAAATTATAATATAGAAAGGTGAATATGTTCCTACAACTCCAAACCAGAATTTGTAACCATTCTATGTCTCATATCCTGCCACTTCAGAGACATGAGTCTTTTCACTTGTCATCTATAGATACTCCAAAGGACTGAGCCTATGAGTTCAAGTTTGGTGGATCTTCGAAAACCGGTCGACGTCTTTGGAAACAAAGAAGTTATAAGGAGTGTGATTTAGCGACTTTTCCTTTTTGACACTTTGGGTTTGATTTAACCTTTTGGCCCATTTTGATAATAAAGGTGAGCTCACAACAAAAATACGACATAAGGACATAACAGTACAGAACAGAACACGATACGCAGATTCTGATTCTGATTGATGTTCTTTGAATTAAACTTTGGCATCTCCTTCTTCATTCTGCTAATCAACGCTTCACGAAATCATGAGAGACGATCATAATTTCAAATCAAGAGCACTGAGATCATGATGAGATTGATATCTGGGACGTTCCCGTCCGTCAAGCTTCGCGACCGCAGCCCTCTCTCCAAATCTCCAAACTCCATAAAATCTAAAACTTCCCAAACCCAAGTTGCGATATCTTCTTCCCAACAAAACTCTAAGGTCTCAAGCCCCAAATCATGGTCCGTTTATCTCATTCTCTCGACCAGCGAACCCATCAAAACATATGTCGGCATCACCACCGATTTCGCACGCCGGTTCGTCAAATCTTCTCATCTCCTTTGAAATTGAATCTAATTTTTTTTGTAAAAGACAAATTATTTGTTGTTTGTTGCAGATTAAAGCAGCACAATGGTGAAATTAAAGGAGGTGCAAAAGCTTCAACTGCAGGAAGACCTTGGCTTTGTGCCTGCATCATCACTGGATTCACTTGTCTAAGCCAAGGTATAATCTTTCTTCGTCTCTAAGAATTCAACATTCCGTGTGATTGTGAGTCCCTTATCTGAATTCTCCAGCTTCCTCGTTTGAATCGAAATGGAAGATCTTCACAAGAAAGTTACCGAGGAGAAAGAAAGAGGAGGAGATGAGTCAGAGTGATGCTTTGCTGCTACATCGGAGGAGAGCTTTGGATAAAGTCCAGGAATCACTAGAATGCAGTCACCTTGAAACTGACTGGAAAATTACTGACCAGGTAAACACACAACAAACTTTTAACCCCATGAGAAATTGAAGCTTTTAAGAAACACACTATTCGACTCTATTGAGTCGTATAGCTAAATGTACTAGAGATTGTATGGTTTGATTTGGTTTGTTTCTACAGTTTATCTAAAATAATCAGAGAAGCATCTTTAAGAGAGATTAAGATTTTGAACAGTCTGGATATTGTGGTTATGCTAAGCGCTGTGAAAGTAGTCAGTGTTCAACATTCAAACTCATCTGTGCTTTTCCAGACAAAGAGGAACTAGTTTTCATGTATTTTTCTTATCTCATTCTATCATTTCTTGTAGCTATGATACCTTTCAGTCCTCTTTTAAACTGCGAACTAACTAAGGATGTTCAGTTCTGTAAAATCGATTCTAACCGAGAATTCGGTTTGTCTTTGTTGTCTTTTAACATCAAAAAATGTAATTCGGTTAATCAAAGTCTGGAAGCTAGGATGGAATAAAACAACCAACATAAAAAATATATATATATCTATGAAAACCTCTAACAGTTTGGCTAGTGAATCTGCGATCATGGTTTGTGCTCGAAGTATGTAAGAAATCCTAAAGCCTTACCAAAAAACAAAAAGAATATCCTAAAGCCTTGGAATGTTTTAGAGTTTCTAATTATGTTGTGAAGCTTGGCCATGTCTTGTATTCTTTCAATCATCAAAATCAACTTCTCTTTCAATCATCAAAATCAACTTCTGGAACGTGGTACGGACATACGATATAAATGGTATGGATGAAATGAAATTTAATTTAATATATGGTTTAGATATAAACCGATTAACCCTATAATCTATTAGTCAGACACTACAACAAAACATGTCTTTAACGAGAAAAAATTATGAGGAAAATATTTCCTTTAATTTTTATGAATTGTTTATAAGTACTTTACGAGGAATTTAATATTCATCGTAAAGTCTTAGTAAAATTATAAGGAATGAGTTGTTTATAAGTACTTTACGAGAAATTTAATATTCGTCGTAAAGTCTTAATAAAATTACAAGGAAAAAATTCGTCGTAATTTATATGTTAACTAGAAATTAGAAGCTTCATTGTAAAAGCTTAGTAATTTTACTTGGCTTTTACGATGAACCATTTAACCGTTACATTAAATAAAAACGTGTATCATTGCACTTAATCTAATTACTTTTGTTGTAAAAACGTTGTAAAGCAAACACGATGGAGTTGTAAAATCCTAGTAAAACTTTTCTTTCTAAATTCGTTGTTACACCTTTACCAACCAAGCTCGAAATTTCCTATATATATGTCATTCCTCAATTCTAACAATACACAAACAAATACAAAATATATATATATATATATATATATATATATATAAAAATCAAGATAAAATATTACGACGATTTTATGCATCGATTTTTTAAGAAACTAAAAGGTGTGCATAGTCACCAGAACTGTTATTATCAAATCCGCATAGTTTTTCCTCGAGAAGTCGATGAATAGCTATATGGAGTTGATAAAACCGTTTTGATGATCATGCACTCCCTTTAGTTTTTTTGGAAGAAATCCAATAAAAATAAATTTAATATTTATCCATTCGTTGTAATGACGTCGTAAATTTATAACTCCACTACGACGAAAGTTGTTCAGTGAAAACGATTTTAAATGTGTGGTTCACCAAACTTTATTTTTTTTGTAAATACGTTGTAACCAAGATGTTAAGGACATGTAAAATCATAGTAAATCTTTCTCTGTAAATACTTAGTAAACTTTTCACTTACAAAACTCGAAATTTTTCTATATATACGAGCATTCTCATTCCATACCAACACACAAAAGAAAAACATAGAAAAACATCCAAAAAATGTCTAATGGAAGAAATATTTTCGAATTGCGGAGTTGAATGTATACGCATAAAGATTATGATGGTAGAGTGGTGAATGCATTTCTTGGCGGGCTATAGACATTCATGTACAAGGCAGGTTGTACACCGCTCACGCTGGAAAGTGGTAAGAGGTTCTTTCCTTGTCGAAAATGCAGTAATTCAAAAATATTCCGTATTGTAACTGTCTGGAAACATTTAGTACACAGAGTTTTACACCACAGTAGTATACTTGGTTTCAACATGGAGAGACTTATGGAGGAAATGAAGCTAGTAGTAGTAATAGTAATTTTCAGAATGCCGATAATAATGAGGAACCGAATCATTTGCATAACGAATATAATCAGGCTGCTGAACAGATGGTAGATCATGATAAGGTTCACGACATGATTATTGATGCATTTTTAGAAACTACTACAACAATAGCTGATGAAATTGGAAATGTTGAAGAAACAACATTTACAATTGTAAGAAAATACAACAAATTCGAACATTTCATCTTAGCTTCTCAAGCCGAGCAAGTTAGCTTCATCCCATACCCTTGCCTTAGAAATTCAGGGATAACTTGGTTAGTTGTTATCAAAATTACACCTCGTGGACGAATAATTGCTGAAGAAGAACCACCTTTTCAAGAAGAAGCGTGTATCACTGAAGTAAAGGTACCTGATTAACAAACTAATGAAATCCTTCTTAATGATTCGGATAACCGTCAATATAAAGATCTTCCCGACGATGTGATTGATAAAGCAGGTGGAGACGAGTTTGATGGATGCGATGATGATTCTCCTGATGTTGCTGAGAACTCGAATGATTCCAAAATATAAATTATGTAACAACTGTTGTTGTTTTATACTAGTTAACGGATGTGTAACAAATGTAGTTTAATATAATAATTATTCATTTGAGTTAAAAAAATTATTAAGAGTTTAGGGTTTCGAAAGGGTTAGAAGATTTGTGTGTACCTCCATCTGCAGTATATGCTGCATATACTGAGGATGATCTTCTGCATATACTGAGGATGATCTTCTTGCCCAACCAGGGCGAGATAGTTTAGATATTCTGGACTCCGATCATTCGCGGGGTATGATATGGGGCATATTTGTATAGTTTTAGTATTCACATCTTGTGCATTTTTATTATATAGATCAGGAATTAGTCAACTTTAGTGTCCATATTGCATGCATTGTTCTTATTAGGTGTTAGAGATGCTATGGAGTGATTCGGAGCATTGTAATCCAAAAGGGGGTGAAAGATGCACATGGACGGAGGCCTTAGATAAATCTTATGTTGCTAAGATTTTGTGGAGACACAGAAAATTGAGTTAAGTTTTCAATGGAAGTGGTTTCAAGTCATTTAGAACTATATTGGAGGAGTTGTGATCAAATCACTGAAGGCATATCAACAAACCTGGGGTAAAGCACCCGCGGTCGACCACCCGCTCGGCCGGGACGAGAGGAGAAACTGGAGGAACCACCCGAGGTGGAGAACCTGGGGTAGAAGACCCGCTTGGCCGGGACGAGAGGAGGAGCTGAAGCACCCACCCGGCTTGGACCACCCGGGTGTGAACTTCTTTTGGTCGAAATCTATATTTTTCCAAGGCTCTTTTGGTCATTTCTTTTATGTTCTTAAGGGTTTTCAAGCCCCTATAAATACTTTTGTATTCCAAAGTTGGTACTTATCTTCTTTTTTTCTAAAAACACATTTGGGAAAGTTGAATCCTTGATTGATCTAATCTTTGTTTCTTGAGTAATTTGAGTCTTTCTCCTTTTCTAATCTTGATTAGTGTTCTATCCATTATGGATTTAGGATTAAACATGAAGATTAGCGAGTAGACTCTCTTTGAGCTTATGGGTTAGGGTGATTAAGTGATGATCTAGGGTGATTAGTGTTAGATTGTTCTTGTTCTATGCTTATTACTTGATTTCTATGCTAGATTAAAAATAACCCTTTTACTTTAGATCATTAGACATTTCATGTCTACAAAATGTTCGATGAAATGCCTGAACTGAAGTAATAATGCTTTTTGCTTGCTTAACCAAAGACAATTATGTTAGGAAGGTTTAGATGGTTAGTAGACTTGTTATCAATGATTGCTTGATTGATTTAGACCAAGGACACTTGATGTTTAGAGATTGATAGCAAATGAGTTTTTGCCTTGACAAAGGAGTAGCTTAGGATTGTGTCTAGATTTATAAGATATGATTGATTGTTTGAAACCTCACCCTAGAGAGTAGCTTGATCACCCAAAGTCAGTACCCTTATCCATATGTTTTTTTTATCTCATTGAAACTAAAACTTAGTTATTCTTGTTTACTTACATTGCTAGTTACATTGTTACCTATAAAAGAAACCCCTTTGATTTCATTTAGATTTAGCAATGTCTTGCATTCTATTTGTTCATTAGCACTCAGGATTGGATTGACATCTAAAATACTACATTGATTTGTTATATGGCTTAAAAACCTTATCAAAATTTGGCGCCGTTGCCATTTCTGAGTTGTTTATTGACATTGAGATTTAGTCATTGCTTGAGAGTAAATCTTATTTACTTGCATAGTTACTGATTTCTTCTTGTTTGTATCCATTGGATTGGTTGCAGGTGTATGATGAACCTGAGAAGTAGAAGAGATGTAAACCTTTTACCTGAAGCTCCAGACTTCCAAACTCTTGAGAGAGAGAGTTGATAAGAAGAAGAAGAAGAGAAGAAGAGAGGCTAGCCCAACTAGAAGATTCTGGGCTAGAGATGGAGAGAAACAACAACTTACCTCAAGGAGGCATTGGTCAAGGAGCTGCCAACCTTAGACCACAATCCAACCCACCTCAAGCTAGAGCCATTGGCGCCTATGATCAACCAAACATTCATGAGCATAGAGCCGTTATCCGAGCTCCAGCTGTTCAGAACACCACCTTTGAGATCAAGTACAGCCTTATCATCATGATCCAAAGCAACAAGTATCATGGTCTTTCCCTTAAGATCCTCTAAACCATATTGATAGATAAGCTATGTAGGACAACAAAGATCAATGGTGTTTCTGAAGATTCTTTCAAGTTGAGGTTGTTCCCATTCTCTTTGGGTGATAAAGCCCATAATTGGGAGAAGAGCCTTTCAAGAGACTCTATCACCACTTGGGATGAATGTAAGAAAGCCTTCCTCACCAAATTCTTCTCTACTTCAAGAACAGTGAAGCTTACGAATGAAATATCTGGTTTTATTCAAAAGAACCTTGAAGGCTTTGGTGAAGCATGGAAGAGGTTTAATGGCTTCATCACTCAGTGTCCTCATCATGATTCCAGTAAGAAGAGCTTGCTTAATACCTTTTACAGAGGAGTCTTGCCAAAGTATAGGAGCATGCTAAACACTGGTAGCAATGATTTTTTCTTGGGAAGAACTGAAGCTGAAGCTAAAGCTTTAGAGCTTGTGGAGAACATGGCCAAGAGTGGCTCAATTTACAATGATGAGTTTGATAGAAGCAATAAAGATGGTGGTGAAGACACTAGAGAGTCAAAAATGGATCTGAAATCTCTTGAAGAAAAGTCTGACAAGCTTGAGTTGCTTCTTTCACTCCCAACCAAGCAAGAGAAGGTAAACCTTGCTATCTCCTTTTTCCAAAGAGGGTCATCACCAAAACTCAAAAGAAGGTTATCTCCTAGTTTAGGAAAGAGTTGAGTGATATTGGAGTCCAACTTCCAAATATCTCTAACATGCAAGAAGCTTGTGGCCAAATGATCCTCATACGGGACATATTGGCTCACAAAGAAGATGTGGCAAAGCTTCTTGACATCTATTCCTCTTTGTTGGACCCTAAACCCCTACCAAAGTCTCTTTCCAAGCTTGAAGATCAAGGGAAGTTCATATTACCTTAGAGATGGTGAAGAGCTTGGGGATCAAAGGCCATTGAGCCAAACAACTCCTCCCTCATGTTTGGAGACTCTTCTTCAACCACACCTATTGGTCTCATCAAGGACTTCCCTCTGAAGATTGGGTCTTGCACCATTCCCATAGACCTCACTGTTCTTGATATGGAAAGCAAGAGGAGAATGCCCTTGCTCTTAGGCACACCCTTCCTTGCTACTATGGGGGGTTGCATTGACTTCTCAAACAAGAAGGTGGTCCTCAGATGCATTGGTTGTTAAGGAGGAAGCAGTTTTTGGTGAAGGTTCCTCAAAGAAAAGTTGTGTAGAGCACTTAGAGATGCTACCAAGGAGGAGCTGAGTGAAGATACGGAGGCTACTCAAACCAAGAAGAAGATGAAAGCTCCTCCATCTCTAAAGCTTGCCAAGATGCCACACACTCTCACACTCCACCCTTTAAAGCTAAAGGATGGAGCCATTGAGTATAAGATCAAGTGCAAGGGAAGGTCCAAGCCATTCTCAAGCGCTAGAGCCAGTATCTCTCCTCAACTTCAAGATGATCCACTCAAGCTCCAAGAGATCCTTACACACGTCCTCACCATCACCCTTGAAGGTGGGAAGGATCCTCCTTCTCAATAGGTAAACAAAGGTAGTCAAGCTAAGAGACTTTAAACAAGCTCACTTGGGCAGAATTCCCATGATTATTCTTGTATATATTGCTGGTCTTATGTATTAAATAAGGTCAAGACCAAGTTTTGGGGTGCCCTCTCATATGTCCAAAGTCCATGCCCAAAGCTCTATGACCAAAACACTTAATACAACCCCAAGGTAAGTTACACTCCACCCTTGTAATAATTAGTCTTCATGTCTATTTCTTTCTCTTAGACTTCTTGGTTGAGCTTACTCTCACACAAGGGACTGTGTGAAGTAAGTATAGAGGAGAGTTTACTATCTCATATTCTGTGTTTTCATGTTAAGAGTCTCATGCATTGCATTGTACATACATATATGCATAGAAAAATCAATTAAACTGAAAATTTTCTAAAAAGAAACAAAAACAAGCATTTAGGTTGCATCATTTGCATCTTTAGGATTGAGTTTAGAAGCATTTAGATTGCATTCATGCATTGGGAGCTTACCTAATAAGGAAACACATTCTTAGAACTCGAAATTACACCCTAGCTGATCATAGCAAGTAGCCTAAGCATCTCTTGAAAAGCTTGCATGTTTCGAGCCTTGAAAACTCTTCTTGAAACTTGTTGCTTCTGTGAGATTGACATTTTCCTTTAAACCAACTCCAAATGAACTTAAAGCTGAGTGAACTTAATCTTTCTTGCCTATGGGAACTTGCATACTTGATCATGGGTCATACACATTTGGGTTTTACATATCATTCATACCACTCTTTATAAAACCCAAATGGCACTCCTTACCCTTAAACCCTTACCATTCTTTGCAGCCTAAATCATATTACTTGTGTGAGGTCTCTTTTGATAGCGTGTCATGTGCACAAACTTGAGAGTATTAGGGGCGACATTGGTTGTTCTTATCTCAGGCTAGCTATAGAACCTCTTGAGAACTAGCAATTAGGATGGGAAGTTTGGTAATGTGGTGCAAACAAGTTTATCTTGGGTCTTGGGGTGAGATGATTGAAAATAATGAACCAAAAAAAAGCTTTAGAAACTTCATATAAGAAACCCCTAGACTAAAGAAAATAAAGAAACAAAAGAGTCTAGAAAAGACTTTAGGGGAAGACATAAGAAAAATAAGAGTAGAACTTAAGTAAAAAGAATCTAGAAAAGACTTTGGGGAATACATAAGAAAAATTAGACATGAAGAACACCCATGGTACAAGGTGACAAGCGTCCATTGGTACGAGGTCGCAGTAAACCTGGTCTTTGTAAGAACCACCTACTGAAAACTGGACCAGTGTGCATTTAGTGACCGTAAGTTCGTTTCCTTGATGCAGCCACCCAAGCTTATAAGGTGCTGGATGTGGTTCACTCACGAGATCGAGTTTAGGGACGGCGTCTTCAGCAATGACGTTTTCACTGCTACCAGAATCTATTATGAATTTGCACAACTATCCATTAATCGTGCAGCGAAATGAAAACAAGTTTTTGCGCTGTGGAAATTCTTCGATGATCTTCGGAGTGAGACACGTGCGGCGAACCATTAATAAATAACCTTCATTTGCTTACAATTCTTCTGCAGAATTGTCGGGACTATCATCGTCAATAACTTCAATGTCGCGCCCTATTGTATCTAGGAGTAGACCTTGACGATTACGGGATGGACATGCCGATTGTTTATGTACGAGTTCTCCATAAGTGAAACATCTTAACCCGCTTGGTCGCAGTTGTTTTTGGTTCTCCGTAGGGACAATAGATGTTTTTGGTTTTGTTTGTGAATTATCACTGGAAGTAGAGGTAGCGGTGTGGTCGTTTTGCATGTTTGCCGATTAGAACCCCAAGTCGAGAAGCCGTTGCGAGTTTGGGACTCCACGGTTAGTGCTTGCTGGTGTGCTTCTGAGATGGTCTGAGGGCGAAAGAAGTTTAATGTAAACTGAATTTGTTGTCGAAGCCCTCCAATAAATCTCATGACCAGCTGTTGCTCTGTATCTTGGATTTAAACACGATTGATCATCTTGAAAAATTCGGTGGCATATTCATCAACTGATCTTTGTCATTGTCTCAAGTTTTGTAGTTTTTGGAACATCAATTGCTCATAGTTGTATGGTAGGAAGTTCTTCTTCATCTCTCGTTTCAATTTATCCCATGTCGCAATCTCAGTTTTCCCTAAGCAAGCACGAGTTGTTTTGTTTGTGCCCACCAAGCGGCTGTACGATCTCGGAATCATATTGCAATTAAGGGAAAACATTGATCTAACGGGACTTCTTTGAACTCAATGATTTCTTCAATTGTTACAACCAATCTAACAACTCTTCAGCCACTAGTACCTTTGAATTCCGGAATATCTAGTTTGAAAGACGTTTTCCACGAACGATAATCGTCTTCCACATCCGAGTCAGAGTTGTGTTGACGGTTGTTGTAACGTCGAAGTGGTGCAAACGGATTGTCGTCCTCGTCTGACTCGTTGTGGAGCGAGACCTTATCCGTATGACGATAGCGAGGTGAAGTGCGGCGTTGACAGGGCGAGTCGTATCGGCGGTGACGGCGAGGTGAAGTATTGGGTTGTGGCGAGGCGAGTTGGCGTTTTGTTGTTGTTGTTGTTGTTGGTTTGTCAAAGCTGTGACGAGATTATGAACTAGGACTTGAAGGTCGGTTACGGATTGTTGAGTTGCGGGGTTTGTCTTTGGCTGGTGCCTGAGAACGAGTTTTTCAAACCATCGTAGAGGTTGAGAAAGTTTCGGAACATAGGAAAGCTTTGATACCAACCTGGCGCAGCATACGAATGGGTGAACGGTCGATCTAAGAGTTTAGAGCTCTTCGAGATCTGTTCTTGGATCGATCAAGAGTTACTTGCGTTAGCTTCTTGAGACCAACTTCTTATTTGGATGAATTGAATCAAATCGAAATAAGGTATAAAGCAAAAGCTTTTCTTTATTAAATCAAACGTATCAAATAACAAAGCTGAAACTCTGTTTATATAGTTCTTCCTTTAGACATTCCTAATAGGAAAAAGGATTCTATAAACTCTATCGTAAAAGGAAATAACAAAAAGGAAACATAAAACCCTAAATCGATAATGTTAAGGAAATATTTAAACTTGTGAAGTTGGCGCTAAAGTAGTGGATGATGCTACATCACCATGCTTCATAGAACCGGTCAAAAACCTCACGCCGGGATCCGTCTAGATGTTGTAAGTTATATTTTAAAAATTTAACTTATTTTAAAAATTTTATTTAATAAATAAGTTAAATTTGTTGTTGTTGTTGTTGTTGGTTTGTCAAAGCTGTGACGAGATTATGAACTAGGGCTTGAAGGTCGGTTACGGATTGTTGAGTTGCGGGGTTTGTCTTCGGCTGGTGCCTGAGAACGAGTTTTTCAAACCATCGTAGAGGTTGAGAAAGTTTCGGAACATAGGAAAGCTTTGATACCAACCTGGCGCAGCATACGAATGGGTGAACGGTCGATCCAAGAGTTTAGGGCTCTTCGAGATCTGTTCTTGGATCGATCAAGAGTTACTTGCGTTAGCTTCTTGAGACCAACTTCTTATTTGGATGAATTGAATCAAATCAAACGTATCAAATAACAAAGCTGAAACTCTGTTTATATAGTTCTTCCTTTAGACATTCCTAATAGGAAAAAGGATTCTATAAACTCTACGTAAAAGTAAATAACAAAAAGGAAACATAAAACCCTAAATCGATAATGTTAAGGAAATATTTAAACTTGTGAAGTTGGTGCTAAAGTAGTGGATGATGCTACATCACCATGCTTCATAGAACCGGTCAAAAACCTCACGCCGGGATCCGTCTAGATGTCGTAAGTTATATTTTAAAAATTTAACTTATTTTTTAAATTTTATTTATTAACTAAACTTAAAAAAAAAATTATTTTTGTTTGTAGGCCGAGAAGACCGGACTCTTGCTATCTCTGACATAACTATTTAGTATCCACGGTCCGAGAAACTATATAACGATGTGGTTTCTCGGGTTGAGCAGCGGGAGATACAACTAACCCCAGGCTCCCGATGGATTACCCGTCACATTGTCTACAGAAGAAGTCGACCAGATTTTTGAAGAGGTAAACTTTTCAAATAGATTTTAATTCATTTATATTAATTCTTTTATATATATAATTAATACAATTATATATTAATGTATTATATTTTTCTTAAAAGATGTGGCTCCTAGAAAGAAGGCATGGACAATGGGAATATGATCAGTCAACGAAGTCCAAAGGGCGACTTCGTTATACACTTTGTTATAACTTCCAGATGCGGGCTCGCATGGACTCACAGCAGAAGCGTTTGGACTCACTTGAAGATCTGGTTGACATTATGGCTACCGGGAACCCGGTTATGCAGAGAGCATTGAATGAAAGACGAGTGGCTCTCCGAATGTATCAACATCCTCCCGAGTCAACCGGTCAAACCGGCCCATAACCAACCCGTCCCAACAAGTACTTCGGCAACGATATGCCGTAGTTTCTCTTTATTTTTTCGTTTTGTATTATAAATTTATATATTATTCTATGAACATTTATATTATGGCTTTTAAAACAATTAAATTGTTTAAATCTTTCGTTTGATAATTTAAATTACAAATTTTGTAAATATAAAAAATATAAAAAGTATAGAATATATCAATACTAAGTAAATTCCTCGTAAATTCTACAACGTGTTAACATAGAAATCCTAATAAATTCCTCGTAAAGTTTACAACGAGTTTACATAGAAGTTTTAGTAAATTCCTTGTAAAGTTACAACGAGTTAACAAGGAAAGTTTACTATCACTTTACGAGGAAAAAGAACGAGGATGTTACAACAAATTGTAACATGGACTTTACGACGAAGCCCTTCCTTTGTCGTTTACAATGATAATCACTCCTCGTAATGTTACGACGAATAGTTCATTACGATTTCTTTGTTAATTCGTCGTAAATGTCTTATTACAACGAATTAACAAGGAAAATAGTCTTGATAAAAAAATATGTTTCTTGAGTGAGAATAAAACCATAAATAGTTTTATAGGTATATGTAAAGAGTATAAAATCAACAGTAATATGTATAAACTATAGATTATTGATATTTGAAATATTGACTTAAATTTGGGGTTATTTGTTAGTTTATGCAATACATTAGCTAGTTCTGAGCGTAGAATGAATAAATTTTGCTATATATAACGCCAATGGATATCCCTCTTTGTATAATAAGAAAAAGAAAATGGTGCAGCTCACGCCCGTTTCAGGCCGGTGGCTTTGTTTATTACCTTACCACTCCAAAACATGAACTCCATTATAACCCAATTGAAGTCCCCCTTAAATACATCATAATCAACTATCACTTTTTGTTGCACATACAAGAAAAAATGCTGCTGAGTCTTCGATCAAAGAGCCGTAAAGACAATGGAGTGCTCGTTGAGTATCTAATCTCAATCAAGGAGCTAAAGCCATGGCCAACGAACCAAGTCCCTGCACAATGCGTCCTACTCAAATGGCAAAACGGAGAAAACAACTCAGGCTCATTCATCGCGGTGGTGGGCAAAGACACGATTATGTTCAACGAGTCATTCAGGTTAACCCTAACCCTAGATCCCAAAGGTGGGGCCGAAAACAAGTTTCAGAAGAATCTTCTTGAGTTTCATGTTTATGACGCCAAGAAGAAAGACAAGGGCGTCAAGAACAAGCTTCTTGGCTCGGCCGTGGTCAACCTCGCTGAGTACGGAGTGTTGACCAATTATGTACCCGTTGGAGCTCCGTTTACTTTCAAGAAGAGCTCGAGGAACGATGCCAACTCTGAGATTTACCTAACCATTGAGCCGGCGGGAGAGGATGACGATGAAGGTTATAGGAGTAGCTGTTCTTCGTCGCAGCCAAAAATGAAAGGATCTGTGGATAAAGAAGGTAGTGAGTTTAGTTTGGCCTCGTTGACGGACGACGATGATGATGCTTCGTCGCAGTGTTCGTCTTCACGGAGGGTTTCTATCTCAGCTATGTCTGATGCTAATCCCCCGGTACGCATTTCATTTTTTTTTTTTTAGTCTTTTGATTATGTGTTTGGAATTGGATTTGAGTACGCACGTCTATGCTCTATGTTCTTTAACTATTCTTTCGACTGATGAATATATTTATTATTTTTTAAAAAAGAATATCTAATTTTTTCCTTGTAAATAAAACAGAAAGTGCTCATATAAGAGCTTGCGAAGACAAGTATAACAACGAGTTTTAGGGATAAACCTAAGGGGAAAATAGCATAAAAAACCTTTAGAGTGACATTTAGTAATACTTTAAACCTTAAACGTATTTAACTATCATATTAAACCTTTAACTTGACTTTTGTATCACAACGGACCTTCTACTTGGTTTACTTATTAGTCAAGTTAAAATTGTGACTTGTTAACCTGCAATAGTATGTTACATATTATTATTATTTTTTAATTAATAAATGCAATTAACAATAAATAACAATAAAAACTAAATAAAATTAGAAAGTTACAGAAAAGAATTCTAAAATTGAATTTCATAAAAATAAAAATATTTTCTTAAAATTTGAAGTTTTTTAAAATGTAACTATTTAAAAATATACTTTAAAAAAATACAGAAAAGTCAAAAATCTTAATTTTAAAAATAAAATATTTTCTTAAGAATTTACAAGTAGTTTTTTATTTTTTTTCTAAAGCGTTTAATTTTGATATGTTGATATCTTTAAAGATGATAATTTCTGATATACATATAACAAGGATTTTTGACACTATTACCATTATCGATATAACCAAAAATGTTACTGTTAATAATGATGTGATAAAGAGTGTTCATGTTAATGGTCATAATGTTTAAAATTATTTAGTTTTTGTGAGAATATTTTGTAGCTTTCATATGATTTTTTTAAAAATGTTATTTTGCAAGATATAAAATATTTGTGAGATAAAAAGATATATAGATAAAAGATTTTTTTTTCTTTCATATGAAAGCTATAAAAATAAAAACACTCGTAAATTCTTACAAAAATATTTTGATTTTTAAAAAATAAGATTTTTGATTTTTTCTGTATTTACAAAATATTTTTTTTTTTAAAACATTACATTTAAAAAATTGAAATTTTAAGAATTATTTTTTATTTTTTATGAAATTCAATTTTAGAATTTTTTTCTGTAACCTCTTAATTTTATTTTAGTTTTTTATTCTTCTTTATTGTACTAATTAAATAAAATTGGAAAAATCAACATGTAACCTACTATTGCAGGTTAACAAATCACAATTTTAACTTGGTGAATGAGTAAGCTAAGTCGAAGGTTTGTTGTGATACAAAAGCCAAGTTAAAAGTTTAATATGTTAGTTGAATACGTTCAAGGTTTAAAGTGATAGTGAATGCCAACTTCAAAGTTTTTTATGCTATTTTCTCCCTAAACATAAGTGCATGTATATACAAATAAAGGACTTCTCCGTATAAATATAAGTGCATGTATATATAAATATTAATACATAATTGAGAGTAAGATATTTTGGGTGGGTTCTCATGATTTTGAGATACTTAAAACTATATAACTAGTTGTTTTATCCGCACATAAGGGCATAATTTTCTTACAAATACTTATTAGTTTATATTTTATTAATTAAAAACAACATAATAACTTATGATTTATGTTTTTAAAATTATATATAAATGACAACATTCATATAGCAGAATATTTTTTAAAATATATTTATACAAATATTTTGCTTGATTTATATTTATTTATAATTTTTATATCTTTTTTTCGTTTCTGTAAAAGAAAAATATGTTTTCAAGGTAACAATATAATCTATATATAAGAAGTATCTTATTTTCTAAAGAATATAATGTTATCAATAGAACTTCGTTTTTATTATATTATAAATTATATATGAAATTATTAAAAACATGATAAATAGGTAAAACTACCTAAATCATGGAAATTTATAAATCAGCAAATTCCCTTAATTTTTTTATAATAGAAAATATACTTTCAAGATAACAATATAATACGTAAGATTTATCTTATTTTCTGAAAATATAATACTATTAATATAAATTCATTTTATTATACAATCAACTATATATATTATTAAAAAGTGACAAATAAACCAAATTACCAAAATCAAGGAGAAGTTAACAAATCAACAATGCTTGATTTATATTTAATTAGTACTCCCTCCGTTTCAGAATATTTGTCATTCTAAGCTTAATTTTTTTTGTCACAAATTAAGTGTCGTTTTAGAGTTTCGATCCACAATTTATTAGTTTTATATAATATTCTATTTTTCTATTTGTTGAAAAGTGCTTAGATGTATAGGTAATTTTGTTTTTATCTTGAAAATATGTAAAATTAAATGTTTCATTAATCTGTATGCAAAAGTCTAGAATGACAAATAAAGAGAAACGGAGGAAGTATAACTTTTATATCTTGTTTTTTAATTTTTAGAATAAAAATATTTTTTCAAGATAAAAATATAATACATAAGAACTATCTTATTTTAAAATAATAATTTTATTAATATAATATGTTTTATTATATAATAAATTATATATGAAATTATTAAAAATATGATAAAATAAACAAAATTACCTAAAATATGGAGAAGTTGACAACTAAGCAAATTTACTTCTCAAATAATAATATAAATTTATAGTATTTCATAATTTAGTGTCCTTCGAGAACTTCTATTAGATACTTCTATTAATACGTAGTGTTTTTTTTTAATGCAACAAATTTCAATACTAAAAAGGATTGAATGTCTATTTATGCCACGCTCAACTTGAGAACATCATTAACCCCAAATTTCTTAGCACAAGTTTTTAGGAATGTTTTTTTTGTCTGAAAAAAATAAAGTAAACCAATCGCGGGCCGGCACGTGTCGATAGGGTCCGTGAATAGTAAAGAACCAAGCCTAAAAACACCTCTTATAAAAGAGGTAAAAGAGGCAGATCTTGTGATTTAAGTGGGACCCACGATATTTTTAATAATTGTTTTGGCTAACATCCATTGCATTGAGGGTGTTCTGAGATTAAAAGGCTTTTTGGGCTGTTTATTTCATCATCTGTCATCTCCATCTATTTACATGATTCATCCAAATGATCTATCCAGGTATTATTGACATTGTTTGCTTGTCAATCAAGATGAATCATGAATCATCTAAATGAACTTATGTTTATTTCCTTATTTCCATCCCCATCTTGATGAGTTTAGTAAATAAATTAGATTTAATTATATTATATTTGTGTCTCATTATAATATTTTTTATTAATTATCTATATATAATTTTTTTAAAATATGATTCTGGTGGGAAATAGAATTTTATGATTTTATGGTTTTAGCGAGAAAACACCTTTTTCGATTTTGGCAGGAAAATACATTTTTACGATTATTGCGGGAAAATACATTTTTGCGCTTTAGACAAGAAAACACTTTTTCTATTTTGGAAGAAAGCGCATTTTTGCGGTTTTGGAGAGAAAATACATTTTTTCGGTTTTGGCGGAAATATATGTTTTTTGCAATTTTTCGGAAATTTTTTTTTTGCGGTTTTGATAGAAAAACACGTTTTACGGTTAGAATGGAAAAATATATCTTGTGTTTTACGAGAAAACGCATTTTAATGTTTTTGGCAGGAAAATGCGTTTTTGCGATTTTGGTAGGAAAATGCGTTTTTGCGATTTTGGCAGGAAAATGCGTATTTGTGGTTTTGGCGGGAGAGCGCATTTTTGCGGTTTTGGTGGAAAAATGTATTTTTGACGGGAAAATATGTTTTGCGGTTTTGGCAAAAAATAAGTTGTTACGGTTTTGACGAGAAAAATATATTTTGCGTTTTGGCTGAAAAATACATTTTGTGGTTTTAGCGGGAAAATATGTTTTTTTTTTATGGTAATGAGAAAAATGTGGTTTTATTATTTTTTGTGAGTGACAAATTGCAGATTTATTTTTGTTATTCGTGAATTATATAAAAGGTATAATAGACATTATACTATTTTATACTCTTTTGATATAATCATCTTCTTCGAGATGGTCCAAATTGGTTGAGGTGGAAGAAATTTTAAATTAAAACTATAATTTCAAAACTTATCTTAGTCAAAAAGAAAAATTCAATGCTGTATAGCAATTTCTTACTTTTTCTTTTTTACTTTTATTTTTGTGATAGAACTATCAAGAAGTAATTAAAGTAGAAAAGTTGAGTGTCATTTGTGCAGAACACAGAGGCAGAGATAAGCGGAGATGAGAAGAAAAGTTGGAAACATGTAACGCTTAAGCACAGTCCCAACGAGGCAGCACTCGTGTCCGAGATCGAGAATCTACTGAGAGAAGAAGAGAGAAAGAGACAGAGCAATGAATTAGTGGTTGTGAGCTCAGAGACTGATCAAAAACACAATAATGGTACAAATGCCTTTAAGCTCAAGAAACAACTCTCTGATATCAGATCTGCTTCTTCTCTTTTACCTCCAGATGCAGCTAGAAAACAGATGAAACTTCGGACAAATACTCTTACATTAGGAAGAAAGACTCTAGGAATGGAAGGTGTTCCAAGACTTAAACAACTCAAATCCATTCAGATGCTTTTCGATGGAAGCGGAAATAATACAAACAATGATGATAATCGGAAAAAAATTGGTGGAGTAATCAACAAGTTAGGTCTAACAACTCCACAGGAGTCTAAAACAGAGACGCTTGAAGATGAGCTGAAGGAAGCAGCTGCTCTTGAAGCAGCTGTTTACTCTGTGGCCGCTGAGCATTGTAGCTCTATGAGCAAGGTTCATGCTCCAGCTCGTCGTCTTGCTAGGTTTTATCTTCATGCTTGTAAAGGAAATGGTTCAGATCATTCTAAGCGAGCTAGTGCAGCTAGAGCTGCGGTTTCTGGATTGATAATAGTTTCTAAAGCATGTGGAAATGATGTTCCAAGGTATATACATAACCAAATCAATTTGGTTTTGTTCAGTCAATAAGTTTCTAATGTATATTTTACCAAAACAAAGTTTCTAATTTTTTTGTTTCTATAAATATATTATCCACAGGTTAACCTTTTGGCTATCAAATTCGACTGTTCTAAGAGCAATTTTAAGCCATGGTATTCTGAACCTGGTTTCCATTAAACCCGGTTCAGATGAATGGGAAGATCCTCAAGCATTTCTTGCGGCTTTGGAGAAGTTCGAGTATTGGATATTCTCTCGAATTGTTAAATCAGTATGGTGGCAGGTAATATAAAAGGATTTTTTTTTCTTTTCCAAATGGGGTTTGTAGAAGAGTTCTCATTAAACTTTTACTTCGAAATGATCATCATATTGCAGAGTATGACGCCGTATATGCAATCAGCAGCGGTTAAAGGATCGATCTCAAGGAAAGTTTCAGGGAAAAGACGGTTAGGTCATAAAAACCAGGGACTATATGCTATAGATCTATGGAAGAATGCTTTTAAAGCTGCTTGTGAAAGACTTTGCCCACTAAGAGGTTCAAGAAAAGAGTGTGGCTGTCTACCTATGCTTGCTAAACTGGTATGAAACTAGCTTTCAGTTCGATTTTTTAATTATTATTAGGTTAAAAATTGCTTTTGTTGTCAGGTTATGGAGCAATTAATTAGTAGACTTGATGTAGCAATGTTCAACGCGATACTTCGTGAGTCAGCAGGTGAAATGCCCACAGATCCTGTCTCTGATCCGATCAGTGACATTAATGTTCTTCCAATTCCAGCAGGAAAAGCTAGTTTTGGGGCAGGTGCTCAGCTAAAAAATGCGGTAACTTGAGCTCAGATGAACAATATTCACAACATAAGAAAACATTACTTTAATGTATTTGCCTTTGCAGATTGGAACTTGGTCTAGATGGCTTGAGGATCAATTCGAGCAGGAAGAGAAATCTGATAGCTATAACAAGAAGTCTGAAAATTTCAGATTGTTCCATCTACTCAACTCGTTAGGCGATCTAATGATGCTTCCATTCAAAATGCTAGCAGACAAATCCACAAGAAGAGAGGTAACAGAAATACTCAATAATCATTCTTCTCTAACACTTTTGACTAATTTTTACTAATTTTTACTTATTGTTCCTGTCTGAAGGTTTGTCCAACAATTGGTCCACCAATAATAAAGAGATTTCTTCGAAACTTCGTTCCAGATGAGTTTAACCCGCACAGAATCCCTAAAAGGCTATTTGATGTCTTAAATTCCGAGGTTTGAAAAACTGCCTTCACATTATGATAACCTGAGAGTTTGCGTATGTTTTTGACCCTTTTATCTCCAACTCAGGGGTTAACAGAGGAAGATAATGGATGCATCATAGTCTTCCCTTGCGCTGCATCACCTACAGTCTACTTAATGCCGTCTACAGAATCAATAAGACGCTTCATAGGAGAGTTGAACAATCCTTCTTTATCTGAAACCGGATCATCGGTATATATGAAACAATACACAAGTGATGATGAGTTGGATGACTTGGATGCATCCATTAAGTCTATAATCTCTGCTCCTGAAACAACCAGTACATCAGAGTGGATGCCGAAAGGATATGGACGCAGCAAGACTGTAAGATATCAGCTCCTTAGAGAAATATGGAAAGAAGATGAACTACAGTGACGACTCTTCCTCCTTTTGTCTGGCTATATATGTTATGCTGAAAAAAAATTATCTTGCTTTCTTGGTGATATGTATGAAAGGGTACTTAGAGCAGCCGCAACGCGGTGGCTTAACGCGTAGCTTAAGGGATTTTTTTTATTTTAAAATAAATGTTAATGGCATAATTATTGAAAAACCGTGGCTTAATTTGGGACAGAAGAAACGTTGTTTACTGTACATGTGTTGGATGATGAGAAGAGAGAGTAGAGGTGGCTTTGGATTCTTCGTCTTCTTTCTTCATTCTGTCTCGTTTCTTTCTCTCTCTCAGACGAAAAAGGCGATGGTCTCTGTTTCCTCGACGAACGGTGATTCTCTCCTTCTCCGTGGGTCTCTTCGACGCCGGTGCCTGTCTACGGCTGATTCTCTCCTGCTCCGTGGGTCTCTTCGACGCCGACAGAAATATCTCATCGCATCGACAGGTAAAGAGGCATAGTTGTGTTCTTCTGAATGCATGTCTTAGATTATGGTTGGTCTTGTTCTGATGGGTACTTTGTTTTGTTTCTCGGCTCTACTCGACGGCGACGGAGCTCTGTCTTGGCGGCTCTCTTCCAATCCAAAGGTAAAAGTTCTGGTTTCCGATCATGCATGTCTTGGATTGTGATTGTTCTGCCTCTAGATTGATTTCTTTGTTGAGTTGGAGTCTGATTGTGAATGGATTTGATAGTAAATGGATTTGATGGTAGATCGATTTATTTGTTGTGTTGTATTCAGTTTGATTTTGGTTTGACTAATTCGTTTTGTTTGTGTCTTTGTCGTGAGATGTATGGATCAAACGAAGAAGATGGAGTTGTTTTTCACCGAGAGACATGAAGGTGTTCATTCGTGTAAACATGTTAGTTTTTAGATTTAGCTTCTGTTACTCTTTCAGTGTTTCGTGATGAAGTAAATTGAAATAGCTTCTGTAAAATGAATTGATTTAGATTTAGTTTTTAGAAATGATTTAGCTTTGGTTAATCATGAGTTGTTTGTGCTGAAGTAAACTGAAATGACTAATTCGTTTTATGAAATGAATTGATTTAGATTTAGTTTTTAGAAATGATTTAGCTTTGGTTAATCATGAGTTGATAAATAAGCCGAAGTAAACTGAAACGAATTACTTTAGCTTCTGTTAATTTAGTAAACTGAGCACGATTTGTATGCATTGAATGCGTTATGGTTGAGTTTGGTTGGTAATGTATTGATTTAATTGTCTCTGTGGAAATGAAAAAGAAGTTGTTGAGCGGATAATAACTGAGCGTGCTTTGTGGTTGAGTGAAATGAGTAAGTTGAGTGAAATGAGTAAATTGAGTTAAATAAGTGGTTGAGTTAAATGAAAACAAGTGCTTGCTTTATGTTTAATTCGAGGTAGCTATGGTCTGATCACCAATTTGGTTGTTGGTAGTTGGTTTTAGTGTTAATGCGAGTCTTCATTTTCTTCTTTAAAACTCTTTTTTTCTCTTTCAATTTAAACAGATTCCTATCTGTTTTTTTCTGTCTTGTTTAAAACTCTTCTTATCTCTTCCAGCTTAAACAGATTTCTATCTGTTTTTTCTGTCTTCTTTGACTTAGAAAAATGGATTTCAATCCATATAGTGATTCTGGTAACTTTGTTGACTTACTTACTAGTCAACAAAGTGTTGTGTTCGGTAACGTAGCAGATAGTGCTTCACAATCTCAATCGCAAGCTCCCCCCTTAGGTGAAAACCCTGAAGCCATTCGTAAAGAAAGAAGAACATGGACCCAAACTGACGATATAGTACTCATCAGCGCGTGGTTAAACACAAGCAAAGATGCAGTCGTCGGAAATGAACAAAAGTCTGTTGCCTTCTGGGCTCGAGTTGCTGCCCCAAGCGTGCTGGGTGTGAGCAGAGAGGCCCACCTCACTATAAGAATCGCTGGCACAAGATCAATGAGGTAGTTTGTAAGTTTTGTGGCGCTTATGCAGCTGCAAACAGAGCGAGAACCAGTGGGCAAAATGACAACAATATTCTCGAAGAAGCCCACAGTATATTTCTCGGAACCTACAAAAAAAATTTCAAACTTGAGTATGCTTGGCGGGAGTTGCGACATGAGCAGAAGTGGAGTGAGCAGTCTGAAGCTAAATCTGCATCCAAAAAGAGGAAGTGTGGGGAGAGTGAAGCTTCAGCAAGCTCTCACGCTAACACTGGTGTAGATGAGGAGGTAACCACTCGCCCCATGGGTGTTAAGGCTGCAAAAGCCCGAGGTAAGAAGCCGGTTGCGGAGGGGGATGCACTGAAACAGTTTCAGAATTTGTGGGATATTAAAAAGGAGGAAATGGCCATGAAAGAGAGGGTGTCCAAAATAAGTTTGCTCGAGTCATTGGTAGCCAGAAAAGACGGTTTAGATGATGAAGAAGCGGCTCTGAAGAAAAAACTTATGAAAGAATTGTTCTAATGTTTAGATGTTTCTCTGTTGTTTGAAATTTCTCTGTTGTTGCATGATTAATGTTATGTTGTCTGAATTTTTTCTCTGTTTTAATTGTTTCCATGTTGTTTGAATTTTCTTGTTTAATATTATGTCTTCTTTAATATTATGTCTTATTTAATATTATGTCTTGTTTAATGAAAACATAATGCTGAATGTTCTATCTCCAGGTGATGAAGAAGAAGGTTGAATATGGGTGTGGGTGCACTTCTTACCATCAGAGCCACGTACCATGTTCTGTTAGCAACGAACAGAAAACGTGCCACTGATAGTAATTAGTGTTCCCAAACCGTTATTAAGATTCAAGCTTTGAGAGACACATCTGATGATACTTTGTTCCCGTGATGGATTTGATTTTATTGGTAAGATGTATGTGGTCTATTGCTTTCTTTGTTTTGTTGGGTCTGATGGTCTCTTTGCTTTGTTATAGGTGTCTCCCTGACACAACAGGACATGCTCTCGTGATGCTCTCCTTGCTTCACTCCGTGACAGAACAAGACATGCTCTCGTGACGCAACAGGACTGCACAAGATGATGGTCTTTTTGCTTTGTTTTTTCTGTTTCGCCAATTGCTTTTCTTTGTACCAACCATTGTAACAACTTATTAAAATGTTTCACGTTTGTTTTTCAACTTGTACCAACTTATGTAAAGATCTGGTGCAGTCTATATAAACTCTCATTCTCATAGTTCATAGTATTCAAACAATTTCATCTTCTCAAGCAAAATTCCTATTATCACTCTCATATTTCACCAATCAAACCGCAAACTACAAAATAAACAATGGCATCGTCTTCTCATGATGATAATTTAGATCAATATTTTGATGATTTTTTTGATCAACTGTTCGATCAAATGTTTGAGGCTTTAACCATTGCTTATGGTGAGCAAGAAGCAAGAAAAAAAAGAAACAAACGACTTTATATCGAAAGAAATCGAGAGGAAGGTAATGTACGCTTATGGAATGATTATTTTAGCGAAACTTCGACGTATCCACACAATATTTTCCGACGCCGTTTCAGAATGAACAAGCAATTGTTCATGCACATTGCCGATCAACTCTCCAACGAAGTTCCATTTTTTGCCCAAAAGAGAGATGGTCTCGGAAGGCTTGGTCTCTCTACACTCCAAAAATGTACAGCAGCTATTCGTGTCTTGGCATATGGTACTGCGGCAGATACGGTCGACGAATACCTACGTCTCGCTGAATCCACAACTCGATTATGTCTGGAAAATTTTGTGGAAGGAATAATATATTTATTCGGAGACGAGTACCTGAGACGACCAACACCGGCTGACCTTCAACGTCTACTTGATATTGGCGAGCATCGTGGCTTTCCCGGGATGATAGGAAGCATCGATTGTATGCATTGGGAGTGGAAGAATTGTCCCACAACTTGGAAAGGACAATATTCACGTGGTTCGGGTAAACCAACAATCGTTTTAGAGGCGGTCGCTTCATATGATCTTTGGATATGGCACGCGTTTTTTGGAGCTCCAGGTACTTTAAACGATATCAATGTTCTTCACCGCTCACCTGTTTTTGATGACATAATAAATGGTGAAGCTCCGCAAGCGACTTACTATGTTAATGGACGAGAGTATCATTTGGATTACTATCTCACGATGGTATTTATCCGAAATGGGCAACTTTTATCCAATCTATTTCATTGCCACAAGTACCGAAAGATGTTTTATTTGCTCAACGTCAAGAAGCTGTCCGAAAAGATGTCGAGCGTGCTTTTGGAGTCTTGCAAGCTCGTTTTGCAATTGTTAAAAATCCAGCACTTTTTTGGGATAAAGTCAAGATTGGGAAGATTATGAAAGCATGTATCATACTCCATAATATGATAGTAGAAGACGAACGAGATGGATACACTCAATTCGATGTTTCAGAGTTCCAACACGGAGAAGACACCGGAAGTTCACATGTGAATCCCGCGTATTCTACAAATATCCCTTCAAATATCGCTAATATGATGGCTGCTCGAACTACAATTCATGATAAACAGATGCATCAACAACTAAAAAATGATTTGGTTGAACATGTATGGCTTCAATTTGGACGTGATCAAGACGACAACTGAACTCCGATGCTGCTTCCAAATTATTATCGTTTATTTTACTAAGCTTTGTTTTATGTTTTTTAAAAAAATCTTATGGTTAAAATGTAATCTTTTAGTATGTTTTATTTAATCAAATAATTCTAAGTTTTTTTTAAATATGTTTAATTCTTTCAATTTTTTAAGAACCCTAAAATAAGAGCCTTGCATTGCACTTATTAAATCTATGGGTTGCTTATTAGGATGGCTTAAATCACTTTTTCTATTAAAAACCATTAGAAAATAAATAAGCCACCCTAATAAGCAATCTTGCATTAAAGATGCTCTTATGTTTTGTTTCAATTCCAAGCTCTAAAGTATTTTGTAAGAGAAGGACCATTTGTTAACTTTTACCAATTAGACAACACTTGTACTTTGATGGAAGGCTTTTCAAGAAAACATTTATTATGAACAAGGATCATAAACATTTGTAAGTACCAAACTGCTATAGCAAACCCTCTCGATCCAAAATCTCAAAAATCGAGCAAAGGTAAGTTTCAGTTTGTTTCATGTGTGTTTTTTTTTGTTTGATAAATTTTAAAAAATCATAAAAGAAAATACCATCGTCTCTAGAAAAAATCATAAAAGATTAATTGTATATATGTACCATAAAAAAAATCTTGAAATTTAGAGCATCCTCTAAAAAAATCATAAAAGAAAATCTAATGAATTAAAATTTATCTTGATAGCACCATATATTCCTAAAACATAAAATAAAATTTCATATATAAACCTTCAAATCAAGTTACAAAATGCATATTCTCACATTCACACCTCTCAACACGTGTATTTTAATATTTAAGTTTTGATTTTTTTTAAATGACATGGATTAACATATATTATAGAGTTAGAGAATAATACCAAAATATGTAAAACTTAATCATAATATTTTGGAATATAAATATTAATATTTTTATATATATGAAAAAAATCCATGCAGATGCATAAATCAAGATCTACACTATTCTATTAATTTTGAACCATGTTTTTATCAACTGGTTAAATATTGTCATTTAAATTTTTTGTTTACTCAAATTTCATTAGAAAAGATATCTTATCCATAAATTTAACGTTATATTTAGAATATAACCATATTCTCACATTAATACCTATCAACACATGTATTATTATTATATATAGAGTTACAGATTTGTTTGTCAATGACATGAATTAACATCTATTATAGAGTTAGAGAATTATATCAAATCATGTCCAACTTAATCATAAATTATAGACATTAATATTTTATATATATTAATAACATTAATAATCGTGGCTTATTATCATTGGGGATGTTGTTCTAACCCTGGTTCAAATCTTCTCTTCTACGGAGATAAATTTTTTTTATTGATTATTTAAAATATAAAAGCTACGTAATTTTATTTTATTAACAAATAAGTGACATACAATTCAGATTTTGTTATATTGACTTGCGTATGTAAAATCTAGATTTCGTTAGTTCATGTATTGAATTTGAATAAAATGAACGATGATGTATGTATTATATTTGCAACACTTATATGTGTATGTATTGATCGGGAATATTGGACTCTGGTGTAGGAATCCGTCTTGTTCCTTCACCTATCATTAGACTACATACATTGTTCTTCATTGGGCATCTAGTGTGGATGATATTCTTTCTTTGGAACGTCTTTGGATTAATGACTCTTCTGATCACTAGACGCTCTTGGGGTTCAGCATATTCGGTGACTTCTTCTTTGGATCCAGGGGTACCTCTTATTCCTCGTCTTGAGATTATTAATACTTCCATCGGCTACAAGGATCATCACTTCATGTTTTGAACACTCTCTAGTGTCTTTTGTCGAACATTTAAACAAGTAACGCCACAAGCTCTTGGATTCATGGCCTTACCTGCCTAGAGTTTGTTGGGCTTTAATGGTTCGGCTGAATTTTTCTTGAACCAATTTTCTATCTCCATGAACTTACCGTATCAACTTAAGAGAGGAGGCTTTTAACTTACTTAGTTTTATACTTGTAAATGATAGTATGAGGGTTCAGTAATGTCTGGTTTATTACTTTAATTATGATGTAAACCATGTTGTTATTTCTTGTTTAAATGGGGTTTAACTACATACACTTGTAAAAATCTTACGTATAGCCACGACACAGCCACTTAAGAACCGTGGCTCCATAAGCAAAAAAACCCCGTGGCTTATCGTGGTTAAAAAAGCCACGGTTTTACCACGAAGTTTCATGGCTTCTGTTTAAGCCATGGTTTTAGCGGAGTATCGTGGCTTTACACAACCACAGATTATGTCACTGTGTTTTTTGTGGCACCTTTAGCCACGGTTTTAACTATTACAATCGCGGCTTATCATAGCCACGTTTTCTCCCATTGTTGTTTTCTTGGCAACCTATACCCACCTTTTTTGCTAAATGATTTTAATTTTGATTACCAATTTAATTTTCCAATTAAACTAATTCACATTCTAATAATTAATCGTAAACACATTAAACAAAACATGAAAATATATTAATGAGAAGTTGGTTTACCAAATACTAAACATAAAATTAATATTAAACAAAGCATTTAATCTTAAGAACAAAATGACAGAGTTTTATGGATGTTACATAAGTCAAAAGATGCTACACTTGCATCTAAAAGCCGTTGGCTTGGGAAGTCTGAGAAGAGTCTTGAGCTTGAGTGGAGGAGCTTGTTGCTGAGATGATTTGGGTAGAAATGTTTGGAGGAGCTGATTGATTGCAGCCCTTGTTGCTGAGACGTCATCCTTCATTATTGCCACATCCTCCTTCACTGAAATTACATCAGCAGTCACGCTTTGCAAGCTTGTCTCCAGTCCATTCACACGCAACTCCATCTCCAGGTTGCGGGCAAGTGCAGCTGGGACTCTTAAAGATGGCGCATTTTCTCTATATTGGGCACTACTGAGTCCATGATATGCCCCCTATTACCCTTAACATTCTGCAGCAAAGGTAAAGTTGATTCAGTCAAAACCAACTATACATACAACACTGTAAATAAGAGGCTTTCTAATAACTCCTAATTATAACCTAATTCTATAGAGGAAACATACAATTAATAGTTATAACTCCAATTATAACTCTAAACACCAGATTGAGATAAAACGCAAAAGACAACAGATTGAAAACATACCTTCAGATAAGCTTGGTTTAACAAGATGCGAGGAGGAGCTGATGTTGTTGATGTACTTCCTGGTAATCCATCAGTGTTACAGAGCTGTGTGGCTTCCGTCTCAGCTTTAGTCACCAGTTCGTCAGCTCGATAGTCAACAAAAGTGCCATCCTTGCGTGTGTGTATTCCCCTGATAAGGACTGTGTAGGAAGGTGGTTCACCATCATTCTCAACCGTTTGCAATAGTAGAGAAAATAAAATTAGTTAAGGAAAATGTGTAAAATAAATAGGAAATTACCATGATATATTCATGCCTTGCAAAACCACAAGGTCCTGCATTGTGCTTGTGTTCTCCTTTACCCACAGGATCTGACTTGTGGCTTGCAACAGCTTTCTTTCTCTTCTTCTTGGCTTCTTCCGTCGCCCAATACTTCGTAAGGGTGGTCCAGTCCTTGTCATTGATATATGCAGGCTGCTTATTTTCCTTCTTCTTCGTGCTAATCCTTTCACCAATAGATGTCCACGTTTCGATCTTCCATAAGGCATACACCATGTCATTAAATTGAGGCTCCCAGTAGTCATTTTTCTGCAAAGGAAAAAAAACATTTAGTGATTAGCAAAGAAGAATCTTAAAGACATTTAAAGAGACTAAACACTTACAACAAATGTCTTCCACCATGCGTTCCGTCCTTCCTCTGGAACAGACCTCCAACTCTTCCAAGGTCTCATGTAGTATCCTTTCCATGTTGCTCGGATGAAAGCGTAGACTGATGGGTCAATAGAAAACCTAAACAGACAACAAATATCAGAGATATCAGAGACAATTATAAAAAAACAAACCAGCCTAAAAATCCAATGACAGTTAACCATCAATCAAACCTATGCGACAATCCTAAACAAACAAGCAAGCTAACAATCATATGACATAATTTAATCAGTTATCAGGTACCAAGAATCTTAAGTTTACGTAAGAATTCTAAGATAAATAGTGAGTAGGCTTACCATAAAGCACCATTGAGCTTATCAGGATGGAGATGTGGTGGGACATCCTAGCAGGAGAACTGAACATGGCATTTAGAGACATTTGCGGATAGCTATTTGAGCGGGAGGAAGAAGCTTATCTGTTTGCAGCCACTCCCGTGGCACCAGGTGGCATCGGAGGAGCCGTTTGATCTTGTCCTCTTGCTGAGAATTGTCTATTTCTTGAGGCTATCTGAAGTTAACAGAAGGAAGTTAAACGAAGAGACAGAGCTTAACAAAAAGAGAACTCGAAGAAAAAATTGAAACATAGACATACCTAAACATAGAGAGAAATCAAAATAGAGACAAAGGTAAACATAAAGAGAAATCGAAACAGAGACATAGCTAAAAATAAAGAGAAATCGAATCAGAGACAGAGCTAAACATGAAGAGAAATCAAAACAGAGACAGAGAATCAAACCCTAAATCGAAGAGAAGAGAATCAAACCCTAAATCGATGCTGTTAAACTTAATATGCAAGAACAAACCCTTAAACAACTGAGAGAAGAGATTCAAACCCTAAATCTGAAAAAAAACAAAAAAGAAACCCTAAATCTAAAGACATAAAGTGAATTGATTGAATCTGGGAAAATGTACAAAAACCTTAAATAAATCGATTGAATCTGGGGAAGTCTACAAAAACCCTAAATCAATCGATTGAATCTGGGGAAGTGTACAAAAACCCTAAATCAATCGATTGAATCTGGGGGTAGTAAACATGCAAGATAAGAAAAAGAGAAGAACCCTAATCTAAACACAAGAAACAAATCGACAAACCATAAATCAATCGATTGAATATGGGGAAGTGTACAAAAAACCTAAATCAATCGATTGAATCTGGGGAAGTAAACATGTAAGACAAGAAACAAAGAAGAACCCTAATCTAAACACAAGAATATAGAGAAGAACCCTAATCGAAGACAGAGAAGAACCCTAATCTAAATAAGTAATGAAAGGAATAGAGGAGTAGAGAAAGGTTGGTAAGATACAGAGAGGGATGGAGAGAAAGGATCGGCAACGGTGAAGGTGAGAAAGAGACAGATCGTCGGGAGAGAAAGCTAAAATTTTGGATAAGTGTTGAAATGAGAAGAAGGATACGGTTTGTGTAGTAACTATAAAATGAAGCCACAAAAATATTTGTGGCCAAACCGTGGCTAAGTTAAAAATAAAGCGCGGAACCAAATTAATTGGTGACTTACTCTAAAATTTTGGAGCCAAACCGAAAATTTGGAACCAAATTGAAAATTTTGAACTAAACCGAAAATAAGCCACAAAAAAACAGTAGCTTAACCGTGGCTTTATGATTGGCTTTATGTGGCTTCTTCGTATTTCCACAGTCCGCGAATCCCTAACCCCTAAACACTAAAAACACAACAACAACAACTCTCTTACCTATTATCTCATTCATCCATAATACCACAAATCTTCATTACCCTATATTTTTCAACATAATTTTTATTTTCATACTTGCATATTTTACAACATAATTCAATCATACATCATTTTCGTACTTGCATATTTTACATTGATTTAATTTTATCGTATATCATTCTCATACATGCTTATTTTACACCATTTTCTTCAGAATAATTATCTGCTTCTTCTAAATCCTCATCTGATATATACTCATCGTTTGGCGGGATTACTGGGGCAGTATCATAATCCAAGACATCATCAACAACATGTGTTTCAACTCGTAGCAATGAAATTTCTGCAACTTGATTACGTCTATCATCTTGCCATGCGGTTAAAACAACTTCTGAAGTTTCTTGGATTCCTCGTGGTAATATTTTTGCACAAGCCCACCATTCATCTCCTGAAGATCGACTCACCCGTGGGTAAGGAATGAAACATGCTTGATCACTATTACCTATGAAGACAAATATCGTTAGAAATCTAATAACACAAAATCATCATTTTATCCATATTTTAATTACATGGTAACACGAATGGGTTATATTTTGCATATTGTCTACGTGGTAAGACATCCAAAATCCCAAATGGATGTCTTCTCATACCACGATTTTCCGTTGTATCAAACAAATGACATTTTAAAACCATCATTTTCAAGCCAACATCCCCATGATAGTCTACCACCATTATTTCTTCTATGAGGCCATAGTAATCCGTATCAGTGGTTCCAGGGACACAAACACCATAATTTTGAGTTCTCTTATCTTGACCATGGTTGTGCGTGTAAAAAGTATATCCCCGGGAACGGTATATCGGCCAAGATCTATAACTTTGCTTCGGACCTTGTACAAAATCCAACATCCACATATCAAAAGTATAAAATGCAGTGGCATCATTAATCTGTAATACAATAACATTATTATTAGTTATAACTCAAGTATTTAAATTAATATACTACAACTCACATAGTCTTTCACCCATGTTGAGAACTAGGTGTCTCACTTGTTGCAATCCACGAGGAGTAATATAAGGGACACTTTGTGTCGTATATTCTTCAAACATCCTGCAGAGAAACAACATTTTAATTACATTCTTATATGTATATGTATATATTTCTCTATAATTTAAAACAACCTCTCATATGGTATAAGTACTCCACAGTTGAGCATCATAAATGTCTGAAGGATAGTGTTATCTTCATCATTTAACCAACCAGTTGAGCATTTTCCACTAACTCTTCCTTCATGGTAGAATAAGTTTGGTACCTCTAAATAGTTGTATGTGAAACGAATATCGTTCGGACCTTCTGGATTCATTAAAATTTCAGGATGCCCAAAAAAACTGGAGGATGCATTTGAAGTCTCTACGTTTATAAATTGCACAACTATGAAACCCGAAATGTGAGCTTTGTTTTTTTATCATTTTCTTCAAGTGGTACATGTATCTCTCAAATACATACATCCACCTATAATGGACGGGACCACCTAAGGTTGCTTCATCTGGAAGGTGCACAAGAAGATGTTTCATAATATCGAAGAAAGAAGGAACAAATATTTTTTCCAAGTTACAAAGCTTCACAGCGATATTTGCCTTTAAAAGGCCAACATCTCATTTTTTCAAGATCTTCGAAAACATATCTAGGTAGAAAAGGGCAATATCTGTAAAAAAATATTAAATTTATAACATATATCATAGTAAAATTAATATGAAAATGAGAAAATTAAGTAATACCTCTAATTGTTGTGTGAACATTTTTGGATAGGAGTTCAGCAAACGCAAATGGATATAGTCGTTCCATAATGACATGACAATCATGACTTTTCAGTCCATGTAGCTTTAAACTACTTTCGTCAATACATCGACTAAATTTAGAGACGTACCCGTCGAGAAATTTTATGTCATTTTTTTAACCATAAGGAATTGTCGCTTTGCCGCATTAGACAACCTGAATATTGGCACATGCATCGTGCCATCTGGTCTCATCTCTAGATCTCACCTTTTGCATAGTCCCGGAAGATCCAATCTGCTTCTGATATTGTCTTTTGTCTTTCCATGAGCATTTAACACCGTGTTCGTCAGATTATCGAAGAAGTTTTTCTCAATGTGCATGAAATCAAGGTTATGCCGAAGAAGATGAGTTTTCCAATATGGAAACTCCCAGAAAATACTCTTCTTTACCCAATTGTGAGTGACTCCATACTCAGATATTGTCCGAGATGGATTTTCATGTTCATTCCCTTCACAACAATGGTTTTTGATATACCATTCAGGTTATTTATCCTTTAACGCAAAATTTCTTCTCCAGTCAACCATGGTGTAAGAGGATCAACCACTGTTTTGCCCCGTTTAAATGCTTGAGTGTTTCTCCTGTAGGGATGATCTGCTTCTAGAAATCTTCTGTGGCAATCAAACCAACTATGTTTCCGTCCATTAGGCAACCAGAATGGACCAGTCTCATCTTGAAAATATGGGCACGGCATCCTTCCATGAGTCGTCCAACCTGACAGCATGTCATACACTGGAAAGTCACTTATCGTCCACATCAATACTGCTCACATAATGAATATTTCTTTCTTTGAAATATCATATGCCTCCACACCATCCTTACATAAGCTATGTAATTCTTCAATCAACGGCTGAAGGTAAATATCCAAGCTTTTCTTCGGATGTTTGGGCACAGGAACTAGTACTGAGAGGAAAAAAAACTCCCTTTTCATGCAAATTTCCGGAGGCAAATTCTAAGGAGTTAATAACAGGCCGAAGAGACTGTGCTTCACCACTCATACCGACTGGTTAAACCCATATGTTGATAAACATAGATAAACATTTCGACATTGAGCAGCAAATGCAGGATATACCTCATTAAAGTGCTTCCACGCGATAGCATCAGACGGTGATGCATCTCGTGTTCCGGGGACACATGTTCCCTATGACACTGCATTTTAGAAGCTTTCGCCTCTTGTTGGTATAGACATTTCAGACGATCAGTTATCGGCAAGTAAAACATTCTTTGTTTTGGAATGTTTTTCCCTTTTCCATTGTTTGGGTGATAGCGATCCCTTTTACAAAACTGACAACTGACCAACTTCGCATCTTCTCCCTTCCAAAATAACATACAGTTATTCTCATAAACATCAATCTTCTGTACGGGTAACCCAAGAGTTCGTGTCAGGTTTTTTGTCTCATAATACGATGATGGAGCTTTATTTGGCTGCGGAAGTATTTTCTTAAATGCTTCAGATAATTCATCTACACAAGCGTCCGCCAAATTTTAATATGTCTTCACTTTCATTATCCGTGAAGCAACATACAATTGAGATATTCCTTATGCACATCCATCGTAAAGAGGTTGAGTAACTGCTTCAAGAGCACTATCATGATATGGTTTCGCTATGACCATCTCTTCAATTAGTTCTCCCATGTATATCGGCACGATATCCCCTTCAACTTCTGGAATTTTCTGGTAACGATCATCATGATGAGTATCCCAAGAAGGATTCTCCAACATTTCACCGACACCTGCCAAATGATTTGCTCCAGAACTTTCCCCAACATCATAGGAATTTTCTCTGTGACCTGTCCAAACGTAGTAATTTCCCTTAAAACGGTATGAGAAAAGATGTCTTGACACAACTTTTGCTTCTCGTTGCTTCACGTTTTTGCATCGCGCACATGGACATAATAATGTTCGCCGCTTCTGATAATCTGCTTGACTACACGCAAATTCAAGAAATGCGTTGATTCCTCCCAAAAAAATTTCTAAAACACAATTACTTTCAGGATCAATCATTTGATCCATCCATTCTCTTGATTCAAAATAAAACGACATTTTTATGACAAATTTTGGGTGTGTATGTTTTGTGTATACACTTTGAAATGTTTCATTTTGCCGAGGCTTTGATATATATTGAAGAGAAGCCACGACATAGACATGATGTTAGGAATTTTCAAAGCTCCTAATCAAATGATGTAGTATAAGAGATGTCGAACCAGTTCTAAGTGATCCTAAAGCAAAGGGAATGCAAGACCATGCTCAATCTAAGTGCAACCAATAAGTGAGATGATATTGAACTAGAATACTACTAAAATGCAATAAAGGGATGATCTTTCTTTCTCAAAATGAAGCAAGAGGAGTCATGGGACTAGAAATTTGATCTTGGGTGATGTAGATCCAATCTAAAGATGGCAAGCTAGCAATCATACATTTTCCTTATGCCTAGACACAATCCTAAGCAAGCTCTATCTCTAAATGAATGTTCTTTTACTAAAGCAACTCAAGCATCTAATCTCTTAGGTTGAATGTTACTAAAGCAAACATGGAGAAAAAGTCTAATGGCAATCTTAACTTCTTTAGCAACTAATCTCTTAGGTAAAGCAAGTTAAAAGCATTGAAGAGTTGGTTCAGGCATTTCATCATACACCTTGTGGGCAGGAAATGCCTAGAGATCCATTTTAGTATGATCAAGACTAAAATGACATTGAGAACCCTCAACAAGCAAGGAAACAAATAAATCTAGCACTGAACATCCTAGATCTTCTCTAATCGCCCTTAATCACTCTAGCCCATGAATCCAAAAGGAGTCTACTCACTAATCTTCATGATTAATCTAAAACCCATGGTTGATTTAAGAGAAATCATGTTGAGAGAATCAACCAATCACAACGAAATAAGAAGAAAAGAAACTAAAGATTCAATATTTCTTCAAGGTTTCAATGTGTTTTTTTTAGAGAGAGAAGAAGATAAGTTCTAAACTTTGGTCTCCAATGTATTTATAGAAACCTAAAAATGAGCATAAAAGTTGGGTCTTTTCGTCTGTAGTGGCATGCTCGTAGCGACATGCTCTAGTCGCTACAGCACATAGAATTTTCTGGGGATTTTCTCATAGCGACATGCTCTGGTCGCTACAGTGGTCGCTACAGACTCTCGTCTCTCTTCCTAGCGACATGCTTTGGTCGCTACAGCTCTGGTCGCTACAACTCTGGTCGCTACAGGGTTGATATGCCTCCAGTAGATAGATCATAACTTCTTCAATACAGCTCCAAATGACTTGAAACCACTTCCATTAGAAATCTAACTCAATTTCCCATGTCTTCCAAAACAAAGAGCTTCAAAAGGTATCTTTAAGGTCTCCATCCATGTTCATCTTTAACCCTATTCTGGATCACAATGCTCCCAAACACCTCCATTCACTCCATGGCACACTCCAATACCTAATAAAGACATATGAATGCAATATGGACCTAAATATGTCTAAACCTTAATCTGTATGATGATTTATGTACAAAATAAAATGCTAAAAGTATGCAAATATGTCTCATATCAAGCCACGGTAAAATCGTGGCTAAGATAAATATCTCTGCACCAAACGAATATATTCTCTGCTTTACGCTGTGTAAGAAAGTCATATAAGCCACAGTAAAAGCCACGAAAAATTAGTGGCCATAAAACTTTTGGTCCGAAGATTGGACACAACACTGCATTTTCTATGTCGGCATACAAAAAAAAAGACACGCTTTATCTCAGTGGCAATAGCGTAACTTGCTTATAGCCACGATACTTTAGTGGCTTTGGTGGCTTTTTTTTTTTTTTTTTTTTTTATCGTGGCTGG
>CAKOAT010119598.1:484855-502625 GCA_932364175.1 Eruca vesicaria subsp. sativa | reverse complement strand
ATGGTATCAAAGCTTTTCCGCGAAAATTCATACGATTGAGCTCAAATTCATCGTTTTCTCATTGTTTCTTGTTGAATCCATCATCGAATCATTCATCTGAAGCTGAATCTGTGGTTGATTTGATCTCAGAAGTATCCAAATAAAGTTTGTGAACTTCATCTTTCTCTCAAATCATCTTCGAGCTTCGATTGACTTCAAGGGTGAAACAAGGACGCAAAACAAGAGGTCGTACACCAATTTCTCCAGATCAGACTCCGATCTCAATTCCTACAACTCAGACGGAAGTTGCAATCACCCAGGAAATGGAGTTACGAACAATCACGATCGTTATCTAGATTTTTTGGTCAAGAATGAATCATACGACAATGTTCATATTCGATTCTTCCTTCACTCTGCCGATCGCCCATGTCTGTCGATTGTTACTCATGTTTTAGATGGAATGAATTACAAAAACTGCTCTATTGCTATGCATATTAGCTTAGATGCGACGAATAAGCTTAGTTTCATAGATGGATCTCTTCCTAGGCCATATATGGATTATAGCTCGTTTAAGATCTAGAGCAGATGTAACAGAAGGCGTGGTTATTGAATGTAGTGAACAAGGAGATCTATGATAGTATTATTTACTGTGAAGATGCAGTTGAGATGTGGAATGACTTGTATCTGAGGTTTCGAGTAAGCAATCTTTCGACGAAGTATTAGCTTGAACAAGCGATCATGACACTGAAGCAAGATAATCTTGATCTTTCAACGTATTACACGAAGAAGAAGAAACTATGGTAGAAGCTGGCTAACACCAGAACCTATACTATGAAGCGTTGTAACTGTGATCATATGAAAGAGTTGCTTGATGAAGCTTAGACCAGTAGGATAATACAATTCCTTATGGGACTGAATGAGAACTTTGCGAACATACGGAGAGATATATTAAACATGAAACCAAGACCTAGCTTGAATGAGATCTACAATATGCTTGATCAAGATGAGAGTTCGCGATCAGTTGGAAGCAATTCATCAAAGAATCTCAGACATCCATCTGCGTTTTATGTTCAAGTCTCTCCTTCTGCTGAGCAATCTCATACTCTTGTGGCTCAAACAGATTATCAGAAACCTCGTCGTTCTCATTGTCACAAGATAGGAAACATGGCTGATAAGTTCTACAAGCTACAAAGATACCCTCCGGGCAATGGTCCTCTGAAATGGAAGAAAGCTCAGGCTATTGGTGCTACTAATCTTGCTGCTTTACCAGCTCAAGCCACATCAGAACAGCAGATAGAGAAGTCAAAAGATATGTTGAGAGATCAAATTCACACATGATCTCTTACTTAAGCTATAAACTACATGTCTCACTGATTGAATCCATACCTGATAAGTCTTGCGCCTCGACTTCAACTTCCGTACCTATAATCTCCTAGATTACCGATACTTTCCTTGATCTCTACTCAAAATCTTATTATGACATGCTCGTATCTTTGGTTTCTACAAAACTGGAAGTGTTTCTTAGAGCTTGGGTATTAGATTCAGGGGCAACTCATCATGTTTCTCACACTAAGGATCTTTATGTTGAGTATAGAGCATTAGAGAAAACCTATGTTACCTTACCTAACAGATATCCAGTTTATATAGAAGGCATAGATTCATTCAATTAACTGACCTCTCTACATAATGTGCTTTACATACCTGAATATAAATTCAACTCGATCATTGTTATTGTTTTAGCAAAAACGTTGAATTCTAAAGTAATTTTTAATTCTGATGAATGGTTTATTCATGAACTAGGGAATTGATGAGTGGTCAAAGTAGTCAAGTTGGGAACTTATATGTCATGGATTTCAATACGAATAATAAGTCTGTCTGTTTGCAAGGTAAGTCTACCAATTTGTTCTAGCTTTACTGTTGATTCTCCAACTTGGAATAACAGATTGGATCATCCGTCTAATTCTAAAATAGATCGTTCTTTCGGATATGTTATGTTTCAAAGCATTAAAGTATGAAAACAACATAATAATGTTTGTGACATTTGTCATCTTGCAAAATAAAAATATTTACCTTTTAAATCAAGAAATAACATCTGTTCCACTTCTTTTAAACTTGTTCACATTGATACATGGGGTCCATTCTCTATTTCTACTAACGATGATTGTCGTTATATCTTGACAATAGTAGATGATTATCGCAGAGCAACTGGGATATACTTACTGAAAAATAAATCTGATATGTTACATGTTTTTCTCGGGTTTATTGCTATGGTTGAGGATCAATATAAACTGAAAGTTAAAGCTGTTAGATCCGATAATGCACATGAATTGAAATTTGCTGAATTGTTTCTTAAAAAGGCATATTTGCATATTATTCTTGTCCTGAAGACCTCAACAAAATTATGTGGTAGAAAGAAAGCATCAACACATATTGAATGTAGCTAGATCTCTCTTATTTCAATCGAATGTTTCATTAGAGTTTTTGGACGGTGATTGTGTCTTAACGGCTGTCTTTTTAATCAATAGGCTTCCTACTCCAGTCTTAGATAACAAGTCGCCCTATGAAAAACTTACTAGCAAAACACCAGAGTACCATTCTTTAAAGAGTTTTGGGTGTTTGTGTTATTGTTCTACATCTCCTAAAGGTAGACATAAGTTTGAACCTAAGGCTAGAGCTTGTATTTCTTGGGTTATCCAACATGGTATAAGGGATATATTCTATTAGATACAGAGACATGTCGTTTCTGTCTTACAACATGTCCTTTTTCATGAGGAGATTTTTCCTTTGGCATCGTCTATCATCAAAGACATGACCAAAGACTTTTTTTCTCATGCTTTATCACCTGCAATCCCAGATGTAGTACCTTCTGGAGCTACATCATCTGATATATATCCTCCTATTGATGTATCATCATCCGTGATTTTGGTTCATTTCGAATCTAAGTTTCACAGACAAAAGAAAACCCTTAAAAACCTGCAGGATTTTTATTGTTACAATACTACCTCTCATATTCCATTTCCAATGTCCAATTACATCTATTATTCTTCCTTATTTGAGACTTTTCGTGTTTTTATTAATACCATCACCAAATTTTATCCCACAAACGTATTCGTAGGCAAAAGATCATAAGATATGGGTTGACTCGATGGGCTTGGAGAGTGGAGCTATGACGAGAACAAATACGTGGAGTAGCACGACTTTAGCTCATGATAAGAAAGCTATTGGTTGCAAATGGTTGAATACAATCAAGTACAATTCTGATGGTACTATAGAGAGACCTAAATCACGTTTGGTGGCAAAGGGATATACTCAACAAGAAGGGTTAGACTATGAAGAAACCTTCTCCCCTATTGCTAAACACACATATGTCCGTATGCTTCTTCAGGTCACACTCGATTCATTAGATATAAGAGGTGTTATTTTGGGAGTGTTAGTCTATGTAGATGATATGCTTGTGGTGAGTAATGATGATAGCATGATAAAGAAGTTCATTGAAGGGTTGCAAGTTCATTTCAAACTTCGTGATCTTGGGACAGCTAAGTACTTTCTTGGCTTGGAGATTGCACGATCATCGAAGGGAATATCAGTTTGACAAAGGAAGTGTATCTTAGAATTACTTTTTACGACACGATTTCTTGGATGTGAAACATCTACTATACCGATGGATACGAGTATTAAGTTCTTAGTTGAAGAAGGGGTACCGTTATCAGAC
Organism: Eruca vesicaria subsp. sativa; assembly: GCA_932364175.1. Taxonomy (NCBI): domain Eukaryota; kingdom Viridiplantae; phylum Streptophyta; class Magnoliopsida; order Brassicales; family Brassicaceae; genus Eruca; species Eruca vesicaria. Next base: position 498,934 of record CAKOAT010119598.1, on the reverse strand, counting down.
TCTTTTTCTTACAGAAAGTTGATTGGGAAGTTGATGTATCTTCATACAACTCGTCTTGATATTTCGTATGAAGTCAACACCTTATGTCAATTCTATCATGCGCCTACAGATATTCATCTTAAAGCCATGCATAAGGTATTGCATTAGTTGAAGGGTACAGTTGGTCAAGGGTAGTTTTATCCTGGTGATAACAAGTTTGCTCTTAGAGGATTCTCGGACTCAGATTGGACAGCTTGCAAAGACACCAGAAGATCATTCAGTGGAATCTGTATGTTTGTCGATGATTCATTGGTTTCTTGACGTTCTAAGAAACAAGATATTGTCTCTTGTAGCACAGCTGAAGCAGAGTTTCATACAATGGCACTTGCCACTAAGGAGATGATTTGGTTGGCTCAATTATTACTTGAGTTTCGAGTTCCATTTCAGCCTCCGGCATACCTTTACTATGATAATACCTCTGCCATTTACATTGATAACAACTCTGCTTTTCATGAACGGACTAAGAGAGTGGAGTTAGATTGTTACAAGACCCGTGAAGCTATTGAGATTGGTTTCCTCAAGACAATGTACGTGAAGACTGGCAACACTGACGAAAGCTTTACATCCTGCACCATTTCCGAGACCTTATTGGCAAGATGAGAATGAACAACATTTTCATATCTCCATCTTGAAGGGGGCTTTTAGCTTACTTAGTTTTATACTTGTAAATGATTGTATAAGGGTTCGGTAATGTCCGGTTTATTACTTTAATTATGATGTAAACCATGTTGGTTATTTATGGTTTAGATGGGGTTTAGCTACATAAGATTGTATCTGACACATTTGATCATTAATGAAAAAATCTGAGTTTACATTAAAACACTAAAATAGGCTATTCGTACTAACAACTTTACTACAATGAGGCAGTTAAAATTAGAGGCGATAAGTGAAGGTAAAAATGTAAGGAAAAACTCTCTCTACATGCTTTCTCGTCTCTCTAAAAAGAAGAAAAGCAGATCTTCCGCATTTGCCTCGGGTGTGCGGTAACGTTAGCCTATGTCGCCGGCGGTTCCCGCTCTCTTTTCTCTAGTTTCTTCTTTGCCGCCTGTGCCTCTTTTGTCTGCTTGCTTACATACCAATACCCTGGTCTCACCGATGTCTCTTAGGGTTCAGATCTGCAGCCACAGAAAAGTCCCCTCTGCTATTAGTGACACTGGTGCTGCGGTGAGGCCTTGATTTGACGGGGAAGCACTGGCGGTCGGATTTTAAGGTTTCGCTGAAAGGATATCCCGGGTTTCAGATCTGTTTGGGATGTTCGTTTCTTGCTCGGTTTCAGAGACGCATGAAAGTTTGTGAAGTCTCTCATGGTTTGGATCTCGTCTGGCCCATCGTCGGTGTGGAGTGGTGTTGCCGGTTTCTTCTCTTTGCCTTGGTCTCTGGGTAAAGGCAAATAATTTAACCACACTCATGTAGGACTTTGTCGGCTTTGGCTCTCAGGATGTGCGTCGGGTCTCGTTCTCCTTGACGGTGTCCGGTGGGAGCCTCAGTGGCGCGGAAGCTTCATGGTTTGTCTGGGCGTGTGGTGTCGTCTATGCTCTGGCGCCACTAGCCAAAAAAGCTTCTCTTTTCCTTGACTTTCTTCCTCTCGGTAATGGTACGTGTTGTCTTCCTCTCCGGCCTTGATCTTGTTGTGTTTAGGATTTTGGGTTCTGTTCGATCGAGTCTGGTAGGCGATGTTCGATCGAGTCTGGTAGGCCATGTTCTGTCTCGTCTCCTGTCGTTGCAATTAGTAAGAATCTTGCTCTTGTTCTAAGAATGGAACCGTGTGTGGTCTTCTGAGTTTGGTTGGTCTCGAGCTCGAGTTTCCGCTTTGACGGCGTGGTTGAGTCACAACCTATCCCAGTGTCGGAGTTGGCTGTTGCTATTCTCGACAGGGCTGGTCTCTTTCTTGCAGGTGCAGGTTCCCTCTAGATCATTGTTGTTGCAGTTTATATTGCTCATCCTACTTTTGTTCGTTTTTGAGGTTTGCATAAGTATTTGAAGTCAAACTGAATAAAGTATGGCTCCTCGAGTTCTTGGTGGGTCTATCCTGATGGTGCTAACGGAGCTCTCGGGTTAGAGTAGCATTGTGTGGCTGTTGGAGTTATGAGTTTCACTCTGGTGGTGGTGGTTGGGAGACTCTCTCTTCTCGACGGAGGTTGTAAAGCTGTCCGGAGATGGGACCAATCAGTTGGAGCAATGCTACAGGAAGCCAAAATTACCAAGGTGTGGTATCATGTATTATCTAAGGTATCGTAAACATTTGGCAATGCTCCTCTCGGTCAAGCCGTTGCTACTGCTCTACTAGTTAGCTTGGTATTTATCTGTTGTTATTTCATGTCTCCTAGAACTTAGGTGTTACTTCTTCTTCCCTTCCCTAGTGTAGTTTAGCTAATTTTTGCTACTATTATCTATGTAATCTTCTGTCAAAAATTGAAAAATTTGTATAAAATCTTGAGTTGATTACCATATAGAACACATTATGAATTTAGGTAACATGGAAAGACACATCTTGCTTTCAAGACAAAATATATTGGAACAAAAAGGAAATTGGACATTTCTACCTTTAATGAATCGAGAAAGAGCCATTATGCAGCTCACACTGCACCTTCATGTTCAAATCCCTCCTTTCGCTACCAACACCTCTTCTGTCCACACCATTCCTCTCTTCTCCGTAGCTCCACTGTTTGCATCTCTTTAGTCCATGACCACAATACCTCTCCTGTTAACAATATTCGAAGCATATTTACAAGTCTAATTTCACAGTAACCTAACATAATCCGCAGATTTGCATAAATCTGCTTGGACAGTTTCCGGTTTGATATCAAGTCATAATGCATATCGATTTAAGTTTTTAAGAACATTATGTATTTCTCGGGTAGTATAGAATTTTATATAAAGAAAGGTTGACTATATCTAGAATCTTTTATTTTAGAAAAAGCATGACATGAATTTATATTTAGAAAGTAAAACAAAGAGGGATTTCCTAACTTTCATTGATTAAATTTTGTAAAGGCAAATCGTGAAATATTTTCGTAAGCAGGTACTGATATGAAGATAGTTTGCCTAATCTGACTGGACAGAGAATATAGTTTGAAAAATCAAAAGATAATGCGTATTGATTGATTTTATTTAAGCATTACGTATTTTTGAGAACTAATAAAGTTGTATATAAAGTAATATTACTCGAAAGAGTATGGTAAAATATCAAAAGTAACCTACAATACCGATGAGTAAGGTAAAATATCTGATGTAGTATCTCTTTCCACTTCTGTTTACCTTGATTTCAATTACGGATTTTGCTTGCTTGATTTAAGAACATATTTATTTAATATCGTTAACTCTTTATTTTGCCTAACCCCTTGTTTTAGTGAACTATATATATACCTTCCTACACTAATCAGAGAGTACCATCACCACCTAAACATTTCAAAAGCATCATAAAAAATGAGTGGCATTAATTTCATATCCTAAGAAATCAATGTAAAAGATAAAAGTGAAAGTGATACTTTTCAAGCAATATTCTGCTGCTATTGGAGAGACCATAGAAATAATTTTTGTGAATGAAAAAATACGTTGTGATTATTATGTATTATCAATACATATTTAGAGTGTATTTTTTTTCTATGGATTTGATAAACACGTTTTTCATAGGGAGATAAAATCCATGCGACGATTAAGAAGGAACTGATTTTTCAATTTGATTCTTTCTTCGACCAAGTATGTTCTAAGTTTCTTTTTAACTTTAATGTATCTATCCAATTAACCAAACTTTTTTATAAGAAAAAATATAAGCTTACATTATATAAACTTGCACATAATAGTAAGATATTTTATTATATCTAATATCTATGATTTTTAACTGTTTAATATCTATAGATATTAGATATTAATTTTTTCACTCACTCTGCGGAGTGTGCAGGTTATCACCTAGTTAAGTAAATAAAACGCTACTTTGATCTTTTTAATTGTTTTATTTCTTTCGGTCATATCAGAAAGAATCATACATTATTTTACTATGACAATTTTAATATTTAAATTCTAAATATTATTTTTAAAATTATCACATTTTATGTATTGTTTTAGTAATTATATGTATTAACAACTGTAGTAAGCGATCTAGCGTCACTGAAATTCTGCGAAAGAGAGCAACAAAAACTGAAAAAATCAAAGAAACCGTGACTGAAGGCTTGGTTGGCGATAACAGCCTGTTGAAATTACTAGGAAAAAAGAGTAGCAAAACTGAAAAATCAAAGAAACCGTGACCGACGGCAAAATGTCAATTTGATATCAATCCTAGTTTAGGTATAGTACGACGGTGGTCCATTGAATGCCCTGCATAGAAAGCTCCCCACCAAACACATAGTTTCCATTTTATTTTAATGTACATTCATTTATTTCTTTTAGTCATATTCTGACGCCTAGACAATTCAGAATCTTGGTCTGATGTCATCAGACTTGCATAGAAAATATACAGAAATCCGTTTTATACGGTATCACTTTGAAATCATAAAATATGTCATTAGTTTTACATGTGTACTAGATTTTGATCCACACTTTGAAAACACAGTTTTTATAAAAAAAATTTATATGAAAATATTTAGATTATTATATATTATTATGTTACAAAATTTTACTATACCGAAAAATATTTTTTTAAACCTATTATATAATTTATGAATTATCTTTTTGAGTTTTTTTTTTACATATGTAACTCTTTTTTAAACATGATCATTGTTACACGGACTCACAAATCCAAAGAAAAATTGATAAAATACAGATTCGGTTAGGGATTAGATAAAAGTACCTATTGGGTACTTTTTGGACCCACATATCTCTATTTGACTCCGGTTCCTATCCGAGACTCGATCATTTATCAAAAGTAATTAAAATTTTGGTCTATATGAGGTAAAATTAGGTATTTTGAATATTACTGTTATTTTTGTAAGTTTTAGGTTTGGGTTTTTGGCTATAGTTTTAAGTTTAAAATTAAAACTTTGGATAAAAGTTTGGATATTTTTGGGTTCTTTGGATTGGAGTTCGAGTAAACTTTCCGATCTTTTTGAGTATTTGAGTAATTTCGTAATTGTTTGGGTTTTTAGGGTTTTTCGTGGTTTGGATATTTTCGGACTTTCAGGTACGTCGAGTCTTTTACGAGTCCTAAATACCCAAACCGATATGGATCCCTTACAAATGCAAAAATTATAAGTATTTTATAGGTATTTGAATTATGGACTCATATCCACCAAGACCCAAGAAACCAACCTAAACCAAAAAAATTCAAATATCTTATACGGTCCAAATATCTAGGACCTACGGGATCCAGATCCGCAAGAAACCAACCCGTACTCGACCCGAATGCCCTATCATACTCTATCTTATTATATTCTTGCTGTATTTTATAAAAGTTACATTTGTTGAGTCGGTAATATTTAAGGTTTACTTGGCCAATTTTAGATAATTTATAAGTTTTTAATAGCTTTTGAACTTATATTAAATAACAATTTTTTTATAAGTACTTTTTATAAAAAATAATTAATGTAATATATATATTTTTGTTTTTAACAGATGGTTTTTAAAATGTTTTTTTAATCAAACTTGATTTTTTTAAATATTTGAAACTATATAATGAGATATAATATGTTGTATGATAAATTATTTTTAGAAAGAAAGTGTATCATATGGAATGAAGAGTAGTAGTAATATTTATTTAAAACATTTTAAATATTATATAATTAGGATAGTAATTGGTAAGACTATAAAGAGAATAAATAGTTATATTTGGGTACTTTAATAATAGAATTCTAAAATGATTCTCTTTTATATTACATATTTTAAAAAGTACATCTTAGGCGAATCCAATATACACAAATGACTATGATTTGAGTAAGTTTGGTTTTACATCATCATGCGTAAAAAGTTATAAACAGTAAACATATATACAGTAACAATGTTTTGATTATTTACAAAAAAAAATATTTAATTAATAACAATGTACTGTTTTCTACTATGTGGTATACACGTGAATTGTAACATGTGAATAAAATCATAGACACTATGTTATAATGAGATGATTAGTTAGATACATACGTTAATGTTTTAATTAGATAGAATGAAGCGTGAATTAATCTATTATTGTAATACTTAGGTTATAAATTAGATGCTAATAATATGGGAATTTAAGACTAATATGCAAAATAACTATTTTACCATTAATGAATGGTGCAGTAATCTTGTATAAGTAGATTTTTCAGGTTTATTTCCCTTTTAATAGTATAAATTGTCAGGAATAAATTAAATCATGAAAATAATGTTGGAACATATTGACTGGTCTGAGGAAACTCCTTCCTAATGATAAAAGGAAATCTCCAAGATAAATGTATAACTAGAGTTTGATGGATATATTCTTGATTTTATAAATTTATACATTTGATTTTAGTATTATATATTATGTAACTTTATAATTTTATTGTTTAGGAATTGAAAATTTATTAATATATAAATATTTATTTTATAATTTTACTTTGTCATTCAATATTGTTAATATATAATGATTTTTGAGGCATTTTATACATACTAATATATTTTTGAGTACAATACAATAAATTCATAATCTGAAATAAATCAAATAGAAATTCTCTTTTAAAATAAGTTTCTAAAAAAATTATACAATTTTCATACAGTATATTTTAAAAATTTATGGAGTTATAATATAGAAATAATATTTATTAGGATAATTTATGTTTCACTATCATGTTGAAAACTTAACATTAACATCTAGCATTTTTATATGTTGTAGAATTTGATAAATAAATATATTGTTTAATTAATTTAGCCGTTTTGGTAATTTTATATATAGTAGCATCTATGCTAATATGTTAGTAAATTTTATAGATATAAAATACTTTTGGATGTTATAATATTAAGTTCTCTAATTTTGATTGTTATTAAATTAGGCTTTCAAAGTATTTTACTTCTTAGATATTTACGATATTATATTTTTTCATGTTCCATATAAAAAATTATACTTTAGCATCTATAATTTTATCTTTTAGAATATTTGAACTATTTTTTAATCTGAGTTTAGAATATTTATTTTCAATTTCAGATACTTGGTCAAGAATGTTTTTGAAAAGTGCATAAATTCTTTTGAATTTTAAAGATTACATGACTTTGAATTTCGTTTCATTACTAAAATACCTTGTTATTTAATAAAAATATTTGATTTTTTTTTGTAATATTTTTTATATTTTTCTCAACAGATTTTTTTTATAGTTAAAAACATTAAATTTACAGTTAAATCGCTTTTTCAATAATGTTTGTTGAATAATTGAATTTTTCTGACATTCTATTTTGTAAATAACACATAAACTAAAACTTAATAGTATATATTACATTATTGAATTATTTTATGAAATTATTTTTTATAAAATTAGTAAGATTTTGTTAAATTTATTCTGAACAGATTTTGTAATAGATAAAAATAAAATTTAAACTATTGTTATAACTAAATATGCAAATTAATCAATCCAACTAAAACTTGTCTATAATAGATAAAAATTAGAACTCTAAATTAATAGATTAAATATTTGAGATATCCGCATATATTAATTGAAGATCTCTCAACAAGTTGCAACTCAATTTTGTATTAATTACAAAATGATCTTAACACTGGGTAACAATTAAATCACCATATAATCCATAATTCTATTATATATAATGATTAACTATCTGTAACATATACAATGTTAATGAAAATTTCTACGAATAATGATCCATGAAGAAGCTCTTCCCTAAATACCATCGATGGACATGCTCTTCGCAGCATACGATTACAATGAACAGTTTTGCATATAGTAGTTTGGAACTTCTAATAACCTTTGCATCTTATAATTTTTTTAAAAATACATACTCTAAGATTTAATTTCCAAATATAAGCATAGAAATCTTTAACTTTAACCAATATGATATGGTGCTTCCACACTTTACACCAAACCTTAGTTAACATTTTTAATGTGCTCTAGAGTTATTCGTACTAATGAGAACATTTATACCCCAAATTAATTTTGCCTCAAACAAAAAAAAGAAACGACAATTTACCTCATGAAAATAATGTAAAGACTAGGTGGTAACCTGTGCCCTACAAATATTGGAAAGTTAAAAATTATACTCAGAAATATTAGATTTTATAGAATAAAATATTGAACAAAATTTTGCATGTTTATATTATGTAAGCTTCAATTTTTTTTTTTACAAAAAAAAACTTTTGTAATTGGCTAGATATAATCAAAATATATTTTATGGAAATAAATCTATAAGAGTAAGAAAAGACTTATATAAAATTATATTAAATTTAAGATAAAACAAAACATATGCAACATAATTATTGTTTTCATAATATAAATTATGAATATAGTATACAAGGAAACATAAATAATTATTGTTTTCAGAGATGAAATTCATAGTACTTATTGTCTTTGCTTGAATTGCAGTTTGTCGTATTTAATACAGTAGAAGAAAATTTAGTATGATATATATAGTAATAACTAATAGTATTTAGGCCACAATAATTGAGTCAATCAAATATATTATAGTGTGATATTCATGGCAAAAAATCCCTACAATTTGTTTAAAATTTTTAATTGGTCATGAGACTTTAAGTAAATTAGTAATAAATTTTCTATATTCACTGAAACCAGAATGCCTTATACGTTTTCTTATTTTTTCGGTTTAGGCCATAATAATTGATCAGTCAATCAAATATATTACATTGACTCATATATTAACTACATTCTCATAAATTACGATCAAGCGTTAAGTTAGCAAAAAGAATCAAGTAAATATAGGAAATTGATATTATTAGATTTGATATTAATAGAAGCCATCAAATCACCCATGTATTTAAATTCACGGATTGATTTCATATTTATTTACATTCATAATATAACTTGTGTCATTTATAATAGGATTATTTTTATTATATTTACGCGAATTATAAAATTTTAAACAAATTAATATGCTGCCAAAAACCAAACTTACAAAAAAAATAAAAGTGTTTTAATTTAAATATTAATACAAAATGTTTGATAACATTATCTTCATGAACATCCGAGAAATATAGCTATGCCTATATAAATATGTCACGTGTAAAAGTTGTATCAAAATTATTGTAGTTTGGTTCTTTTCTTCCTCGTCCTAGAAACTGATAAACCCAGTATGATTTATATAGTTCAAATTTATAGAGTTTAGGACCTCAAAAATATAGGGAAGCAAAAATATTTCATCGCCATAGTACAAACATAAAATCCTTATTTTTATTAGTTATTTTAATTGCCAATATAGTTTTTTGTTTAATATAAATTTGTACCTTATTATATAATCATTACAGGATTTCTTATGTACATTATGTAAATACGATATCCATAATAACTTTATTACTGCAATTAAAGTGCAATGTAAAATTACGATACCACGGGATTTCTGGGTCTATTGTGTATATACGATTTCATGTTATGTAAAATTATTGTTGGGATTATCGTAAATTTAGGCAACTATTTGAGTTTATTTGATATAAGTTTAAAAGATAACACAGAATCTTCTATTTTCCATAGTTAATAAGCTACCTTTTCAGACCTTGTACAATTTGTATATTATTATTAATTAAATTTTACATGTATTTTTTAAAGAATTTTCTTAATGAACGTCAAATTTTACTCCATATATGGTAAGTTTAGTATAGTAATTTTCTTTATATTTATGTTTATCATAATCTCCTTCATTGTAATTATATTTTGATTTGATATGAAAGACCTACACGTCAAAAATACAATATGAAGGTGATAGCTAATCATGTTTACTGTTAAAAATGTTTTAATTTGCGAAATTTACAAACATATTGTATTCACTATAAATGCATATTAAAGTAGCTAGTTGTTCACGTCTATATTATGTATGTAAGAACAATTTAAAATTTATGTTGTGAATAAGTTATATTTTAGGGGTATATAACATATAGTTATATAAGTGTTTAATATATATGATTTATGTTGTATTCATATAACTTATATATCATTCAACTTCTTATTTCATAAATTAGGTACTTTTGATTCCTTATATTTGGAAAACAAAGAAAATATAAACTCACTAATATCTTAAAAGAAGGCTTTCAATTAATACGACGTAAAACATCTGCTGCCAATAGAACAAACCATGATAATTCTAAACAAAACATAAAGCCAAACCAAACTGAGACAAATTGCTCTTAAAAATGAAAGCCTTTACTACTGGATTAGTACGTCCGTTTCTTCAGTCATTTTTTACAATCTTTTCCTTCTTGATTCTTGTAGTAGTCGCTTGCCTTGGGCTGTTTTGCAGAAAACAAAGTTGTGATTCTATAGATTAAATATGACAATGATATATATACGACCCTATGGTAGGGTTTAGTAGACTCTTATTGAGTCAATCCAATATGTGAAATCGAGAAATTAATGGAAAACAATTCCCTGTAATTTCATGATTATTTTTTTTAATTGTGTTTGAGCTAATTGATTGTTTTTGTTTCTGTATTTTGAATATTGCACTAATTACAGCAATTGTTAAATCAACAAAGCAATCAAGTAAATCAAGTTAAAACAGGAAAAAAATAAAATGGCGTATTTTTAAAAATACAACGGTTGATTAAACTATTTATGTACTTCCATGATATAAGTTTATAGCATAAGGCTAAGTCTGTGGAGGTGCATTGTCCTTGAAATAAAGTGAAATAGTTTAATTGTCGATTCATACAAAGAAAAAAAACTTTGAACAAACATGAAAAAATTAAGATTAATAAGATATAAATGTTTTCAATGGTCTTTGGACAAACATGAATCAATATGCAATGTATATAGGTGGACGATGTACTATATAGGTTTTCCATTAAACGGTCATATGTGCTAGCATGGGACAAAACTATGAACAGCAAATGTGGTATATTCGTGTTCTTACGTAAACAGTGATATATTTGTATTCATATATATGGTATAAAAAGAATGCATGCAAATAATAGAAGGAGAAATATATATTATAACAACTATTCACATTTAATGGTCAATGGTATTGTATGTAATTTTTCTAGGCAAGAAAGGCTTGTTTTAAAATAGGTGTGAGAAACCCTCTCATGATGACACCTAACTAATGGCAATTGTGTTAATAACACATAAACAAAAAGTTTAAAATTAAAAGTGTTCCTCAAATAATATAAAAGGGATATTATGATACAGCAAAAAATGTAATATAGCTTTCGTTGGCAATTCAGTTTTTATCAAACGACACATGCATTAAATAACTGATAATTGTGTTGGCCCTATCAGTTAATAAAATAAGTTTCTTCATCATAATATATATCAAGTTTTCAACGATTAGTATTCTAACTTTCTTTTTTAATGAAATTTCAAATTTATTGATCAATCAGAAGAGACATTTACAAAAGACTATGATATTTCATGATGTTTGTATAAAAAGAATAAAAAACAGTATAAAAATATACTCTAAGACTTCCATCCATGCTCAACTAATAACTTCAAATCATCTTCTCATTATGCCATTTAGATGGTGATCGAACTTTACGGGATGTTATCCTATTCTTAACCACCTTGATAATTTGCCAATCATCTACTTTGCCCCAATAGCCCTCTTTGATGAATACGATTATTCCTCTCTCCCAAATATAGTACACCACAGTCTGAAACACTAGGTATATGAGCAATTGATCAAGCTGATTAGGTGACTATGTTTGAATAAATTGGAACATGTCCTGCCAATCCGGGTTATTCGTCTCCCCACTAGTCTACCAGCCAAGCGATCCCAAACCGTGTAAGTATATGGGCAACCAAAGAACAGGTGATCTTTTGTATCATCTCTTTCTCCACACAGAACAAAACCTTGTTGAATGCCCCAAGTTCTCATCCTATCACCAGTTGAGAGTCTGTTTGAACTGCCAACCAAACAATAAAATCACATCGAGGAATACCTTGAATGAACCAGACACTGCGACCCCATCCCATTTCATTCTTCTTACACCTTATCAGGTCCCATGTCTTAGGTGCAGAGAACTTCTCCTCATATACATCTTGTGCATCTTTCCAAAGATAAGTGTCATCACCCAACATATTACTCGGTACAGGCTAAGCTTGAATTATCTGATGCAACTCTTTAAAATTACGGACTCTATGCCCCCTCACACACCATTATCCTGAGGAGACTGCTTCATGAACCCAAGCATTACGAACCACTCCAAGATATTCTGTACCGGTTTCTTCTGTGAGGTTAATCAGTCTACCAATGCGCAGCTAGTTATCAAGCTAGAAAAAAAATCTTTCTTACCATTTCTTATCTCAACCTTGATGAACTGATAGGCCAATGATCTCATCTTTAGGATTTTTTTTCAAATCCATGATCCCATAGTATCATCACGGACATCCCAAAGGAGCTATGACGCAGAAGATAATGATGGACCCAAGATACCAATAAGGAGCTTGACATAGTGAAAAGACACCATATCAGAGTAAGAGCAAACACCCATACAGTATCCCTCAGGCGCCTCACACCTAACCCTCCTCCAGATTTAAAATAACACAAGTCCTCCCACTTTACTTTGGCCTTATGTGTCTGATTCAGTGAGCCGGACCACATAAAACCACAACATAAAATTTCTATCGTGTGTAGACAAGTTAAAAGTAGAATAAAGGCAGAGAACCAAAAATAAACAATGCTGGAAACAACTGATTGATTCATTGTAACCGACCTGCATATGAGAGACTCTTATTGGTCCATGAGAGCATACGAACTCTGATTTTGTCAATCAGCGGCTCATAATCCTGCTAAGTAAGTGTTTTAGTGGTAAGATACAGACCCTAGTATCATCTTGGAAACTTTCCCACCGCCAATCCTTGTCATATAGTTCCCTCACAAACTCATGCTGTTCCACTTCCAGACACATAAAGAGAGGATTTGGCTGCATTAATGTACATACCCGACATTGTAGCAAAACGATCCATAATAGTCATAACCCCATGGATGGATTCAGCAGTTGCATCAGTGAACACTAGGATGTCATATGCAAAGCTCAGATGTGTGATATGGACAGCTTGACATTGTCGATGATAACCAAAAGACCCCTATGCAGCAGCCTGATTCAACATTTTTGATATAACACTTTCAAAATGACATATAAATAGGAAGATAATAAACAGCCTTGCCGAATACCTCTCACACTAGAAAAGAACCCCTCCAAGCTACCGTTAACAGAGACATAAAAGGAAGTTATGGAAATGCATATTCTAATCCAGTGAATAAAAAAATCAGGTAGCCCCATTGCCTTTAAAACTGATGTGATGAAAGACATGTTGCTAGAATCGGGTAGGTAGCCTTAAGCCTTGTTGCTAGAATTTTAGATATAACCTTGTAAAGAAAGTTACAACAGGAAATGGACCGGTAGTCCTTCATTATTTTTAGTCTTAGGAATCAAAGGCAGAATGGTTTCATTGAGGCAGAATGGTTTCATTGAAACCAGTAGGTAGGAAGCCATACATGAAGAATGATTAGACCGCCACAGTAAAATCCTTTCCTATGATCGTCCAGCCCGCTACATAAAACTCTTTTGTATAGCCATCTAGCCCAGATACCTTGTCAACAGGCAGATAGTGAATAGCAACTTGGATCTTCAGCCAATATAGTATAGAGAGAGGAACATCAGCAACATCTTGATCCTGAGACTAGAAAAACTGCTGAAAATGGTCTACGGCCTCTCTAGCAATGTCTGCAGCAGTTGTAAGATTTCTCCATTAGTATTTTGAAGCACTCTGATCGCATTCCAAGAAGCACGAGCTTGAACATATCAGTGAAAAAAATGTGGTAATTAAATCTCATGCCCGCAACCACCTGATACAAGACTTATGACGATAAAATTTTTCTCAATTATAGCAAATTTATTCCACCTGTCTTAAGCAACCACAGCAGCCACAAAAATGAGAGCATTCGAATCTAACAGCACATCCCCCCCCCCCCCCCCCCCCCCCCCCC
>CAKOAT010119598.1:279865-484755 GCA_932364175.1 Eruca vesicaria subsp. sativa | reverse complement strand
CAACCAATCACTATAATGAGAGCCATGTTGAGTTTTTTTCCCCTATAGGATCTTCTTCTTTCTTGTTCCACCAAGTAAAGAAAGACCCCACATAAGCCAAATCAGAGAGAGCACAATTGCTAACCACCTTGAAACCGCTTCATCCCTGCCTGATCCGATAAGTAATCATGAGCCCTCGAGTGCTCATCTGAAGAGAGTGTGACATTATAGTCTCCAATTAAGATTTCTTGCATATTCAGGTGACTATAGGCTGAGTGAGCTCTACGCAATCTTCCCACAAATGCTTGCTTTCACCTTCTAAATTAGATGCATATATCACAGAAATATAAACTTCTCCTTAGTTCCGGGTATCTGAATAGCGCATGTTATGACTTGAGAGCTCATATGCAACAAAGAGACTTGAACCCTATCAGACCAGCAGAACCATAGTTTTCCCAAAAAAATGACGATCATAATAAGTGATGGATTGCCAACCCAATAGAACCGCTTTCATACACTTACCATGATTTCCTTGACGTACTCTTGTTTCAACCAAACAGCCAAAAAGTGCTTCTCCTTCTAAACCCATCTATGAACATCCACATGTTTGCGTGACATGTTGAAAATGACGTATATTCCATGAGAAAACGACATCATAACTTCCTACAGGAAGTTCTTTTTGCTCCTATTTGGGCATTCATCAAGTTCAGATCTCTTGTACTTACTATTCTCCTCCTGGTATTCTTATTGTTGGTAGTCTGTTGAGGTTTCTCACATTTCTTAGTCGGTTTTTGCAAATTGACTTCTACCTTCGCCCTCCTCTAAATATTCCACCTCGTCTTCTCCATCTGATACTAACAGTACATTAAACCGAGATGTAGAGATAGTAATTCCACACTCCTCGTTCCTCCCTACTTCTCCTTTAGTAAGGAGATGAGAAGGGTAATTTTCCACCAAAGACCATTCTCGTTGGTCATTGTGGAAACCGGAATTCACACTGTCGATTTCGGTAAATAAGGAAAGCCAGGAAACTCTAACTTTTCCTGAAGTCCCGGATTCTCTGCGAGAGCCAACGACAAGTGACCAAATAAATGCGTAAAATACGTAAAGATGACAAAATAAATTTATATAAAAAGTAGATTTTATTTCGAATCCGCGTAATAGCGTTACAATCGTTACAAAAGATTATAAATGCTTTGGCCACAAGATCTGTCAGCGAGTTAGTTAGTTCTAGCCACATAAAACCTTAAACCTAGTTGAATCGCAGCTCGATAACAAAAGACGAAAAAGATACGAAAAGTCTTACTGATTTTGGACTGGACTTTATGAATGGCTGCCTAAATACTCCTTTCGAGGATCAAGCCGAATGTATTTCAGTTAAATCGTTTGTACAAGAGATCGAACTGCATTTGCGAGTTCATCTAGTAGTGCAATCAAGAAAAAACAAGGGACACTGTAGCTGCGACCCGAAGGAGAAAGCTATGAAGGTGAGACAAGAGTACAAGATGTTGATGGGGTAAAGTTGTGGTCGTCATATGGCGAGTTGGATGAAGGGGATCCAAATTGCCATATGAGGAGCTGGACAATGCTCGCCCAACTCGTCATATGGCGAGTTGTACGTCGTTGGTCCAACTCGCCATATGGTGAGCTGGACGACGTTATTCCAACTCGCTATATGGCGAGTCGGACAAGGCGGAGGTCAAAATCGCAGATGTCTTCAGGCAATCTGGACGGTGGAGAAATAATTGATCACCTTCATTTCCACTTAGTCGCAAGTCTTTTGCCAAAGGATTGACCATTCTTTCTCGTGAATTTGTCATATGATTCTTTTTCTAATTTCATATGAAGTTTTAGTCTCTGTGATATCTCTTTTGTTTAGAAGATAAATATTTCTCAGGAACTTTGGGGTGTTGATTCCGTCTTAACCAGTTTTTATCCCAACAGTTAACCCCCCTGCTCGTTAGAATTTTTGTGATGTTCTTGCAAGCGGTTAGGCATGTTAGGTAATTTAGGTGGAATTAGTGGTTGAAAAGGTCCGTCGAAAGTGGTCTGCTCAATCTTCTAATAGTGGAATGCGGTAAGATTGGAGATGCGCCTTATGAAGATTGCCTACGTAATCAAGCCTTTCGTTGTTCGTCTTGGAGTTAAGATTCTTATGACTTGTTTTCTAGTGAGACCTTTATGGTCTATTTATGTTTCCCGTAGAGATTTCTGAGCATGTTGCTGCGGTTGGCATTTTTTATTGGACTTTTTTTGGCCTTGGGACTAGCCTTGTAGGCTGTTTTCTTTGCCAAGTGTGAAAGTGTTTATATTTTTGGGATTGGCCATATGTTGCTTCGAAGCTCTGCCGCTTTGTGGCTACTTTAACGAATTGCGTTTAGGGTTGTAAGTGCATGTTTATTTTCGTGTGAATGTAAAGCGAAGAGTATGAGTTGTCATCTCATTTCTAACTCCTTGTAGATCGTTATATTCGTTGTTCGTTTTAGATGAGAATGTTCAATTTTTTTTGTTTTTGAATTACATGAACATTGGAACACAAATGAAGAGACGAATTTTGGGATCTCGTATCATTTTGATATCATGCCTAGAGATGTTAGAGACCAGTATGCTTAGGTTAGGGAAAGATCTAGGTTTACTATCGGTTTTAGGGTGTGCGATGACTAATTCGTCTTATGTTATCTGTTTGCGGTTTTGACATGGTTTCATCTCGGTATTGAAGTCTGCGATAGGTTCTCAGCTTATATGACTTGCACCAATCGGGAACCGAGCATGTCTCACAAGACAATTTTTAAGTCATCTGAAAGTGTTGACCAAAATTTTGGATTCCTTTTATATCGCTATTATCCTTGAGTCAGATGTCTGAGAGCTATCTCTAAGAGATGGGTAAGTCTGTTTAGGATATTAATAGTTTGTTATGATCAACAACAAACATAATGGTAGATTTACCGTTTTTGAGTCTTCGCGAAGGATACTTGTTAGAAAAGATGTTAGTGCGTATGATTGTTTGGTCTTTCAAGATGGTGATTTGATCGTGGAAGGTATTTTGTCGAAAAATGGTCCTTCAGAAGTTCGCGACGTCTCGCATGCTGAAACTTGGTTTTTCTTTCATATGCCACATTCCGTGCTTAAAATGTTTGCGGGTTTTGATAAGTTTTGCGTTGAAGCAAGAGCTTAATCTTAATCCTGCATCGAAGAAAGATTTTGGTTTGTTTGTATGTTTGTAGCCAAAACTGTTTTTCTATGTTTGGTAGTTACATTGCTTGATTTATATAAAGGTATTAGGAGAAAGGGGTCGCGTAACTTTTTCCAAGGGGAGAAGTGTCTTCGCTCACTGTGCTTTATGTAGAGTTGACTCTCCGAGATTTTCTTTGTGCATTTATGAGGATGTTTCGTATAGCTCGAGGAGCTCTGTTACGCGTTTCTACTTATGTGCTGTGTAAAATGTTGCGGGCTTAGAGTAAACTATGGAACATATAGGACTTGGTCGATTGTCGATAAGTTCAATTTTTTCTGTTAGTCGTTTGGTTGTTAGGACCGAGACTTGTTGTAAAGACTTTTTCTTATGATTTCTATTTCCGAGTTATAAAATAATTATTTGCGTTATCGTCACTTGGTTTTTTTAGACAAATTGCGGTTTATTGTTTGGTCATTAAAATGATTGAATGGAGTGGTGATTGCTCAAATATTTTTGTTTGGCATTAAGGTTGTGTTCAACCGCATGATCAAGGAGGTTATTGGTCAAGGATTAGACCATGGTATTATCGTGTTAACATGCTAGTTTTTTATTGTCCTTAAAGGGGATGCTGACTTCTTTTTCAGGCTTTACGGGAAGCGTAGGTTGCCGAGAGCCAAAAGGTGTTCGTTGAGGCTGGTAGGCTAAATTGGGGTTTCCGTGTTATGATGGTTGATGGTGTTAGAAAACGATTTTACAATTTAAGTATCAATTACACTATGAATGTTTCGCATAATGTTTCCATTAGTCGTACAAAAATTCTTTTTTTTTGTCTGAGGAAGACGTAACCTAAGAGGCTCGATCAAGAGCGCGTGCAGAATGATTGTCTGCTCGAACATAACCGAGGGAAATAAGAAGCAAGCGAGCCGCAAGACTAAAGAAAGTTGCTTCGTATGAATTTTGATTGACTATACGAAGGATATCTCGTGTAAGTTTCACAATAATGGCTTCTCATACAAATAAATGGAGAGTGTTTCTCGCAGATTGATCGTGATTTTTCTCATTCATGTATTTATATCATGAAGTCATTTTGCATGATATCGATCTTTTAATCTAGCAGATTTTTTCATATAAATGTTTCTTTCTAATATGAAAGTAATGGGTGACCGGATTCATCAAGATAGTAAATCGGTGCTATGTATGGATGTGTCAAAGTAGCGATGTTTCCAAAGATTTTACGAGAAACGTTTCTACTTTGATTTTGATCTTTGGTGAAAGTTGGTTGGAGTTACTTCATGGAATTTACCAAATCTCTTTCGCTATGATCTATTTGTGGAACGTTTTCGAATTTTGAGAGGATTCTCATGACATATTCGTTTATCAAGCGGAATGAATTTGTCAACCAGCGGTAGATCGGGGAAAAAACGTTCCATTTGTTGTGCTCGCTGCTACTTGTGTTATCGATTTTGCTTTGTACCAAATGTTTTTTTGATACTTTTCCGCGATTTAGTTGGTTCAACAGAAACTGAATAAATGCTTTGATGTTTGAAGATTTCTCGTATATGTTTTGACATTTATGAGAAATTTGCTTTATCAAGTCGAAATATCTTCATATATTTTCAAGTTTCAGTTTGATATTGGTACATGTTTTCTAAACACATGATTGCGACAAGATATGTTGTATAGTCCTCGAGATTCTATTCTTGATGGTTTGGGTATGTTGTTAGCGTTTAGACAAATCTTAAATTTCCGTTTGCCTTTTTGGGAAAATATTAATGAGGCATCACATTGTTAAATTATTGTATGAGAGTTTGCTTTGTCGAAAGCATTTTCTTGATGTCGAGGCAAAAAACAATTGAAGAGGTCAAAATCACAGATGTCTTCGGACAACTTTGGTCGAAATCTTAGATTATCGTTTGCCATATCGCGACCTGGAAGACTTTGATCCAACTCGCTATGGTGTGTCGGACAAGGAAGAGGTCAAAATCACATATGTCCTCAGGAATCTGGACGGTGGAGAAAAGATTGATCACCTTCTTTCCTGCTTCGTCCCAAGTTGTTTCCCAAAGGATTGAAGAATATTTCTCGTGAATTTTTCGAATGATTCTTTTTTCTAAATCATACGAAATTTTAGTCTTAGAGATATATCTTTTTTTAGAAGAGAAATATTTTTTTGGGAACTTTCGGCGTTGATTCCGTCGTAACTGATTTTCACCCAACATTCGTCACCATCAAACAAAAAAAGCTTCCAAACTGCCATCTCCACCTTTCAGTATCCCAGCTTCTGCACTCTTAACTGTTGGAACTACATCAGAGATGCCACTTTACACAGACTTATTATGCACTGCAAACTCCTCAAGCTTCTGCAAAAGGTTTCTCACCACATTCCTTGGTCTCTCAATATTCTGCTCCTGAGACACCCTTGCAAAGACTTCAGTTTCCTTTCCCTAATCAGAATTTGGCTTCAGAATTCGAACATTCTGTGAATTACATTCAGCACCCTTGTGCCCCCAAAAATTGGAAACATTACACCTAGAATGTTACTAAGGAAAATCACTGCCACTGAAACCTTCTCCCCTTTCACATCTAGAATCTCAATTTTTTCTACCAACGATTTATGATTAACTTCCACGAGAACTTGAGCTACATCCAGCCTTACACATCTCTCTGTAGAGGGGTGCAACTTCACGAACTTGCCAACACCACGAGTCAAACACTTCAACCCCTAGCTGAGAACAGATGACTCGGAACCTGCTTCATATCAACCTACATCAGCATTGAAGAGAGACCAGGCTTCAGTGCTGCTGTCTTCGGGGTCCATTCATTGACACGGATGTTCAAGCTTTGCCAGAAGCCTTTTGCAGAGAAAAGAGCTATCAGCAGAACAAAAACCTCGGAGGATGGGCCGACTAAGTCAGGGCCTCTCTGGTCAATCCGTTGAATAAACAAAAGCTACTACGGGGACTAGCCCGCTTCCCATTACTCAAGAACTAACGGAACATCTGCAACATGCCAGTACTTTCGATGGAGGACTTATCCACGCATATGAGCATTCCCTATACAAACAAAATCCACATTTTTCTCATTAAATTGGACATCCACCTTGGGCCCTACCTTATAACCCCATATCTGATTGACAGAAGCATGGATGGAGCCAACATGAGTAGCATTTATCCCACAAAGTAGCATCTCCACAAAGTGTTTGAATCTGAACAAGATCTCTGTAGGGATGACCATCGAAATCACTCCATTAGCTTCCTCGATCTCTGGGCTCGATGAATCAATATGGTTCCCCAACCAAGAAGAAGCCTCTGGAGTGCTCAGTCGAGGAGAGTGGAGGACTTCTCCATCATCCTTTGCCTCACCCCTATCGGATTGCTTTCGTTATCCTTGGAGATATCCGCCTGATCGCCAGCTTCGACCTCCGTCACCATTGTCGAACATTTCAGGTTTGCTTCCTTCTCCTCCCCTTCACAATCCCCATCAGTTGATTTCAGATCCACATCAAGGGATCTTCAGAGTTTGGAGTCGCCGGTATCACCATTAGGTTTTTTTTTGTCGATGGTGTATATATTTTTCAAATATATTCTAAGTTTCTTCATTGTAATACTTGAGTTCCTTCAGCTGTCAAATGATTTCTTCCAAAAGCTTGACCTACACTTTAGCGAAATTAATAACAAATCACACGAGTATCAACAAATAAAGAAGATACTATTTATGTGATTCATTTTTGAATAAAAATATACCTTTTTGTGTACAACTAGTGTACATCCATTTAAAAACCAAGCTGTAAACCAAAAACATATTACATTCTGTTCATACTGTCATCAAGTACACTCTTAATCTCTAAATTTGTTGAGTTTTTGTTATAATGTTTTGAAGAGTGCAAATATGCTTGGAATTTTATAAACTATACTCGAACAGACATACAATGAGTTTGTGTTTATGTACATTGAAACACACTTGGTATCAGATTGGATTAGCTTTGTAAAAACCACTACTTATATACTTTTCAGAGTGTATGATGAGGAGGAGGCTGCTGCTTTACCTTACAACCTTGCTACCTTGAAATATTGGGGACCTGGAACACTTATCAGTGTTCAATTGGCAGAAGAAGATTGGTCTTTATAGATTGTTCTGAATTTATCTTTGGCAGGGGGGACCTGGAACACTTGTCAGTTTTCAAGTGTCAGGAGAAGATTGTTCTGAATTTATTTTTGGTATTTATAGAGGATTTGTTGTGGCAGAAGAAGATTGGTGATGGTGCAGTGAAAAATAATGGTGGTCAAGGCGATGTGGTGGTTGTTGGGTTCACGTCACACAGTTTGAGGTTGGAATAAGAATATCTCTGAGATCCAGTGAGGAGGCGGATTCAAGGTTGAAGGGTCGAGACGACTAAGAAGATACACCATAGTTCCAGCTTTCTTACTTGCTCTTCTCGATATAATTTTGAGTCCACTGTGCTCTAAAGGGGAGTTTCCCTTTTTTTTTTTACTTATTATCTTTATTGCAAGTCTTTTATATATGTGCTGAGGCTTGTGTGTTTGTGGTTCTGTTTCTAGGTTAAATGAGATTAGCTTTTATTTCAACATGAGATACTTTAAAGACAATTTAACAGTTGGTGAATTTGGACGATCATGAGAAGGTGTCCGTGAGCAAGGTGGTGGCCATGAACATTAGGCTTAGATTATTTTTTTTAGTGTTACCAAATTTTGGTTTAGTTTGATAAACCATTTTAATTTTGTAAACAATATTGATTTATAAAAACATTAATTTTTTGTATTTTGGAATTTATTTACTTTAAATATATATTTTTCAAAAACCATATAAACGCTATTATAATGTTTACCCTATAATAACAACAATAGCATGTACAAAATGCTATAATATATGAGAAACTTAAGATAGTTGGGGCATACATAGATGTTTCAATAACGCTAAAAATAGCATATAATAGCTGTTTTTCTTATGCTAAGAACGATCATTTTTTTGTAGTGATGTTTGTCTAATATATTATAAGTTTCTTCATTATAATACTTGAGTTCCTTCAGCTGTCAAACGATTTCTTCCAAAAGCTTGACCAACACTGTAGAGAAATGAATAACAAATCACATGAGTATCAAACAAATCAAATAAAGTATACATTATTTATGTGATACTTTTTTGAATAAAAATATAACTTTGTGTACAACTAGTCTAATCCATTCAAAAACCAAGCAGTAAACAAAAACATATTACATTTTGTTCATTATTATTATGTTCATACTGTCATCAGGTACAATCTTAATCTTTAGATTAGTTAATTTTTTGTTATAATGTTTTGAAAAGTGTAAATATGCTTGGAATTTTATAAACTATACTCTAACAGACATACAGTGAGTTAGTATGGATTTAACCTTATTTTCAGTGACCTATTGAATTCATGAGTAACTATATGTATTTACAGATCAAAATACTCCCTCCGTTTCAGATTATTTGTCACTCTAGGTTTTTACACATAGATTAAGGAAACATTTAATTTTACATATTTTCAATATAAAAACACAATTACCAATACACCTAACCACTTTTCAACCAATAGAAAAATAGAATATCATATAAACATAATAAATTTTGTCTCGAAACTCTAAAACGACACTTATTTTGAAAGGAAAATTTTCTTCTAGAATGACATCTAATTCGAAACGGAGGGAGTATCATTTTATA
Organism: Eruca vesicaria subsp. sativa; assembly: GCA_932364175.1. Lineage (NCBI taxonomy): Eukaryota > Viridiplantae > Streptophyta > Magnoliopsida > Brassicales > Brassicaceae > Eruca > Eruca vesicaria. Next base: position 475,898 of record CAKOAT010119598.1, on the reverse strand, counting down.
TTGTATACGAAAAATATTAAAAAAAAAACATATCAGTAGAAAACAGAATATAATTAATATATGGTTTGTCTATTTCCGATGTTGATTAAGTTTGATTATTTCAATTGAATTGAACCATATTCAATCAAATACTAACGGTCTTTTGAGGTTAGAAAGCCAAAAATCTTAACTAAACCATATTCAATCAAACGGCCATTTCATACCCAACATATTGGAATATGTTTAGTTCACACCCAGTTTATACGATCGTACAAAAACATATATATTTTTCAAAAAATTCAAATAACATACTTACTATTTACTATTTTTGCGAAATCATACCTCACTCGCCACGCTATCACATCATCTATTTTGCTGACGTAGATGATGTTTAAGCTAATTTTACTGACAACGATGTCACGTGTATAATATTGACAAAAAATAGAAATAAATGTTTTATAAAAATATTTGTTTAGCACATGTAAAGAGTTTAGGTTAACATATTAATCTCTTAACACAAATGTTTTCACATGATTACATAACCGATCTAAACAGTTTCTATACAAACGCATAACCAAGATTAACATAAGTGTAATTGATATGATCGAAACATTATAGCGAATATAAATTTTATATAAGACTAAAAGTTTATTGTTTAATAAATTTTTGTTAATTTTACTAAATAATGTCAAAATATTTTTATAAACTTTTACATTATTAAAAATATATATTTTTATAAAAAACTATTTTAAAACTAATTAATATAGACGTGGCATCGTTGTCGGCAAAATCAGCCTATGTAGCATCCACGTCACCATAATTAGATGATTTGCAGTAGATCTGGTGATTAGAGTATGATTTTGGCAAAAAAGTAAACAATAGGTGTTTTATTTGAATTTTTCTAAAGTAAATGTATGATTTTGCATGGTTATATAAGTCGGGTATGGGTTGAACATATTACGATATATTTGGTATGAAATGGCCATTTTCCCAGATACACACATATAAATAATTGAAATTTAGGTAAATATAATTTATTTATTTATCTATTAAAAGAACTAAATAAATACTTAAAGCTTAATCATTAAACGTATATCGAGTAATTATGCTTGTTACACAATTTTTCAGTAGGTAAATATGGAATTTATATTTAATACTAAAAAAATACTTTGACACCAAGGAATGAATTGCCTAAATATTTTTGTTAGTAAAGGAAAACGGTAATAACTAGGGTTTTCGAAGTCATCAATTTCAGCCCCATTCAGATATTATAAAAATCGGATAGAATATTGTTCGAGTTTAGTGGGGGTTGATTCGGGTTTAGTTACATGTTCAAGATCCGGTTGAACCCGAAATAGTTTCGCTTTGGGATACTAATCGGGTTATCTGTTTTAAAAATATTAATTTATACTTGATTGAACTCAAAATAATTTTTCAATCATTTCAATAAATTTGTGTACTTAGTTTCTTCAAACCATATTTTTAGCATTCAAAATAAAATTTTGAAACTTTTCTATCAACCATACGAGACTTGTCATTGAACTATGCATAACAGCATTAAACATTTTATGATTCATAACAAACCAAAACCTTGTACGGAAGAAAATTATACAAATAAAACATATAAAATTAATTAAAAACTAATAATTCTACAAACATATGAAGCATGGTTTAAACTTAAAAAACAACATTGTTTAAACTTAACAGAATTTTATTCATAACTAAACTTCAAATACAATATCAAACATAAAAACATTAATATCAACCAAATAAAAATATATATTAGACTATGTATTTCAGTTAATTATTCATTTAATAACTAATTATTGTAGGTACTCAAAAATCTCTTAGTTTGTTTTGGCTACATATTAGAAACTGAGATTATGTATGGTACAAGTGTTTCTTTTTTTTTGAATTTTGAAGTTTCAGGTTCTTTCAGATATCCATTTATGTTCGGATTCGGTTCGGTTCGGGTGAAACTCATAACCCGAAATACTACAAAACAAGATATATTTCATACTTATGTCGGGTTCCGATCGTTTAAGATTCATTTTTATCATGTCGGATTCGGTCCATAATTTTGGATTCGGTTTATTTTCCCAGCTCTAAATCTAGCTTTACTAATAGTTTCAAAAATAAATGAAAAATTACTGTTAGTGAGAGGTAGTAACCCTTTTTAAAGTTATAGATATTTGAAGTACTATTGAGTTTTCTTTCCATAATTAAGTTTTCACTAAAGACAAAAGAGGAATGATTTTGTTTTAATAGTATTAATTTTTACGATTTTAAAGCTTTTGCTAGTTATTCTACTTGGGATTAACACGATGTGACTTGAAAGAACAGATTATTATATTTCATCATAAATATATTTGAATCGAAATTTGACTAATCCAAAAGGGATCAAATTTAATAGCCCTTTTATAAATCCTTAAATTTGTATTGACTATCTATATTATTAAAATTGAAGTACAAAATAGAATTAATTTTATTTTTAACAAATTTAGTATATGTTTTTCTTGTTTTCAGCCATCTTAACCATTTTATTAATTGATTCTTTTCAAATAAATTATCAACATTAGTTACATATTTTTTATTTTCTCAAACTTTCAGACGATCACATTATTTTTTTGGATTAATGAAATTAAACTTACGATGTTAATTACATAACATTATTAAGTTGAGAGATGTTGCCGTGCATAACATATCCTTCTTGTACCTAGATGTATATTAGTCTAATTTGCATCGCTAGCATGTAGTGGTCAATTCTTTAGGTAGCCAGCAAACATTTTTCTATTTTAAAATTAAATTTTGTTTGATATCATAAATTTTTGGAAAGGATTCAAGTTGGATTCTTTCGGATCCGTAGAGGTTCGTAGAAACCTAAAAATATAAATGACATATATTTATATGTGCAAAAAATTATTAAAGAATTTATCAAAAAATAAAAATTAATTTCGAACAGACGCGCAGATCAACCTCTAGTTACTCGTTACATGTCAAACACTAGATATACTTAATATATCAAAACAAAGTTTCATTTTCACAAATTTATAATTACAATTATACAAATATAGAGAAAACAGGAAAATAAAACTTATACCATATTATTTTCATATATATAAAAAATATTTGAACTAAAAATTAGAAAAATCCACACATGATGCTGAGATGTAAAAGCCTAATAGGGACTTTTAAAAGTCTAGTAAGAGAAGTTAAAAGTTAACGTCAACTAGTCCGTCAACTGGTCCATTACATTAAATTTGTGGTGTAAGGCTCTGGGTTCACTTATCATGTCTTGGGTGGTACATATGTAAGTCAATGATTATGAGTCAAGAGAGATAATAATGTAAATAAATAAATAAAAGACAATAATTAAAAAGACTATATACTATACATAACCAAAGCTTAAGCTTTCCAGTGTAAATAAAGAGAGAGAGGGAGAGCGTAAAACCCCCGTCCACGACAATGCCCACGTATATGCTCTTCACCGTCTGGTTCCTCCTGTGTATCCCCGGTTCGGTTCACCTGGTTCGAGCTTTAAACGAAATGGGAGTCACTATTCATCCCGAAGAAGGTCTCTGCTCTGTCTTAATTAATAACAACTTGTTTGGTTTAAATAAACTGACGGTTGGTTGTGTGATAAACAACAGCGGAAGCCTTAACTTCAATATTGGCGGCTTGGAATATCCAAGCGCCACAGGAATGGAACATAAGTGGCGAACTTTGTTCCGGCATTGCCATTAACGACATCATCATCATCGACGACCAAGCTCACAACCCTCTTATCAAATGCGACTGCAGTTTCAACGAGTCTACAATCTGCCGCATCACCGCCCTGTACAGTACATCTACCCTCTCTTTTTTTTTGTCTTTTTGCATTCACCCACTGAACGTTGCCTTGTTGTTGCTCACTTCCACAGAAAGGTTTATAAGTTGAATGTTGTAGGACCTATACCTCCCCAGCTCTGGACTTTGACATACCTCACAAACCTGTATATACTTTACGTTTCTCTTCTTTTTCTTATCGTAATCATCCAAACAGAGCTTGTAAATGCATTTATTGTACCTCAAAATTATATGGTTCTCTCTTTCAGGAACCTAGCTCAAAATTTTCTTTCAGGCCCTCTCTCTCCTGCAATTGGAAAGTTGGTTCGAATGGAATGGCTGTAAGGCTGTTGATTGAATGATATCTTCTTATTCTTCCTTTTCTTAATTTCTCTTTCTTGTCACTCTCACCTGTTTCTCAACCACCGTAGAACTTTTGGAATCAATGCTCTGTCTGGCCCCTTCCCCAAGGAAATTGGTTTGCTTAAAGAGTTGAAATCACTGTAAGCTTTTTCATTTTTCTTACAATATATCATAATGCTTCCTTATTACTAAAATTATCTTGAAATATATTTTTTGCATGCAGTAGTATTGGTCTAAATAACTTTTCCGGTTCTATACCAGCTGAGATTGGGAATATTAAAAACCTACAGAAAATGTGAGAATGTATTCATTTCGACAGTGCATTTAGTATGGAAACTTAACTAATAGCCTTTCAAAATAATTTAGTGTTGTAAGCATTTCTTACATTTTATTGCAGATACTTATCAAATTCTGGACTTACAGGGCAAATACCTTCATCATTTGCAAGTCTTGTAAACCTGCAAGAAGCGTAAGATTTTATTTTTATCAAATTCGCATATAGCTAAGTCTTATCGTTGTATTTCAACATTTCTGTAATCATTATATCTACTAATTTATATCATTATTTTTGTTTGAACCTGAGGTGGGTTTCTCCTTGATGTTTGTACCAGTTTGATCACCGATCTGGACATTACTGGTCGGATACCGGAGTTTATAGGAAAATAGACCAAACTTAAAATCTTGTAAGAAGGATTTTAGTTTTACTGAGTTATATATCTTTGTTACATTGCTCATCGATATCAGCTCATGTTTTACATCGTTTATCTTAACTTTACGCTAAGTGGAAATTTTTTCATGCTATTGCTACAATGTTTTTCCTAGTTAGTTTAATAAAAAAATATAATATTTATTTGGATAGACCAACCTATTTTCTAAAGATTTTAAGAATATCGTAGTGATGATGACTGACGTGAATACTAAAACATGTTGTAATGTTTCTCAATTATTATATAGAGATATCTTTGTTACATTGCTCATGCTTTATAAATTTTATCCGTACTTTACGCTAGGTGGAAAAAATTTCATGCTATTACTACCATGCTTTTACTGCAGGAAAATTCTCGGAACTGGTTTGAGCGGTCCGATACCGTCGTCATTTTCCAACTTAACTTCTTTGGGCGAACTGTATGTATTGTTGCATACTTGCATTGGTGTCATAATCATTCTTGTTTACTATTTTCTATTTATTTTCATCTCTTCACCTAAATGTAGGAATCTTGGTGATATATCTAACGGAAGCTCTTCCCTTGAATTCGTTAAAGACATGAAATCTCTAACTATATTGTAAGGCAACAATTCAGGAACTGTTTCCTTCTTCTCCTTACGTGTATTTAATAATGATGATATTGTCGTAGAGTATTGAGGAACAACAATCTCACTGGGACAATACCCTCTAGTTTTGGGGAATACTTAAGTCTACAACAAGTGTAAGTACAGCATATTTTGAAGAATTTTCTGCAAAAGTGAGTGAGATGATTTGTGAAGTCACAGCGACAATACCAAGTTATCTTAAGCTTGCTGATAATATTATTTCTCATTTTCCCCCATTCACTGAACTTAATCTGTCACCGTTCTGATTTCCAGTGATTTAAGCTTTAACAAACTACATGGACCAATTCCAGACTCACTTTTCAACTTAAGTCAACTAACTCACTTGTAAGTTTTCTATTTCTTTCTGGTCTATATGTTCGTATCAATCTGTGATAACTGTGGATAACAATGTTGTCTTTATATTAGGTTTTTGGGAAACAACACTTTGAATGGTTCTTTGCTCGCTCAAAAGAGCCAAAGTTTGACCAATATGTGGGTTACAATTTAATTCCTGATATGGAATGAAGTATTGTACAAGATAATCAGGAAACTGTTTTGGAATATGTAACATATTGTGTAGATTCTAATCCTTCTTCTTGTATTATTTCAGAGATGTTTCGTATAATGATTTGGCTGGTACTCTGCCTTCATGGGTCAGCTTACCAAACTTGAAACTGTAAGAAAACAAAACACTGTATCTCTACTTATAATCACAGTGCTTTTTTAGACGTCAAAAAAAAATCAGTCCTTTTTCAAACTCCTAAACTTTTTGCTTCCTTTTTTAGTAGGAAAAAATATTATAATCATAAACAAAACCATTTGTTATTTGTGCAGCAACCTTGTTGCTAACAACTTCGACTTGGAAGGTCTTGATAAGAGGTGATTTTATTAAATATGTTCTTCTTTATACCTGATATTCCAATTTCATTACTGTAATCTACTTTCATATTTTTACAAGGGTTTTACCAGGACTAAAGTGCCTGCAGAAGAACTTCCCCTGCAATCGAGGCAAAGGAATCTGTAAGTATGACAAACATATATCATCGTAACAGTTTTTCTCAACTGTGCTTGTATTTTCTTTTGAAAACAAAAGTTTCGTAAGGTTTTTATGTTGACTGGTGTCTAGATTCTGACTTTTCCATCAAGTGCGGAGGGCCACAGATACGATCGACCATTACAGGAAAAGTATTTGAGAGGGAGGACGAGGATCTTGGATCATCTTCATTTTTCGTGAATGATGTAAACAGATGGGCAACCAGTAGTGTAGGACTTTATGCCGGGAATATCAATAATATATGGGTTATCAACAGTTTGGACGGAGAACTTTTTCAGACAGCAAGACGTTCTTCATCTTCACTAAGATACTATGGGTTAGGGCTAGAAAATGGAGGCTATACCGTACAACTTCAGTTTGCTGAAATCGAAATCCTTGGTTCTAAGGATTGGAAAGGTTTAGGAAGAAGACGTTTTGACATATATATTCAGGTATGATCCTACCACTTTACAAGTCCACTTGGTGAATAATCATCTTTCGGAATTACTGAGACCTAGCTCCATTTTTACAGGGAAGACTTGTTGAAAAGGACATTGATATACGCCAAACAGATGATGATACTACTGTCCGACCAGTTCAGAGAGAATATAAAGCAGATGTAATGGAAAATTATCTGGAAGTTCATCTTTTCTGGGCTGGAAGAGGAACATTTACTGTTCCTACTATAGGTACTTGTGGGCCACTAATATCGACCATCAGTGCCAAACCAGGTATCACAACAACTGGCTAATTTCTTCTTTTTTTTTTTTCTGTCTTCTCCCTAATGCCTAATTGTTACATGTTAGATTTTATACCAACTGTGAGCAACAGACCACCATCAAAGAAAAAATATAGGACGGGTACTGTTGTGGGTGCTAGTGTTGGCCTAGGACTTTTAAGCATCATTGCAGGCGTGGTTATCTTCATCATTCGAAAAAGCAGAAAGCGTTACACAGATGATGCAGGTAATAATAACAACACAAACAAAAGTCTTTTAAGCTTGAACATTATCTTTCAAATTGGTTCATATTTTTGCTGTTCCAGAGCTACTTAATATGGACGTAAAGCCTTACACTTTCGCTTACTCTGAACTTAAAAGTGCCACTGAAGATTTCAATCTCTCAAATAAACTTGGAGAGGGAGGATTTGGGTCTGTTTATAAGGTAATCTCCAAACTAAGTAGCACTATAAGAGGAAATGGCATAACTAAAACTTATAGAAATGAGTACGTCATAGATACAGTAATATATATATATATAGATATATATGCATATCGCTCAAAAACGTTGGAAATAATGATTAAATTATTGTGTGGACAAGCATCTCGGCTGCACGAGAATTATTGTTACTAGGGGTTAGACAAAAGATTCATTCAGGGTATGAAGTGAAGGCATGGGAGGATCCATGGATTCCAATAATCCCAGCGAGACCAGCACATGCAACAGCCCCGGTTATGCATCCAAATATACGAGTGAGTGATCTTATCAATCAGGAAACAAAGTCTTGGGACTTGGACAAGCTGACAAGATATGTCGACGTAGATGATATACCTCTCATACGGAGTATAGCTATCAGTTCGACCTATCGCAGAGATACACACTGCTGGAGTTACACTAAGAGTGGACAATATACAGTCAAGTCTGGCTATTGGGTAGCTCGTAATATGCTTATGAAAGAGGATGAGATCTTAGTAGACGAACCAAGCTTTAAAAGGCTACAAGCACAAGTTTGGAAGGTTAAAGCGCCCCCAAAGATGTGTCATCTTATGTGGCAGATTATATCGGGGCAGGTGGCTGTTACGAGTGCGCTAAATCGCAGACACATAAGGTGTGATAATGTCTGTCCACGATGCGGAGAACTGGATGAAACAATTACACATGCAATATTCCAATGTCCGCCAGCTTTACAAGTATGGGCCCTGTCATCGATTCCAACCAGTGTTACTTTATTCCCTTTGGAGAACACTTATTCGAATATGGATTATCTGTTCTGGCGGAAGAAGAGTATTTGTGGACCAGAACTAGACAGAGATCCTTTTCCTTGGTTGATATGGTACATTTGGAAGGCTCGGAATGATAAGCTATTTAGAGGTATTGATAGGGATCCTCTGGAATTGGCCCGGTATGCAGAGAGTGAGTGCCTTGCCTGGTTCCAGGCTAATGAGCAGGATATTGTGATTACACAAGAGGAAGGAGACACTGAGCGGCAGGTCATATGCCTACGCAATATTTGCATGATAGATGGTTCTTGGACCTCTACGGATCAATTTTCGGGTTGTGGATGGGAATGGAAGGATAGCTTGGGAAACAGTCATCTGATGGGGATGCGTAATGTGAGCAGAGTGGAGTCGGCTTTGCATTCTGAGCTGGAGGCGCTGCGGTGGGCAATGGAGAACATGCTTCAACATTCGCCATGTCAGAGCTTTGGGACGGATTGTAAGGATTTGGTAGCAATGCTCAATGACCCTCACGGATGGCCAAGCTTTTCGACGGAACTTGAGAGGATTTCGACATTACGGATTTGTTTCTCAGATTTTCAGATTTCTTATGTACCTCGAGCTTTAAATACTGTGCCAGATCACTTAGCTAAGACTGCCCGATCCTTTTATCGGGACCTTATGTATGTTGGTTGTTCTATTCCGGTCTGGCTCCCCAGACCACCTCAAGCTTGAGTAATAGATCAGCCTTTCGTTGTCAAAAAAAAAAAAAAATAATGATTAAATTATAAATATTTTCTGTTAGAACAAATCAATATAATAAATCAATGTAGCTTCGTTACAAAAATGTTTTTGCTATGGAAATCTAATATACCACTAGGTAATAATCCGCGCCTTGCGCGAAATGAGATTATTACTTTTGTTACTTTTAAGATAAAATAATATTATGTATGTTTAGCATGAATATTGATTCAGTTTTACATTGTATTTTTAATCTCCTAAAATATAACTATCATTCTAAATCTATATTTATTTTGGTTTGTTTGGTTTAAAGGTTTGATGTTTTTGATTTTTGCAATGATAACCAAAATCTATTGTTATTTCTTTGGTTTTGTTTTATATAAATTTAAGGTATTTTATGTCAAACTAATAGTTTCCTATTATAATTTATAAAGACATATAAATTCAAATAAAATATAAATAATATTTTAACAAAAAAAAATTATTAACATAAAACATTTCACTACAATTTGAGCGATAGAGAAAGAAAACAATAAAAAAAAAATTCAACTTCAATAAGAATTAAAATTCTCACTTGTGGTTAATATTTAGTTATATAGTCGCTCATATCAATGTGTATATGTATGTATATGTAAAAGTATATAAATGTGATGATAAATATATGAATATACTGTTGATAAAGATTTAAAACATTATTGTTCAAAATAACTCATGATAGTAAATTCTTAAATAAAATTAAGTAAAAATAAATTAAACCTAGAAATTATAACATTTTTTCATATGAAGAAAATCAAATTGTACCGTAAACAATAAAATAATATATATTAAAAAATGACATCTTCACTTGGTACCTGAATTTTGTTTTTAATCGATTTTGTGTTTTTTATTTCTTTTTAAAGATTTTCTGATTTTTGATTTTTTTCTACCAATTTGATTTTGTTTCTAATTCTTGGTCTGATATGAAAACTTTATAAAAATGTTAATATTTGACTAAACTAAAGATCCGACTTTACGTGTGGTATTTTTTACCTCAGCTTCTTTAATTCATAATCAATCACCTTATTTGTTGTTAACCATGACCAACTTCGGCAAGGTATGAAACTTTCAATTTCTACAAACATTTTCATCGCAACATTTCAGTAGATGCGAATTTTAATGATTTTGTATCAATACCATTAAAACAGGATCACTCACTTTAATGAAATTGTTTTTTTTTCCAAAAATACCCTTAGTAATATGAACAAATTTTTATTTTCATTAATGGCAATATGGTCTTTTGGCTTTTGGACCTACAAAACTAGATACTACTGGGTTTTATTTATGGGCCAAATTCACCTTCTAATTATTAACCCACTGGTCCTGTCCCATTCGACCCGCCACGGAACAGATCAATCGATATTTGGAAAAAACTAAGTTGCGGGTGCGGATGCAAGTCAAATATATTTTACACGGGACGGATGCAAATTGTTCTAATTTCAATTATGGGTATCCAGTAATCTGCGAAAATAGAAAAAAAACTTTAAAAAATTATTTTTCAAAAATATACTAAATTTCGTTAAAATAATAATAATTTTTTTTGAAAAAATACAAATTTAGAAAATGTATTAAGTTGGGCGGATACGGAAAAAAATTCTTTTTTTTTGTAGGTCAGGCGGGTTGGGCATGGCGAGTTTGACCCGCTTTCCAGCACCGAGCGTAGTTATTTGATATTATTTTTCCAAAATAAAACTACACAATTACATATAATACATTTACATAGATACTGATGATAATAATATATTAAAATCTACAATAATTTTAGAAATTTATATTAGACAAGAACATTTTATATCATCAAAGCAAAAAAAACTTATTAATCCATGTGTAGATAGAACAACAAAAATGGTACCCGCGCTTTTTAAGCGTGGGTCAAAAATCTAGTTTTTTTTACAATAAAGATATTAATCATTAGTTTCACGTTGAAAGTTTTAATTTATTAATATAAAGGCTAAAAATATAGAAAATGAATTAATTTAAAAAATAGCGTATAAACATATTAAATAATGAATTTAAAAAATTAGTGTGTGAACACATTTATTGCCAAATGATTGTGAAGCCGTGTCAATTTTAGTGTGAACTCATTTATTACAATCTTCTCTTTTAATATATAAGAGATTTTAGTTTTGGCTTGAAACTTTTTGGGGACATCTTTATAAAATGGATGAAATTAATACGAATGTGTTTTTGTTATGCTTTAACACATCTAACAGGGGAACCTGGCTGATGGAAGAGAAATCGCTGTGAAAGTGTTGTCGGTTGGATCTCAACACGGGAAGGGACAATTTACTGCAGAAATAATTGCGATTTCTTCAGTTATGCATCGCAACCTAGTAAAGCTTTATGGGTGCTGCTATGAAGGAGATCATCGCGTGCTCGTATATGAGTATCTTCCAAATGGAAGTCTTGATCATGCTCTATTTGGTAATGAACAGATACATAACTCCTCTAAAAAGCTGAATTACTCATTCTTGGCATGCAACAGGAGGGATTTTACATCTTGATTGGTCAACCCATTTTGAGATATGCATAGGAGTAGCCAGAGGTCTAGCCTACCTCCATGAGGAGGCGAGTGTTCGTATAGTACACAGGGATGTGAAGGCCAGCAACATTTTGCTTGACTCTAAGCTGCACCCAAAAATTTCTGATTTTGGGCTTGCAAGGCTATACGATGAAAAGAAAAGCCACATAAGTACCCGAGTGGCAGGAACCATGTATGCATTCCCAACACCATCTTTTTCTTCTTTGCAGCACTAATATATTATAATTATTTATCACACATCTGTTTGTACAAATCCAAGTGGATATGTTGTGCCGGAGTATGCCATGCGTGGGCACCTAACAGAGAAAACATATGTTTATGCTTTTGGTATTGTTGCTCTTGAGCTGGTTAGTGGAAGGAAAAATTCGGATATGAACGTGGGAAATGAGAGGAAATATCTTCTTGAATGGGTAGGTCATTACTTGAAAGGTGTTTATGAAAAGCTGATATAATCCTAACAAAATTTGTGTATACAGGCATGGAATCTACACGAGAATAGGCGTGAAGTTGAACTAATTGATCAAGCCCTTACTGAATTCAACATGGAAGAAGTAAAACGTGTGATAGGAATTGCTCTACTGTGCACATACTCATCTCATTCCCTGAGACCACCGATGTCCAAAGTGGTGGCTATGCTTTCAGGAGACACAGAGGTCAGTGAGGTAACCTCTAAGCTAGGCTGCCTAACCGACTGGAGATCTGATGACACCTCAAGCTATTCTTTTAGCGCCTTTCAAACTAAAGAAACAGGCGTTTCTGCATATAACTCGATGAGCTTTGTGATGCCAAGTGACAACGACTTTAAACAAATGCTCGGAGTCAAGATCAATGAGGGGAGATGATAATCTCGGTTCTATCTATTATGGTCTATACATGTGTATGTAACTATAATGAAGATCAACTTCATGTAAGGTATTCTCTTGGTCTGTATCTTAAATAGTTGTAAAACCCCATGTTTTGAATCTACCATACATGATTTACAAGTTTTGTAGTTGTGATGTGATATTAGATAGAAGATTGCATAATTGTGTTCACAATGAACTAATTGAGGATTCAAAAATGTGAATGGTATGTCTATTAGGGAATTGGATAATCAACACCGGGTATAATCATAAGGAATAACAGAATGTCGGGAATCAAAGCTGATTATTATTTTGAATTGAAGTGGATAAACATGTAGAAAACCTAGTATAACTTTGTTAAATTAGACTATTATAACTTTGTATTAGTTGAACCGTAAATATGTGTTACTAGGTAAAACTTTAGTGACAAAAACATGTAACTAGGTGAAACTTTACTGAGAGAACTGTGTAACAAGATATAATTTTGTGTAATTTTAGTAACATAACTGTATAAGTAGGTCTAACTTAGTATAACTTTAATGGTATAACCGTATAACAAGATTTAACTATGGATGTTAAATAGGGCTAAGAAATTTAGGGTTGGCCCTTGCCGTCCAAAAAATTAAGAGCTCTAACCCTAATGTGTTACTTTTAAAGTATTTCGTACTAGTTTAGGGTTAGGTATAAAAACTAAAGGGTTTAGAAAAGGTTGAGCCCAATTAAATAAAATAGTTAATTAGCACATATACACAAATAAGTGTCATATTTGCAAGCATTGAAAGTTTTGCATTGAAAAGTGGGAAAGTAGGGTGTAAAATGACTTAGATAATCTTTTTTGTTGAACTAAAATTACTCTAAATAGATAAAGTAGGTTTAGGGGCTATGCATAGATTATGATAGCCTATAATGATTTATTTAGAATTTGTAAATAATATATAACTGGTGTACATATATAGATATATTAGGTTTAGACCCAAACACAAAATCCATTAAACCCAATATTTAATATATAATTGGTGTCTTTTTCTTTTCATGTTTCTTGTCTTCTCTTACAATATTTTTATTGCTTTATTTTTATTAAATTTAAGTTTCAGATGTTTCAAAAGTTTTAATTTAATGAAGAAAAATGACGATTCTAATACAAAATCGCAATTGAATTGAATTCTTGTATATCCATCAAGGTTAAAACATCTCCTAGCCTGTTACTTCATGTGTTACACATATACCTTTACCAAATAAGTACCATATTTTTAAAACCTAATCCTACAGTAATCGAAATCGTAAACAATAAATAACTACAATTGTTAGAGGGATAAAAGACATAATATCCAGTTAACATATATATTGGACAGACAATATTGCTTTAAATCTTAATGATATAACACATCCGTTCTTTTATCAAATTGTTCACATCCAATATATTAAGTAATGTATACTTGTTATCCATAAACCAATATTATTAGTTATTTTTTGATCGGTGATCAGTTATCATAGTAGATCTTAACCTAAAAATTATTCGAGTAGATAATATGATGTCTGTTAGTTCACTCAAATTGAATAATACAAGTGACGTAGTTGGGTTTAGAAACCCTTATAACAACCATTTCCAACATGCAAGTGAAATGGTTGTTAGCTAGATAAAACTTTATAAGAACAATTAATCTTAATAGTAATTATAAGTGGCGGTTAACTCATAATGCAACAAGTTATCCTAAATATTCTTTTGGATTTTTTTCATATATCCAAAGGATAAATCCTAAACCTAAAAGATAAAACTATAAACTCAAACCCATATGATAAACATTAAACTCAAAGGATAAACAGTAAACTCTAAACACAAATATGAACACTACTCCAAAAAGTGAACCTTAACCTTATATCCAAAGGATAAACCTTTAGCATCAAATTATAAAACCTAATCCTAGAGTAATGTAAGTTGACAGGGCTGCGTTTCAGGGGTTTAAAAAATCTTATTCTACTCTATCAAATTACCTTATGAACTCAACTAAAACATACTCTTGCCAAGAGAGATTAAATTGCAGTATTTAGGGATCGAATCCACAGAGAGCAAAGCACACAATAGAATTAGTAATCTTATGGTTAAGCTAGGAGAAGTATTTAAACTAGTTATCAGGATAAAGTGAAAAGGAAATCTTTTAGAGTTAACTTAATTCAAATAAGGAAAATAGCTAGATCTAGGGTTTTGGAACGTGAATTATAATTGATAGGTTTTTCATCTTTAATACACAAGGTAACAACCTCCCACTATTTATCACTATCGATTTATGGTCGAGTATTGACATCGATCGATGGTTGTGGCAGTTGATTACCATCAGGTATGATCGATCAGTTATCACTTCTTTCTAGCAAACCTAACTTAATTAGAATGTATCCAGTTAGAACCTACTCTCACAGTATATTAAGTCCTAAGATCAAGTTGTAGTTAGCTACTTTAGAGCTTGCATTAAGTATACTTCCAATCAATGGGTATTAATTCTTCGAGCAACCTATTTTGGGGCCAATTCAACAGAACCATATCAAACCCTAAATCTAACAAAGAGAACTACTCAGACATAATCATGCTGAACATATTCATAGTCTGAAAAGAATGTATAGATATAAAACTGGGGTTCCAATACAACGCAATGGGAAAAGTATTTCTAGCTCCCCAAAAAACAATGAAAATCTATCGAAGTAAAAAGCGCGATTCTCTGCCCAAGGGTGGCAGAAACCATTGTATAATTAGATAAAAACTTGTCAGGGTTAATCTTGTAATTATGCTGGTCTTGGGCTCCAAGTCCGATTCTGAGTAAAGTCGGATCTCTTATTGCCTTGACTATCGATCGATGTTAGGGAAGCAATATCGATCGATGATGATCTTGTGGTATCGACTCTAACATTGCTGATTCTTGTCAGCTACGAATTCTTCATCCAAAAAGCTCCAAAAACTCCACAAAACTCCCAAATGAAACTAGACCTCAAAACAATATAATATATAGCCTAGAAACACAAAATAGACTCCAAACAGGGTGCATATCATGGTCTAAAATTGGTAAATAATAGGGTATAACAACTCTCCCAGATTTAACATTTTCTTGTCCTTAAGCAAAACAAAGCAGCCTGTAAAAGAGGTTATGATCAATGCAATGATTCACAATATGTATAAACCTCCTATGCCACACGCATATCTCATTATGTCAATTTTAGAGTACTTCATACCTCATCCTAGTATAGAAACCAAATCCAATCTACCAACAACTTAGCAAATACTAGTCTGACCCGCCTCTCTAGTGTTTTCATTTCTTACGTAAAATAAATTTGCAAGCTTTACCTTTGGAGTATCGAGCAAAGGACAATTGGACTCAACTCCTGCAAGTATCTGATTACACATGCAAAAAGTCTTTTTGATCCGTTTCTTCCCTCTTTCTCTCTTCTATGAATCTTTTCTAATTCAATGCCAGTGAACTAAGACATGTATTAATGCCTTCCATCTTGTTCACCTTTACTGATTTTTTTTTCAACTAGGTGTAGGCGAATAGTGGGGCCATGGGTAATGTACCTACTCCTCGCTTCTACAATGTGTGATCATTCTTTTGAGTTACAACTGTGGGGTCATTGGTAATGTACCAACTCCTCTGAATCTCAAGAAATCATCTCAATCTTTTATATTCCTAATAGATGCCAAAGAGAGATTGAGAGAAGGGAACCAGAAACACACAAACTTTCATACCTTCTAGACTTTGAGATATATTTCTATCTAGTGTATACCAAGCCCCAAGACAAGCGAATTAGTCAAATTAGGGTTGGACGTCAGCTTTGGTTCCTTCAGACTTTCTAAGCAAGTGGAGTCTAAATGCAGAAAGATCCACTTTGGTATCTGATATCACTCAAATGTTTAACCCTATGAAGTGAATTACTCTCTGAAATAAGAGGTTCAGTTGTAGTACTTAGGGATTGAATCCACAGGGAACTAAGGAACACAATAGATGTAATCCTAAGTGATTATGCTAGGTTGATTAGGTTTAAAATAGTAAATTGCAGTTTGTAAGCAATGGTAAGTTGCTCAAGAGAATAGGTTTTGGTTTAAAACAATAAAAGAAAGTAGTTAGATTCAAGGTTGCTATTCAGATAATTAGGATTATAATGCTACAGATGTTTTAATGAATTGCTTGCAAGATATATAAGAACTTCGATTCTTAGACAGATCTAATAGCAGTCGCTAAATAGACTCATCCATTGATCTTATTGCCGGCAATATCGATCGATGGTACGATCGGACGATATAGGTTGCCGTCAATTGATAACTCTATAGGAGTATCGATCGATATATCATAAGATCGAATCGAAATTGTGTTCACCAAGATCATAGACCGGCTCTCGCGTCACCCTAGAGGATCTAAGCTTATGCCAAATGATTTTAGGACAATGATTAACAAGTTAAATCACATCCATGATCATACTCTAGGTAGCTACTATAGAGTAAGCATTAGGGTTCATTTGGATAATGAATATCAACAATTCAACATTCCATAGTTGGGGCTAATCCCTCATAACTATTTGAACCCTAAATCTAACAAAGAAATCTACTCAGACATAACTGAGAGATTCATAACAGCAAGGTAATAATAAAGACTCATTAGATTAGAAGATTGAACTTTTGGTTCTTGGAACAACAAATCTCTTTGTGTGTTTCTTCTACATTTAGAATTCTATAACCTTTTGAGAATTAAGATGAAAAGAAATATTTTATTGCTAAGTATAGAATATAACAAAATAATTCAAAAGCACAAGAAAAGTATGCGAAGCTTTTGAAGTACAAAAAGCACTAGAACAATAAAAGCATGCTTTGCCAAACACATAGGAAAAAACTATAAATATGAGTTCCATTAGGTTAAAAACTCGTCAGGGGCATTATTGTAATATTGGTAAGACTTGGGCTTCAAGTCGGCCAAGTCGGATTTGTTCTCCACGCATCATATCGATCGATGGTACATGGTGTACATCAACCGATGGAGTATCTCGACTTCATCTTCTAGGAAGCGTCATCGATCAATTACACAGGGTGTGTATCGATCGATATGTATCATTGTTGTCTGATCTTCATAGTCATCTCGGAAAATTCTCATTTAAGCTCCAAAAGGGCACCTAAATCATCACTTTACTCCAAAATGCTCCTGAACCTGAAAACATACCTAATAGACTCCAAAACATATATAAAACTTATAGAAACACATCAATACCATGGCTAAAAGCGGGTCAAAATCATGGTATATCAACTCCCCCAGACTTAACCTTTTTCTTGTCCTCAAGCAAACCATTAGTCTCTTTTGGAAGAAGTTTTAAAAATAGTAGGGACTCAATAAAATCTTAGCTCTTAAAATCATTACTTCTACTTTGTTGCCACCCACATCTCATATTACCAACTACAGAAGTACATTATACCATATCCTAGCTTAGCAACCAAATTAATCTAGCCAATCAACTTAAACAATCATGTCTGACTATCCCCTCTAGCTTAGCAACCAAATTAATCTAGCCAATCAACTTAAACAATCATGCCTTACCTTGGGAGTATCGATCAAAGAACACTTGGATTCAACTCAAACAAGTTTCAGGCATTCTCATCCTGGTTCTTTTTCTCTCTTTATCCCCCTTCTCTGAATCCCAAACTCTCTTTTTATTTTTTTTATCAATCCAAATGAATAACTAATATTCATCGTATTTATCTTTCAACTTTTATAGCTTTTTGACAAAGTGTAGGCGAATAGTGGGGTCATAGGTAATTTACCTCTCCCTCGCTTCCACAATGTGTGATTATTCCTTTGAATTAGAATAGAGGGGTCATGGGTAATGTACCTCTCCCTCTGCCTCACAGGAAATCATCTCAATCTTTTATTTTTCTCTTTATGGGATACCAAAGGAAGGAGAGAAAGAAACCAAAATTATTGAGACTTTTCCCTTCCAGACTTGCATGAGGATTCCGAACCCTTGTATACCAAGACCCAAGACAAGCAATAGATGTTAGGTTAGGTTGGAAATCAGCTTTGGTTCTTCCAAACAATCATGAAAAGTGTTGTCATAGGATGATTGGTGATCCACTTTAGCATCTATAGTACTTTCTGCAATCAACAATTCTAAGAATGGTGCTAAACAGTAGTAAGATAAAAAGCAAAAGAAATTTTTTTTTTTTTTGAAATATTTTTGTCCCTTTCTTGACTCAATAAAACCAATTTTTGAAAATTTTTTAAAGAGATCAAAAAGGTAAAGTAGCATCAGTAATTCACTCCCCCCCCCAGACTTAAATCATACACTGTCCTCAGTGTATAACCAGTCGAAGTTAGAGCATAAGAAATAATAAATGTGTAACTGATATCGAAATTGTGAACGATATACCTGACCGATGTTCGTATCGATCGATGGTGAGCCACTTCCATCGATCGTAATGGATAGGGTTTTGTCGGGCGATGTAGACAGGGTCTCATCTGTCGATAGAGGTAGTGATCGTGTAGCTATGTTCCTAAAAACAAAGAAAAACGAAAGTAATAAGTAAAATTAAAATAAAACTAAGTAAGAAAATACCTAACAGTGGGTTGCCTCCCACTCAGCGCTTATTTAAAGTAATTTAGCATGACTATGGAGGTATGGTGGCTAGTGATGTGGGTTGCAGGTACTTGCTGGGAAACAAGTATCCTCCTTATCTTGTAATTCTTCAAACCATGAAGTTAAGAAGCTTCTTGTGGCTTTCTCGCTTCGGGTCATACTAGCTTGCAAACCATGGACCTCATAGTGGATTCTCTGTAACCATTCCTCAATGCTTGATAAACTGCACTCATGTCGTCCAGTGTTGTTGTAGGTGTTCTCTGGATCAGTACTCATCGGCATTGTGTTGAGGTTTTGGGTATTGTGCACAGGCGATTGGGTTGTATCGATCGATCTCGGGGTAGTTCTGTCGATCGATGTGGAAGGATGTCCATCGATCGATGGGTTTATAGGCTCGTCGATCGATGCGGATTGTGCAGGTTGGCTCGCGAGCTGGTTCCTTATGTTTTCGATCTCCTGCTGAATATTCTCCACTGTGCATTTCAAATCTTGAACGTCACCTTGTACCGGCCACAAAAATTTGTCTAGTGATCTATGTGCGTTCTCTTCATAGGATTCAATAGATCTGTAAACATCCCTTGTGACTTCTTCAAGTTCTTCTCTGGTACAGTAGTCTGGTGCGTGATTATCGATCGATGTGCTTGGTATATCATCGATAGATAGCTTCTGTAAGTGGCTCTCGATAGGTGCTTGAAAGGTCGTGTCTATCGATGCTGATGGTGCTGCATCGGTCGATGGTCGTCTCTGAGATTCAAGTTCTTTGCAAAGTGCATCCACCTCTTCTTGTAGGGTTTTCCTCTTTTTGCGAGCGAACTCATTGCCAGACATATTCCACAGTAGTTCTCCTTGTAGTCTCGATATGACTTTCTCATGTTCTAAGCTCAATCCTGCTTTCTCCCAGTTGTGTTCACTGGTTCTCTCATTCAGCATGTGTGTGACCTCTGCTTCTGCGTAGAGCTTGCAAACTGGAACTCCTTTTGTAAACTGTTCAGCATGCTCCGGTAGACAGATACAAGAGCGCTCAAACATTGTGGCTCTGTTAAGCAGCTTCTCAATATCTTCTTTGGAAACATGGATGATGTCACCACTGATGCTTCTGGCATAACCACCCTCATCTCTGTAGACACCAAATTCGTCTTTCTTTTCCCAGAAGAAACGACGAAATCCGCGTTTGAAAGCTCTCTTCCCAAACTCGCGGTGTGTCTCGGTCGATGCTTTCTTCCATATATCAATCGATAGGCGTTGATTTGCTGGATTTTCTGAGTTGGAATGAAGGTTTTCTGTACCATCTTGCTCATGAGGTAGTTGGTGCTGATCGTTTTGGTAGATGGGTGGTTGTATGTAGGGACTGATTGGTCCATTGGCCATCTGAAGTATGTCTGCAACGTCTTCTTGGGATATTGGAATGATCCATCCATCTAGTGCTCGTGCATGACCTTCTGGATCCCTGAAAATACCATATTCGTCCGGAGTTAGTAATGTAAAATCAATTTTATGTGTTTGTACCTCGGATGGTGTAAATATTGTATCGATCGATGGTAGAGCAGGTGCATCGGTCCAGCGGTTGAGGAACATGTCTGTTGATGGCTTGTGCTCCGTGTCGGTCGATACGTGTGCATCTGGCTGGATTGCGGATGGTAATGGTGCTGTATCCACTGCAAAGCTCTCATGATACCTGCTCGCCCAGCTTCCAATCGAGTAATCTCTGTCTCGTGGTTCATGTGGGACATAGACTGGTGCGCAGTAAGGTTCGTCGCTCGTTGATTCAAAACGTCGTTTGAGCGATCTGGGTTGGGACATATCGGTCGATGGAGAAGGGTCTCTATCGGTCGATGGTCTGAAGATGAAGGATGGGAGAGGAAGTCTGACTTTGTCTTCTCGAAGAAATCTATACTCGGTGGCTCGTTCCTCTTCATAATCTGCATCGTAGTCCTCCTGAGTAGTGATGCTAGCCAGATCAGGCATGTAATGATCGTTATCCCAATTATTGGTGCCAAAATCGCCGTCTGGAAACTCTTTCTTGATCTTCTGGAATAGCGTATCGATCGATGACCATGTATAAGGCTGTCATCGGTCGATGTGTCTGGATCGTTTTCGTACTCTGCCATAAAATCATACTCGTGGGCACAGAAACATGTTGCTACGAGTGATGGGTTCTTCATCCTTGGAAACTTGATGATTGGAACAGGGTTGTAGTGGATGGTAGGGTTGATGAGGGTTAGACATAGCTTGTTGGATTTGAGATCACAAACGGCTCCAACTGTGGCTAAGAAGGCTCTTCCAAGTAGTAGAGAAGTCTTGAAGTTGAGCTTGTTGGCTAGGACATGGAAGTCTGTAGGAATTAGGGCATCTCCAATATGTACCTCAAGGTTTCTAACTATTCCTCTAGAGTTCTGTTGAGAACAATCCACAAAGATGAAGGATTCTTCAGTAGGATCGATCTTCAGACCTAGCTGGTCTGCCATAAGCTTGGGTAGGATGTTGACTCCAGATCCTGTATCACATAGGGCACGAGGGAACTCAGCACTTCTGATGGAACATGGTATTGTGAACTTCCCTGGATCGCTCTTCTTCTCCAGTGTGGTCTTCTTCTTTAGAATGTCTCTGACTTGATGAAACATTCTGTTTATATCTTCTTCTGTCTCTCTTGTTTCTCTAAAAAACATCCACAATCTGTGTGAAAAGTAGTCTTCTTCAAAAGGTTTCTCTCTAGGTATTCTTAGAACTCTTTTTCTGAAGCTTGACAATTCTTTCTCATTAGCTTCCCTTTTATAAGGCTTGGGTATCTTCTCTTTCTTTTTTCTGAGAACTCTTTCATGGCTTTCCTTTTCTATCTCCATAGATTCAAAGATATATGTGGGTCTTTCCAAGATGGGTTTTTGAGGGCTTCTAGTAGTGTAATACTGCTCCCGGAATGAGTCAATATGTGCACTATCTATCTTGTAGAGTTGCACTCGGCGTTGGGGTACCATGTATCGGGCGACACTGACTAGAGTGCGTCGGTCGATATCATGGTCTTCCTGTCGATTGATAGGAGGGTCATCATGTCGGTCGATGTTGTGCGGATCGATCTTGACAGGGACGGACGGATGTGGGTGACGTGCTGCGAAGGCTTCGTGAGGCATAGTCTGGACGGTACTGCACTCGTAAGGGTACTCGTCTAAGTCCATTGATCAACACTCATCAAAGTCAATCGATCGATGTACATGGGACCGTATCGGTCGATAATCACGGGGTGATATCGATCGATAATAGTCGCGAACGAAGTCTCTCTCATCATCAGATTGTTGGATCTCTTCTACTACCTCTTGCCAAAAATATTCATCCATGATGGCATTGATTTTATGGCTGTTGGCAAGCTCCTGCTTCTTTTGGGCTTCTACTGTCTGAAACACCTGAGTCTCTAGCTTCTTCATATGGGCGTTCAAAGCCTCTAGCTTTGTTTGGAGGGTGTTGTAGACGGAGTCAATCTTCCCATTGAAGTCTGTCTGGAGCTTCTGCTGACTCTTAAGGACCTTGTCTAGCTTCTCCTCCAGTTTAGTATCTTGGGTGGGTGGGTGGGTGTGGGTTGGAGTAGAATGAGTTTCCATAGCTCCTGTTGTTGTTGGGGTTGCTGCTGCTGAAGGTGTTGGGCTTCTCTGAACTCTGGTTGAAGTTGCTTCTCTGGCATGTGTAGTTTATGTATCCTCCTTGGTTACCAGATCTCTGAAAACCAACTCCACTGACCCAGTTTACATCTTCTTCCATCTAATCTTCACCTGCAGTCTCTGCATCCTCCACTGAACAGATCTGTTTGTTTATCAACTTCTGAATGGTATCCAGCTGTGCTTGCACTTCATTGATGTAGCTTTTGTCTTCATGAAGTTCTTTGTCATGTTGCTGGAAGCTAAGTTATCAATTAACTTCACAGCTTCTTGTGGATTCCTGGTGTTGAAGTTGCCATCACTAGCTGTATCAAGAGCTCTCTGATAATCCAATGTGATGCCTCTGTAGAAAGTGCAAAGAAGTTGCACTTTGTTGAATCCGTGGTGTGGGCAATCTCTTTGGTAGGACTTGAATCTGTTCCATGCATCTTTGAATGATTCTTCAATATTCTGAGTGAATGTAGCAATCTTTTTCCTCCATTCTTCAGTGCGTGACTCATCAAAGAAGTTGCGCAGGAATGCGTTCTTGATGTCACTCCAAGTTGTAAGAGAACCTGGTGGTAGTTCTCTCAGCCACTGCAAAGCTTCTCCAGATAGAGAGTACTTGAAAATCTTGCAGAGAAGATAGTCTTGAGGGACTCCATTGGCTTTTATGATGGTTATGAGATCCTCGAACCTCTCCAGATGGTCCATATGATGTTCATTGGACAACCCACAGAAGGATATTTGTCCTACAAGGGTGTAGTACTGCGGCTTAAGCTCGAAATCTCCTCTCTGAATAGCAGGAGGGCGGATGGCTGATCGGTTGGAATAGAACTGATCTGGATGGTTGTAGTCAGCCAAAGATCTAGCTTGGTTAGCCTCTTCTACAGGTTGAATGATGTCTGTAGCTGCAGTTTCTTGCTCAGGTATGATCTCCTTCTGAGCGTTCTGCTTCTGACCTGCTGCATTACGCAGGTGACCATCTCGATCACGCAGGTCTCCATTCTCATAGGTTGTGAGAATAATAGGCGCTACCATGTCTCGCCGGTTAGTATCGATCGATGTAAGGTGAGGGGTATCGATCGATGTCGGATGAAGGGTATCAGTCGACGAACGGTTGTTGATGTCGAGCGATGTGACGGTGAGAGTATCGGTCGACGTTAAAGGTGTCTCGGTCGACTGTGGTAGGCAAGTACCGGTCGACAGGGACGTGTTGTTGTCGATCGATGAGGAGCGTAGGTGTTTGCGGATGCTACGTTCCAAGTTGTGAGGATCTTCTCAGTACAAAAGGTGTTTGTTCTTGTTGCTTCTAGTACCGCTGGGCATGTACCTGAAAAAGACAAGAAAAAATTTTTTTGGTGTCAGAAGATAGATAAACAATAAAAGAAAAGTAACCTAGACCTAATCAGATTAAATCTAATGTTATCAAAGTTCCCCGGCAACGGCGCCTAATTTGATATCACTCAAATGTTTAACCCTAAGAAGTGAATTACTCTCTCAAATAAGAGGTTCAGTTGTAGTACTTAGGGATCGAATCCACAGGGAACTAAGGAACACAATAGATGTAATCCTAAGTGGTTATGGTAGATTGACTAGGTTTAAAATAGTAAATTGCAGTTTGTAAGCAATGGTAAGTTGCTCAAGAGAATAGGTTTTGGTTTAAAACAACAAAAGAAAGTAGTTAGATTCAAGGTTGCTATTCAGATAATTAGGATTATAATGTTACAGATGTTTTAATGAATTGCTTGCAAGATATATAAGAACTTCGATTCTTAGACAGATCTAATAGCAGTCGCTAAATAGACTCATCCATTGATCTTATTGCCGGCAATATCGACTG
This sequence comes from Eruca vesicaria subsp. sativa, assembly GCA_932364175.1. Taxonomy (NCBI): domain Eukaryota; kingdom Viridiplantae; phylum Streptophyta; class Magnoliopsida; order Brassicales; family Brassicaceae; genus Eruca; species Eruca vesicaria. The sequence continues at coordinate 451,224 of CAKOAT010119598.1, read as the reverse complement.
ATGGTACGATCGCAAGATCGGACGATATAGGTTGCCGTCAATCGATAACTCTATAGGAATATCGATCGATATAGCATAAGATCGAATCGAAACTGTGTTCACCAAGATCATAGACCGGCTCTTGCGTAACCCTAGAGGATCTAAGGTTATGCCAAATGATTTCAGGACAATGATTAACAAGTTAAATCACATCCATGATCATACTCTAGGTAGCTACTATAGAGTAAGCATTAGGGTTCATTTGGATAATGAATATTAACAATTTAACATTCCATATTTGGGGCTAATCCCTCATAACTATTTGAACCCTAAATCTAACAAAGATATCTACTCAAACATAACTGGCAGATTCATAACAGCAGGGTAATAATAGAGATTCATTAGATTAGAAGATTGAACTTTTGGTTTTTGGAACAAAAAATCTCTTTCTGTGTTTCTTCTAAATCTAGAATTCTATAACCTTTTGAGAATTAAGCTGAAAAAAATAATTTATTGCTAAGTATAGTATAGAACAAAAGAATTCAAAAGCACAAGAAAAGTATGCAAAGCTTTTGAAGTACAAGAAGCACTAGAACAATAAAAGCATGCTTTGCCAAACATATAGGAAAAAACTATAAATATGAGTTCCATTAGGTTAAAAACTCGTCAGGGGCATTATTGTAATATTGGGAAGACTTGGGCTTCAAGTCGGCCAAGTCGGACTTGTTCTCCACATATCATATCGATCGACGGTACATGGTGTACATCGATCGATGGAGTATCTCGACTTCATCTTCTAGGAAGCGTCATCGATCGATTACACAGGGTGTGTATCGATCGATATGTATCATTGTTGTCTGATATTCATAGTCATCTCGGAAAACTCTCCTTTAAGCTCCAAAAGGGGACCTAAATCATCACTTTACTCCAAAATGCTCCTGAACCTGAAAACATACCTAATAGACTCCAAAACATATATAAAACTTATAAAAACACATCAATACCATGGCTAAAAGCGGGTCAAAATCATGGTATATCAGTATCTTTATTAAATTCTGCAAACAACAGTCTTAAGAATGGTGGTTATAGTGTGGTTATTCAAATAGAAAATCTCATCATAATCCATTTCTTAACTTTTTATGAAATTTTTTTAAAAACTTGTAGATATTATAAAATATAGTATATAGATATACTAGAAAAAACTCAACAAAATAAATAATCATCAATGAACCTCCCCCAGACTTAAATAACACTGTCATCAGTGTTATTCCGTCCTGGTTTGGTTAGGATAAATAAATCATAAAAAAGAATGAAAAAGTTCGAGACTACCAGACTCTCTAACGGTGATCTATCGATTATGGTAGGTGAATGTCGATCGATGATAGGTTGTGAAGGTCGACCGATGCTAAAACTCCAAGCCGTCGATTGATGGCGGACTGGGAGAACCGACCGATGGCTGACTCTAACTGTCATCATGTCTTCATAAATATAAAATAAAACTGAAATTAAAACTTAGCATAAATAAAAACTTACTATAGTGGGTTTCCTCTCACTCAGCGGTTGTTTATAGTCTTTAACTTGACGTTTTTGAGGTGGTGGATTACAGAAGTGGTGGCACACTACTTGTCGGAAAACAAGCATCCACTTTCTCTCTGGTCATAATGGCCCATGCACCTACGAAACTGCTGATATCTATCTCACGTCTGGCCATAAAACTTCTTAGCTCCATTGCAGTCTTTATTGCTCTGGTTCTCCTCTGAAGATGTTGGTTACAAGTGCGCTGCATTACAATTATGGCACTGAATGTCTCTGATGTATCCTCAAAATGGTTGTTTATGTATTCCTTTATCAAGTCGAGTTCGAACTCAATGTTGTCAAGCTTATCTGGCAGAATATTCTTGGAAACAAATTCTGTTTTGTCAATCTCAGGATAGATCGATGGTGGATTATGGGTATCGATTGATTGTCGTGTCTCTGCTTCAATCGCACGTTGATTCTGAATGGTGTCAAGCTTTTGCTTTATCTCCTCCATACATGTGGTCAAAAGGGTGATGCTCATATCTATGGGATAGTAGACATCATCAAGCCTCTTGCAATAATCTTCTGAAGACATCTCTTGGGCTCTGTAGATTTCATTTACCATATCATCAGTGTCTGCTCTGCTGTAGGTGTCTAATGTTGGCACTGGTCTGAATCCGATGCTGGTTTGGCTCTGGTGAATTTTCTAGCATCCTTTGGTAAACAAATATAGCTATTATCAAACATGTTAGCTCTTTCTAGAACTGTTTTGATGTCTTCTTTCTGCACATTGACAACTCTGCCGTCTATATCTTTTGCGTTTTCATACTCATCTCTGTAGATGCCATACTCATCTTTCCTTTCTCAATGGAAAATTCTTTGTTCGTTATGAAACGCTTTGGACCCATATTCAACTTGGCCATCGATCGGTATAGGAGGTACCCTATCAATCGATACAGGGAAAATGTAATCCTCGGTTGGCCAGTCATCGTTGTAATCAGCCCTTTCCCGTGGAAGTGTAGCGTCGATCGATGCATTTTGTTGGCCATCGATCGATGCTCGATCGTCTGCATGTTTGATCTGTTGCTGAAAAAGGTTGCTGGCTCCATTAACCATTGCAAGGATTTCTGCAATCTCTTCTCTGGAAATGTGTAGGACTCTTCCATCCATAGCCCTTGCATAACCTTCTGGGTCGCGTTGAATGACGGACTCATCCGGTTTTAGATATTCGTAATCATCTCATGATGCTGTTGTAACTGGTCTGGGCTTTGCTGGCTGCTTGGTGTCGATCAATGGTTTGGAGGTGCCATCGATCGATGGTTTGTACCATAAGGCTTTCGTACGTCTTTAATCACCCTCTTCTGCTGTGAAACAGCAGCGTTCATGTTCATCTAGGTAAGCATGTACGACGCGTGAGTACGTTGTACGGTGCCTCTTTGTAGAGCTAGTATCGATGTTGTAGGTGTTGTCGATCGATGATGTGTTCTGGTTTGTGAGAGTAGCTGTTGTGAAGCCAGCTTCTTCTAAGGAAAAAGCACGGTATTCGATGAGTGCTTCTTCGTATTAGTCATCGTCATACTCTTCTTCAATCTGATGTTGAGCTGTTGTGGAATCACGAGTTGAATCTGATGTTGGTTGATGATTGTCGATCGCTAATGAAGGGTGGGAATCGATCGAATGTTGAGAAACATGACCGTCGATCGATAGAATGGGTTGGCTGTCGATCGATGCTTCATCATCAGATTCGTCATTTGGTTCATATTTGAAAAAACAAGTTGCAATAAGACCTGCATCATTACCCCATTTGATGAGAGTAGATCTATTCTTATACTTAACATGTTCATAATATTTTTATTCATCAATCAAAGAAAGATACAACTTGTTTGTTTCCATATCGCAAACTGCTCCAACTATTGCCATGAAAGCTCTTCCAAGCAATAAGGAAGACTACCGGCTACCTGGATATCCATAACATGGAAGTCTACTGGTATAGGGCATTCTGAATCTGTTGTGGAACATCTCTCACCATTCGTCCTGAATTCACTTAGGAGCAATCCACAAAAGTGAATAAATCACTGGAAGGCTCCACTTTCAGGTTAAGTTTCTCTGCCATAGATCTTGGCTTTATGCTCACTGATGATCCAGTGTCACAGAGGGCATTAGGAAATTTTTGCTCCTTTATGTAGCATGAAATCAAAAACTTTCCTGAGTCACTTCTTTTCTTGATATTGACCCTCTGCTTCATCTTCTCGCTGATGTTGTGGTTAAACATTATCTCTATGTCCCCATCTGTCTCCTTGGATTCCCTAAAAATCATCTGCAATCTGTGAGTATAATATGCTTCATCAAAAGGAATATTGAAAGAAATTTTTAATACTCTTTTGGTAAAGCCAACCATCTCTTTTCCATTCACTTCTCTGCTAACATGTTTTGGAATTTCTTGCTTCCTTCTGGAGCGTCCTTTTGTTGTACAATCAGCCATCAGGGGTTCTGAAGTGTCTAAAGTCGGATGTCTAACTAGTAGACTTGCATTGATGCTCGGCAAAAGAATGAGTCTACCTGCAGGATGCCATCGATCGATGTTACTGAAGTGATGTTGATCGATGTTGGTTGATTCGCATGAAGCCACAGATTCTGCAGGTGCCGTCGATCGATGTTTGGTACGGGATGTCGATTGATGTTGATTCGGATTGCCGACGAATTCATCACGGAAATTATCATCTTGCAGCCTTTCTCTCTTTACTTCCACCCAAAAATCGTCCTCAATTAGGGCACTGACACGGTGCTTAAGTCCGGCCTTTTCCTTATCCTCTATGATGGCCTCATGTTTCTTAATAGCCTCACTAGTCTGGACTACCTGGTTCTCTAACTTTTTCACATGGGTGTTGAGGTTTTCAAACTTGGTGTTGAGGTGAGGTACAAAGCATATATCTTCCCATTGAAGTCTACAGTCATCTTCTGATGTCACTCAAGAACTCTGTCAACCATCACTTCCAAATTTCTCCCTTGAGTCTCTGGAGGTCGTTTCTGATCGAAGGATGATCCATAGTCTCCATTTCTCTGCTGTGAATCCTCGTTGTAGTTACTCCTCTGACCATTTCCATAAAAGTTTTTGTTGTAGCCTTGATTCCCATATCTCTGGAAATTGCTTCCACCAATGTAATTCACATCTTCTTCTTTTATGTCATCTTCTCCTTCCTCCAAAAAGCTAACTTGCTTCTTGAGTAACTTATGAACACTTTCCAGCCCTGCTCTAACATCATCTATCTGCTCCCTACTGAGTGCTGATTTCTTGCTATTGAAGTCAGTGTTTTTGGTGTTGTTGCTGGATGCCAAGTTCTCAATCAACTTTGTAGCTCTTCTGTACTTCTGGTGCAAAATTTTCCATTACTGGCTGTGTCTAAAGCCATCTGGTACCTTAGATCCATACCTCTGTAAAAATTACTAAGCAGTTGTACTTCTTTAAATCCATGGTGTGGACAAACGCGCTGGTAAGACTTGAATCTGATCCAGGAACTCTTGAATGTCTCTACAGGTTCCTGTGTGAAGATAGCAATTCTGCTCCTCAAATCTTCACCTCGCACATCATCAAAGAAATTGCACAGGAAAGCATTCTTGATGTCTATCCAGGATGTAAGAGATCGTGGTGGTAACTGCTTAAGCCAATATGAAGTTTCTCCAGCAAGTGAGTACTTGAAGAGCTGGCAAAGCAAATAATCCTCATGGACTCAATTAGCTTTAATGGCAGATACTTGAACCTCGAAACGCTCCAGATGATCCATAGGGTGCTCAGTATGCAACCCATGGTAAGGTGTATGTGCTACCAGAGAAAAGAAGGACGGATTGATCTCGAAATATTTCGTGTCTCTAGAAAGCTGGAGGTCGAACGGCAAATTTGTCGAAGCAGTACTGGTCAAGACGGTTGTAGTCTGCCAGTGTCATAGTCTGAGCAGCTTGGGTATCAGGGATTATAGTACCTTGATCTTCTATATTATGTCCTGCTGCATTACGTATGTGACCTTAAAGATCACGCATGACTTGGTTCTCATCCCGTATCAACACAATCGGTGCAACCACAGCTCACGGATTTCTATCGATCGATGGTAAGGTGTACTGTCGATCGATGAGCTCGATGTAGCGTCAGTCGATGGTCTGTCACGGATATCAATCTATGCTTGTGTCTCTGCTTGTGGATTGATTATTCGATTGCAATTGGATCTGAGAAAAGTAATTCTTTCTCTTCGTTGATGGGCATGCATCTAAAAGACAAGGAAAAGGAGTTATCAGTAAACAAGATTAAAAATAAAAACCTAGACTAAACCGAGAAAGAAAATCTAATGGCATATTTTTCTCCCCGACAACGGCACCAAATTTGACAGGGCTGTGTTTCAGGGTGTTAAAAATTCTTATTCTTCTCTATCAAATTACCCTATGGTAGAGAAGCATGGTTCTCTGCCCAATGGTGGTAGAAACCATTATATAATTAGGTAAAAACTCGTCATGGTCAATCTTGTAACTATGCTGGGTTTGGTCACCAATTCCAATTCTGAGTAAATTCGGATATCTTCTCGACTTGACTATTGATCGATGCTAGGGAAGAAATATTGATCGATGATGATATTGTGGTGTCGACTCTAACATAGCTGATTCTTGTCAGCTACAAGTTATTCCTCCAAAAAGCTCTAAAAACTCCACATAACTCCAAAAAGAACCTAGACCTGAGAATAATATAATATATAGTCTAGATACACAAAATAGACTCCAAATAGGGTCCATATCATGGTCTAAAACTGATAAATAATATGGTATATCATAAATCCAAAACAATAAATCATGACAATCATTAGAGGGATAAAAGAAATAATATCCAGATAACATATATTCTGGACGGCCAATATTGCTTCAAATTTGTATGATATAACACATATGTTTCAATATGTTAAGTAATGTATACATATTGTCAAGACATATACATTGTTAGTTGTTTTGTTTATCAGTGATCGGTTATTACTATAAATGTCAACCCAAATATTATTTGAGTAGATAGTGTGATGTTTCTTGGTTCACTCAAATTGAACAATACATGTAACGCAGTTGGGTTTAGAAACCTTTAACCGGCTTACATCCATTTCCAGTTATATGTTGGGGAGCTAATATTGTGTTACATGTATAATTTTTGGTTTGTGGTCTATAATTATATCTGACCACTGATAGAAAAACCAACTAACAATAATTATATTTTGGTAACTGGTGTTATTTGGGTTTAGCCTTTAAGGTTTCTTATTTGGGTTTAAGTTTATCCTTTAGGGTTAAGGTTTAGTTTTTAGAATTTATTCTACGGGTTTGAGTTTAGATTTTGCCATTTTATTTATCATTTAGGTTTAGGGTTTAAAGTTAGAGTTTAGGATTTATCCTATGGGTTAAGAGTTAAGAGTTTGGGTTTAGGATTTAAGTTAATTATTTGGATTTAGTGTTTAGGGCGTAAGGTTTATAGTGTGGAGGTAAGACACGGTTAAACATAAAATGAACTCTCCAACATGCAATTGAAATGGTTGTTAGCTGGATAAAAAAATTATAAAGAAAAATAACCTTTATATTAGTTGTAAATGACGGTTAACTCATAATGCAGCAAATTATCATAAGTCTTCTTCTGAGATTTTTCATAAAACCAAAGGATAAACCATGAATCCAAAAGATAAATCCTAAAACCAAAGGATAAATCCTAAACCCAAACTCATATGATAAACTTAAAACCCAAAAAATAAACACTAAACCCTACAAAGGGTGAACCTTAACCCTATATTCAAAGGATAAACTTTGAACATTGAATCGTAAAACCTAATTCTAGCTTAATGTAAACCTTAAACAAAAAATCATGACAATCATTAGAGGAATAAAAGAAATAATATCTTTATATTAGAATGTTTAGAATGATGTCATGTATAGTCTTGCTGTTTTGTGTCTTGTTTCTAGTTTGATGAATTGATGTTCTGCATCTTTTCTTAACTCGGTGATGGGTTTTATTTTATTGCTTTCTTGTCTGTAAAGTTAGTCAATCTTTTAAAGTATCATTGGTCTTGTTCTTATGAGTTTGAAGTGTAAGAACTTAATTTCCATTTACTTCTCTGGACAGGGAAGTGTCTTGTTCGTATTGATTTTTAGAGGAAGAACTTACTATCATGTTTTGTGCTTGAATTTCATACAGATCATGGTATTATAATTGTGTTCGTCTGTTTGAAGTATGTGTGTTGTGCTTTAAAGGGCATTGTCTGATTGAAGTGTGTATGTTCTACTTTCATGGAAGAAGTGAAGATCCATGTTAAGAAACGTCGAGTGGTTCAGTTGAGAGAATGAAGTTGAAGCTTAAGAGAGTATTCTGAAGTTTGATACTTTGAATCATTCTAAAAGTTTTAGTACTAAGTTATTGTGAAAAGCTTAAAAATATAAAGAGCGTAAATAAGGTAAAGGGTTCAACCTTATTTTACATACTTATGATGGGTTCTAAAAGGGTTAGAGTTCATTTAGGGTTGAGCTTAAATTAATTAAGGCCGGGCTGGGTAGGGTAACCCTATATAACATTCCTAGGTTTAATTTTAATGTATATTGCAGAAAAGGAGTTCTTCTTCTACAAACATACGCTTTAGTTATGATGGACATTATTCGAAGTCAGGAGATGGTTATGAATGGACTCCAGCTGATGGTGTTTGTATGCTATATCCTTAAGACATCAAAATTGGAGGAGATCACTTATTCATCATTGGGTTTTTTGATAAGGCACGAAGGTACTCTTTACTTCCTATGATTGATACATTTATTGACAAAATGGCCGAGTGGTTCAACCACTACAAGAAAATGTGGGAGTAGCGACAACAATTTACGACTACATATGTGTAGTCGTAAATTAACATCGACTTTACGTCTAACGTACGACTACACAGAAGTTTGTCGTAATTTAAACGTAATATTGCTACCAAACATCGTAGCCGGACATTAGTGATCAAATAACATCCGACTTACGACTACAACTTCAGGTAGTCGTAAAGTGGTCGTTAAAGTACAACTAAATTACATCGAGTAGCCACTTTTCAATTATATATGAACTTAGTTTCAAAAAAAAACTTTGTAGTTTGGGGTTTATAATTAAATAAAACTTATATGTTTAGGGTTTGGGGTTTCAGTTTTATGGTATAAATACAAATCGAAGCTAATTGGTCGTAAAGTATGAATAAGTTACGACAAAGGGATGGAAGTCGAAGCTAATTGGTCGTAATGGCTTTGAAGCTAATTGGTCGTAAAGAATTCAAAGTTAATTGGTCATAACGTTTCCTATAAATACACATAAGTCTTCTTCTCAAATCAGAAAAAGATTTAAGAAATCTTTGAAAAGAGAGAAAAAAGTTAATGGGATCACAACTAGAAGGAGACCAATGCGAGACTTACGTATAAACTTAGGTCTCGCTTAGAATACCGACTTGTGATTCCAGTATCTTTCTTCTCACTTCTTCAAATATTACAACGGTTGTCCCAAATTGGTTGTAATTGGGTTTAGTCACCCATTGTCGTAATATTAATACGTCATTACGACTATTGTAAATTACGAGGAACATAGTTGTAAATTTGTCACAATATTACGACTATTTTACATGTAATGTTTAGCATCTGAATAACGACCAAATTACGAGGATCATAGTGGTTCAACCACTACAAGAAAACGTGGGAGTAGCGACTACAATTTACAACCACATATGTGTAGTCATTATGATTGATAAATTTATTGACAAAATGGCTGAGTGGTTCAACCACTACAAGAAAATGTGGGAGTAGCGACTACAATTTACGACCACATATGTGTAGTCGTAAATTAACATCGACTTTACGTTTAACGTACGACTACACAGAAGTTCGTCGTAATTTAGACGTAATATTGCTACCAAACATCATAGGAATACATTAGTGATCAAATAACATCGGACTTACGACTACAACTTCAGGTAGTCGTAAAGTGATCGTTAAACTACAACTAAATTATATCGAGTAGCCACTTTTCAATTATATATGAACTTAGTTTCAAAAACAATATTTGTATTTTGGTGTTTATAAATGAATAAAACTTATTTGTTTAGGGTTTGGGGTTTCGGTTTTAGGGTATAAATACAAATCGAAGCTAATTATTCGTAAAGTATGACTAAGTTGCGACAAAGGCATGGAAGTCGAAGCTAATTGGTCATAATGGCTTCGAAGCTAATTGGTCGTAAACGATTTGAAGTTAATTGGTCATAAAATTTCCTATAAATACACATCAGTCTTCTTCTCAAACCATAAAAAGATTTAAGAAATCTTTGAAAAAGAGAGAAAAATGTTAATGGGATCACAACTAGAAGGAGACCAATGCGAGACTTACGTATAAACTTAGGTCTCGCTTAGCATACCGACTTGTGATTCCAGTATCTTTCTTCTCAATTCATCAAATATTACAACGGTTGTCCCAAATTGGTCGTAATTGGGTGTAGTCACCCATTGGGCGTAACATTTATACGTCATTACGACTATTGTAAATTACGAGGAACATAGTGGTAAATTTGTCATAATATTACGACTATTTTACATGTAATTTTTAGCATCTGAATAACGACCAAATTACAAGGATCATAAATGTAAATTCGTCGTAATCTTACAACTATTTTACATCTAATGTTTAGCATATGTCTACCTACTAAATTACGAGGAAAGAAGTTATACATTGGTATTTTAAAACGTAAGTTCGTTGTAACGTTGTTACCTACCAAAATCAAAATTTCCCTACAAATATGATCTTCTCCCTCATTCTTAATATGCAGGAAAAAAACGAAAAAAATGTCTAAAAATATTTATAAGATTTGGATTTGGATGTATGCATGTAAAGATTCAAGGGGAAGAGTAATTGACGAATTTCTCAACGGAGCAGAGATATTCATGTACTAGGCCGGACATACATCTCTCACACAGGAAACGGGTAAAATGTTATGTCCCTGTCGTAAAGGCGACAATACGAAGTTCGCTGCTAGTGAAACGGTTTTGAAACATACAGTAAATAGAGGATTTACTCCACATTACTATATCTGGCTTAACCACAGAGAATTCAACAATAGGAATGAAGCTAGTAGTAGTAATCAAGTTGAAAATGTTCATAACAGAGAAGAGCCGCATTTGCCTTCTGAAACTTACCTTCAAGAGGATCATATGGTAGATCATGATAGGATGCATGATATGGTTACAGATACATTTCGTGAAACAACATCAATAATAGAGGAGGTAGAAAATGTAGAAGGGCCTAACTTGGATGAAATTTTTTTTTATGAAATGCTAGCAGCAGCTAATGAGGCAGTTTATGAAGGTTGTAGAGAAGGTCTTTCTAAATTACCATTGGCAGCTAGGATGATGAATATCAAAACTAATCATAACTTACGTGAAGTTTGTATGGATGCATAGGCTGAGTTGTTTAAAGAGTATTGCATGAAGATAATTTGTGTGTTGAATCTTATTATGAGATTCAGATACTTGTTCATAGTCTTGGCTTATCTTCAAAGATGATTGATGTGTGTATAGACAACTGTATGACATACTGGGGAGACAATGCAGAATTTTTAGAGTGTGAATTTTGCAAGAAGCCACGATATAAACCGCAAGGACATGGACGGAATAGGGTGCCGTACCAGTTGATGTGGTACTTACCTATTAAGGATAGATTAAAGAGATTATATCAATCTGAGAAACGGCAGCATCAATGAGATGGCATGCGGAACATACTCAGAGGGAAGGCGACATCAATCATCCCTCTAATCCGAAATCGTGGAAACACTTGAATTCTCTGTACCATGATATTTCAAGCAACCCCCGGAACGTTTATCTTGGGCTCTGCACAGATGAATTTAGTCCATTTGGAATGTGTGGAAGACAATACTCGCTCTGGCCAGTCTTCTTGACACCTTACAACATTCCACTAGAGATGTGTATGAAAAAGGAATTGATTTTCATGAGTATATTGATACATGGACCCAAGCATCCGAAGAGGTCACTTGATATTTTTCTATAGCCATTTATAAAAGAATTGAAGGAATTATGGTCAACAAGCGTGCATACATATGATTGTTCAACAAAAACAAACTTTACAATGCTTGCAGTTCTTTTGTGGATCATTAGTGACTTTCCTGCATACGGGATGTTGTCAGGTTAGACGACGCATGGGATGATATCTTGTCCTTATAGTATGGGAAGCACAAACGCATTTCAGCTAAAGAATGGTAGGAAGACGTCCTGGTTTGATAGTCATCAAAGATTTCTTCCCATTAACCATCCGTACCGAAGGAATAAGAAATTGTTTTGGTCAAAAAGGGTTGTACGGGACACCGCTCCACCATATTTATCTGGAGAACAAATCAAAAAGATATTTATTACTATGAAGGACTAGACACAGTCACCAAATGGGCTAATTGGCATACTCTTGCAAATATAGTATATTTTGGAACTTCCATATTGGAAAGATCTACTTCTGCGCCACAATCTTGATGTGATGCTTATAGAGAAGAATTTCTTTGACAACATCATCAATACTTTGTTCAACGTCCCTGGGAAGACAAAAGATAACAAGAACTCAAGGTTGGATTTTCCTGCATTATGTACTAGGGTTGAGCTGCATATTAGAAACGATGGGAAAATTCCGGTTCCCATTTTCAGACTGTCAGCAGCAGCAAAAACGGCGTTGTTCAAGTGGGTGGCATCAGATGTGAAGTTTTATGATTGATATGTTTCAAATCTATTAAAATGTGTTGATCAGCATGGACAAAAGTGTTCAAGGATGAAGAGTCATGACTGTCATGTGTTTATGCAATGACTTCTACCATTTGCATTTGCAGAGTTGCTTCCAAAAAATGTTCACGAAACACTTACATGTAAAAAATAATTAAAGTTAATATCACTATTTGTAGAAAAAAACTTATAAAACGTTTCATACATTGGCTTGTACATTATTTCTAGGCATTGGAGCTTATTTCAGAGATCTTAGCGCGCGCACCTTAACTGTAGATAGAATCAGACAACTTGATGAGAATATCCCGATCTTGATGTGTAATTTGGAAAAACATTTTCTTCCGACCTTTTTTGACATCATGGAGCATCTTGTTATCCACCTTCCGTATGAGGCACTGCTTCGTGGACCTGTTCATAATGGATGGGTGTATCCTTACGAGCGAGCCATAAAAAATTTAAAAGGGAAAGCAAAAAATCTGGCAAGGGTGGAAGGTTCAATAGTTGCTGGAAATTTGAATGCGGAAACATCTTATTTCACGTCGTACTACTTTGGATCACAAGTCCGAACACATAAAAGAATTTGAATGCGGAAACATCTTACTTCACGTCGTACTACTTTGGATCACAAGTCCGAACAAAGAAAAGAATTACGAGCAGATATGATGATGGTGGTATTGTGCCGACATATATTGTTGAGATGTTCCAGACATATTCTGTCAGATTGGACGTCTAGGTGGAAAACTGAAAGAAGTTTGGTGGTTGAATTCAGAAGACGCTCACAGTGCCCACACATATATACTTCTTAACTGCGAGCAGCTTGAGTTATTTGAAAAGTAAGTAGTATTATTTTTGCCGTAAAATTTTAACACACATATATATACTCCTTAATCATCATATTATTTTAAAATAGTGATTTTGTTGCCCAAGTCGGAGAAGCTATACTAGAGATATCAACAATTGATCTCAACAAAAGGAAAGACCAACACTTTGTAAAGTGGTTGAAAACGAAGGTATACATCACAATATAAGTAATTAATTAAGTTATATATTTAATGAAATTATATTTTCTTTTTGTCAACAGCCCATCTAAACTAAATCAGGTGGAGTCAGACGAGCTGATTCTCTGAAGAGCACCTCTGTCTGGCCGGGTCTGATCTATATGAGAAATTGTATAGCTTCTGATCCTTGCTTCTTTTGCTAGCGCGTCCGCTCAAGCACTCTATGTAATTCACACTTCATTACACTTTTCACACTTACGAATATGGAAGCCAGCGAGCAACAATGAACTATGGAGTATGTGTGAAAGGTGAAACAAATTTCTATGGAATCTTACAAAAGATCATCGAAGTGGAGTTCCCCGGCATGAAGCTGAAATGCGTTCTCTTCAAATGTGACTGGTTTGACCCCACCGTCAATAGAGGTGTTAGGTATAGCAAGTTTGGTGTTGTTGATATAAATGCTACACAGAGGTACACCAAATTTGAACCATACATATTAACTTCTAAAGCAGACCAAGTTTGTTTTATTCCTTACCCAAGGTTCAGACAATCTGGAAGTTCTTGGTTAGCCGCTATAAAAGTTACACATCGGGGCCGAGTATTGAGTGATGAACAACCGTCTTTACAAGAAGATGCCGTAAATGAAGTAGAAGTACCTGAGCAAGCTATTGATGATATCTTACTTGTTGATCTGTATAATTCGAGATATGAAGAACTTCCAGACGATACAATTATGGACGAAGCCAACGAATGAATTTGAAGAAAATGATTATGTGGATGATGTTTCTGATGACGAGTGGTCGAGTTTGATTATGTAAACGTTTGTGTTTTATTATGTTGTTACTTATCATTAATCTATAACTTATTATTAATTGTGTTTGCAAAATTATGAAATTATTTTGGGGTTTTGGGTTTCGGTTTTAGAGTTTTGGTTTTAGGGTTCTACGACTCATTTATGATTAAAAGACAATTGGAAGCTAAAAAGTCGTAATATTACAACTATATTGCGACTAAACAGTTGTAAACTACTCATAACGCGTCGTCCCTAATTGGCCGTAAATTGATTTGGACACATTAGTTGTATTCTAGTCGTAATGTGTCGTCCCTAATTGGTCGTAAACTTGTTTGGTCCAAGATTAGTCGTAAATTTATGACTCTCTTACGCCTGTTAGTCGCTCATTGGTCGTAATATTACGACTCATTTACGACTCAGACCAAAAATCTATATATACGTGGCCTCGCTGAAGCACTTCGGTTGCTCATTCTCTTCTCACTAACAACTCTACTTCTCTCTCCAGGTAATTTTTTTTTTTTTAGTTTTATGTGGTTAGTTAGGTGATTAGATTAGGTTTGGAATTAGTTTAGGATTGAAATAGATTAATATGGAGTTAAATAATGATGGAATTGGAATATGTTTAGACGACATATATATTTTATATAATAAATTTGAATTGTTAATAATGATCTATGTTGTTTATAAATTTTCATATTGACGATATTGCTATGGCTAGCGGTAGAAAGAGACTTCAGAACCTTAATGCGTCTGGAAACTCTTACGGGAGCACCTTTCTCAGTCAGTCATCGAACCAATCAGCTTCTCCCTCTGCCGGCACATCAGTTCCTGAGAGCCAAATTCCTAGTGTTCCGTATGTGCCTCCACGGGCATATGACCCTCATGAAGCTCCATACTATCCGCAGTATGATTATCCTGCTGCATACTTTCCATATGTGCCAGAACAACATCAGTATGATCATCAGCCTCAGTATGATCAGCATCCTTCTCATCATTTTCCACCGCAGCCTCCATATCAGCAGACTCCACATCAGCCTTCGGCTCCTGCAGCTTCTCCGGCTCCTGTAGCTGCTCCAGCAGCTGCTCCGGCTCCTGCAGCTCTTCATCCAGATTTGATGGTGCCCCCAAATGCACCATATGCAAGACATACAGTGGAAGACATTCTCCGGATGCCGGGACGAGAAGGTTTACGAATCATCGATCCAGATCGACGACCCGGCACATTTTGGTAATTATTTTTAATAAATTAAATTCAGTTTAAATTTTATGTATATAACAATGGATTAATATATATTGATATCAATATATATATATATATATATATATATATATTCTTTCAAATTTTGTAGGTTTGCGACGGACAATGTTTTAGGACAGAGCGTTGACGATATCATCAGGGAAAATTTTCCGCATGGGCATCCGAACTGGTGTCTTACACCGGAACACGTTCGCGTTACTTGGTTCAAGTGCTTCGCGGTTAGTTTTAAATATAATTTTATTTATTTTTGATTTAAAATCATAATTTGATTAATTATAATTAAGGTTTTTTATTCATAATTTTTTTTGAAGCAAAAATGGAATTGGTCTATCGGTGTCAACGAAGAGGTCAAGGCAGGGTACTACAAAAGGAGATGGCTCGCCTAAAGAACATTTTTGGCGATTGGAAGGAGAAGTGGAGGGTAAAACAGGATGACGCAAAAGAAACCTACCTCAGCAATGACGTTTGGAATGGCTTGAAGGCTTTTTGGATGAAGTCTGAGTCAGTACAAAAGTCTACCAAGTACTCTGCTGTCCCGATGACCCCTGATGCTGATGGTAACCCGCCAATACCTCATACTTCCGGATAGACTCCACATGCTGGGAGAGCACTACAAATTGTAAGTTTTTGATTTTTATTAATTCTTATTAAATTATTGAACGCACAAATTTAATTAATCAGATTTTTTTAATATAGACTGCCAAAGAAAGAGCACCACCATCTCTCGCCCGACTTTACAAGATAACACACCAGCATTCTGATGACACTTTTTTGCATCCTCAAAAAGAGAAGATCTACAACGAAGTAGAGGCTTGGATCGAGATGGTTCAGACTCAGCTGTAGCAACAAAATCCGGAAGGTCCACCGGTCCAGCTTTCCACCATCTAGCAAGACAAAATTTTTGAGCAGGTAAAATGTTCGATCTTTTTTTTATATACATTTTTAAAATTTTTAATTAGTTTTCACATATGTACTAATTAATTAATATTCATTCATCATTTGAAGATTGTCCCAAATAAAAGAGGACGTATAATTGGGATCGGGACTGTGAACTATGTCCCGAGGGCGAGAGCTGAATACGCTGAAAGAATGGAAGAAGATTCCTCTCTCCGGAGGGGATTTGGCAGCTGCCAACGAGTAATAGACGAGCACAAAGAAAAAATTAAGGCTATGGCAAATATGCTCGATCTGATGATGGAGAACTTGAACCCAAACCCGACTGTTGCCTCTGCATGGCGGGCTCTACGTCCGAGCTTCAACCCCGACCCCTCTCCGGAAAAGCAGGTGGATTTAGAGCGACATGCGGAGCAGGCTGGTTCCGATCTTTTTGACGAAATAAATCTTAATGCTTAGTTTTTTTCCGTTTTAATTAATTTGTATTTTGAATATTTTATATTATGGATCTTATGTTTATAAAAGATGATTAGATATTTTCTTTTCAATTTATCAAAATTTAAAATTTAAAATATTTTTATTTTAATTTAAAAACTAAAATACAAAATATAAATTTTCTTCTGCGTAAATTGGTTTCTAGTTTATGACTAATGAACATCTACTATCGATGTTTACTAGTCGTTAACGTATGACTAATTTAACTCTACAGTCGATGTTTCTTAGTTGTAAATTTACGACAAATGAAGTACAAATATTTTACGTCAGTTTTACGACCAATTGTCTACGTTCAATTGACGACTTGTGTGGTAGTCGTAATATAACAACCAATGTACGACTAAATGTTTACGTCACTCTTACGACTATACCCTATACATCTAACTTACGACCAACTAGTTAGTCGTAATATTACGAGTAATGTATGACTAAAGCTTGTTGTCGTACGACCAATGTGCGTCTAATAGTGATATACGACCACCGTATAACGACCAATCACATTTCGATGTTATTTTGTTCGTAAAGGGCGTATTACGACCAATTAACTACTAATTTTGTAGTCATTAAGGACGTGTTTTCTTATAGTGAACATACATAGGAAGGATGCTGCTGCCAGAACGTCAGCTCAAAAATTGGTTCCTTATGTGGAGAATAAAATGCATTAAATATGTCTGAAAGGTAAAAAAATTTCAATGACTCCGCTGAACCCCTTTTGAGCTTGATTACAATGTCATTGGAGAATTTGTTGCCATTAAGTGTTTGAAGCATGATAGACCATACGACTTGAGTGACATGTATAATTTATTCAAGAAAAAGGTATCCTTTGGTAGGAGAACGTCGGAATAAGAATAAGTATGTGTCGAACATAAATTTGGGTCGCTAGTTCGAGTGCTCGGATGGATTACAAGGAAACCAAGGAACACAAGGAACTCAATGAACACAAGGATTTTAAGAAAAGTAGGATGTGAATGTGTGACAAAAATAATTTGGTTTTAATGTTCTTGTTGTAAGGGAAACTTTTGTAAAACTTGGTGAAACATGTATTTTATGATTGTACAACTAAGTTTCATTACTGGTGTAACTACAATTGGTAAACATAGTAAAACTTAGTAAAACCTTTAAAATAAAAGGTTGAAGATTAAAAACTCTAAACTTGTTCATAAGTCATACAAGGAATATGGTAATTATTCATATGTTATTGAAGTTGTTTATGATTTAAATGAAAATTTAAAAACTTTGCATCACAATACTTATTTGTATTCATTGTGAAGGAAATAAATTACTCTTTTATAGTTTTTTCCTAGATAATGACCTTGTGGGATTAGAAAAATCTTATATGTCATGAAATCAAGTATAGTTTTACATGATTACATGAAAAAATGCATCTGGGAAACATACTATAGTTGGTATAACCATAAATTATTCACCTATGTACAGTAAAACTAAGAAAATTTCAAAAGAAATATGAAAGTAAATATTTGAAGGTTTTTGTAAGACTACAAATTTGGTAAAATTTTGAGCACAGAATCCTTTGAAATATTTTCATGCCCATCTTTTCGAATTCCTCCCCCCCCCCCACCCCATTTTTTTCGAATTTTTCCTCTCCCCAAATTCGATGAAGACAAGTACTAAAACAAATTTCTGGGTTTTCCCCCATTTCTCTCATTCCCATTCTCTCTCAATCCCATTATCTCCCCCCGCCTCAGGGGTGGGAACAAATACTTGTTACTCGGCTTGTACTCGGTACTTGATTCATACTTGGCTCTTAAAATCGAGTACTCGTTTTGTTCAAGTCGAGTATCAAGTCATTTATTTGAATTACTTGCAAGTACAAGACAAGTACCAAGTACTAAAATGAAAACAACTACTTGGTGTTGTTGGCTTGTTACTCGTGACTTATAACTTAACTTATTACCCATTTTTTTGGGACCAAAAAAACTCTTTAAACTATAATCAAATTATTTGTTTATACGATAAATAAATTAAAATTAATATATTATAAAAATATTATAGAGTTTTTTGTAATTGAATATTTTTCATATATCGACTTAAAACATATGAAAACTAAAGAAATATTCTTTATTAAAAAATATTTAGATTAGAATTATAACTAACTAATTTTTTTTCTTAAACTCATATACAAGGTTTAAGTAGCTAAAATTAATAAATTATTATTAAATAACTTACAAATAATCACATAATTATGTATAAACTTGTTTAGAAGTAACAAGTAGTAAAATGGGGGCAAGTACTTGCAAGTATACCATTTTTAGCTAGTACTTGAAAGTGTAAGTACTCGTTTTTAATAAACCAAGTACTTGCAAGTATACCATTTTTAGCTAGTACTTGAAAGTGTAAGTACTCGTTTTTAATAAACCAAGTACTTGCAAGTATACCATTTTTCTCTTCGATGTTAAATTAATTTATGTCTCATGTACTCTATCTAGTTTTCCAAAGTTTTACGAAGTTCCATGAACCAAAAATGTTTACCGAATTACAGAAAAGTATTACTAAGTTTAAAAATCCAAAATAAAATATCTAAACAAATTTATGCCAAATTATACCAAGTTCTTCAAACATAAGGTTCACTTCGTAGTAGAGTTCAAGGGTCCGCAACAAAAAAAAAAGAAAAAAAAAAGAGAACACCAAGTTTTACAAAAGATCCATAGCCCCGTGTCTCGTAATAGCGATTGCCTTAACTCCTCAACCCGAAGTCAAATAATCTACCCTCAGCCTCAAGCCATAGATCATCATCAAAAAGACTTGTATAAATGAGTTTAGGAAACATTTTTCTCAACTAACACATTTAAAAACTAAGCACATAATACATTACCCATACTTATAAGCCTTCAGATCCTCCACATAAGGACCACAATCACCTCTTCACGACCCCTCTTGTTTGCAAACCCATTCTATAAGGCATAAGCATAATTGCCAGTTGCCACACATTTTATTTGACTCTCATTATTATGAATAAAACAATGTGTGTCAATTACACTTCTGTAAACATTTTGATGTGATTTTATATTACTTTGTACTCACATGTTGTCCCTAATGTAAAACACCATGTTTGTCTTGCTTGGTAGTTGAAATGGGCTTCTGTGTTAAAGACCACTCACATTATATCTACAAGATAAGTATTTTTTCTTCTGCTACTTACATCTTCATTATCTAAATTATATTTTAGTAGTTAGCATTAATACCTATGGGATCGTATATGTTCCTGATGTGAGGGATATTCATGGATACACTTGAACTCCATGTAATAATGATTAATCAGAGGATTGATGATTTGGACTTTAGTATACGGTGTAGCATATAGTTTGAATCAAGAGTTTGTTTCCTTGAAACTTGGATAGACATGGTTAACTTCTACTCAAAAGATTTTTATCCATTTTTCTTTTTGGTTCTCTAGGTCTCTAAATCTGTATGCACTTTTATAAATGGTCATCTGCATCTTGGTTTCTAGCATAAATGAATTTTAAGTATCAAGTTTTTAATTTTCATTATTGCATGATATTAGAAACTTGTGAGATGATGATTTTACACTTACGGCCTCATCTTCTAGGATATAACTCCAGCTAAGTCCAAGACAAGAAACATATGAATAAAATGTGTGGATCCTGAGTATTTTCACTCTGAAACGCCATGTGGTGATGCTCATGTTATATAAAACGTCAGCAAGCATATTGTAGTGTGGCATATTGTTAGAAATTTGAGAGATGATGTTTAGTTTCTTTGCTTTTTGGTGAATGATTTGTTATGTTTTGCAGAGAAATGCTAGTGGGAGACGATTTAGTGGAGAAGTTACTACTTGTAGTTGGGTAAGAGGATCGTTAAATTAAAGAGAGGGGAGTTTAAATTAACTGACTTGAAGAGAAAGTCAAGTCTAATGATGTTTTCTACATGAGAGACGACTGTTGCAGAGATAAGTTGTGTCTGTTTGAGGTGTTCATCAACTCACTTTCAAAGTGAGAAGTTACTACTTGTAGTTGGGTAAGAGGATCATTAAATTAAAGAGTTTATCTTCTTCTCCAAATAAATTATCATCATAATAACCATGTTAATTTTTTCTCTTTAACTGATAACACTTTTCGTTTATCTTTTCATTATAGTTTAAGTAATCATTAGAAAATTGCACAAAGTGTACTAAGTTATACAATCTAAATTAGTTGAAGTTTTACTTACTTTCACAAAGTTAGATAATCAATATAGTCTAAGTTTTACTAAGTTCTACTGTAACTACCTTATGTATATTTTATTATTAACTTGACTAAACATTACATACAGAAGAGAGAGTCAAGTCTAATGATGATTATCTCTGAGAAAGACCACTATTGCATAGAAAAGTTGTGTCTGTTAGAGGCGTCCATCAATTCACTCTTAAAGGGAGAAGTTACTATTGGGTAAGAGGATCAATAAATTAAAAGGCTTATCACCTTCTCCAAATAAACTAACGTTATATAACCCTTTGAGTAGATATAGAGAACTTGAATTTGGCTTCTCTCCCTCTTTCCATGTTTCATCAGATTCTCTTCAAGGTAAAAACAAATAGTATCTAAGACTTTGATAGTGCAAGAGTTGCTTTTCTTGGGTTCAGTGCAATTGGCAGAAAAGATTACTTTTACAAATATGCAAATCTCATTTTCATAAATGACTGGATAGAGAATGTCAATTATGTTAGAACATTCTAGCTCAGGTGCTACCATTTAGGTAATTCTGAGTTTTACCAAGTCTTATTAAGTTATACAGTTACACTAAATTTACTAGGTTATACCATTCTAGGTTAATTTTTCTCCTATTTCGATGGATAATTCATAATTTATTAGTTGTTGTTTTTTTCTGAATAAAGATCCTTCGATTTTTTGTTAAATGATTATCTTTTTCCGATGAGAAAGGATGAAAGGAAATTGGAAAGATGGATAATTTATTATTTATTATTTGTTGATTTTTTTGTTGAAAAAGGAAAAAAAATAGGAAGAATGCACTTAATTATTTTTTAAGATTTTTAGGATAGAATCTACATTTAACGGGTGGATATGATTTTGGGTACGGATAGTCCAGTGGTAAATTTGTAAATTAACTAAATTTCATTTGGTTTGCTAGTCTTTTAATAATTTCCATGATTTAAATAAATGTTAAATAAAAATAAAGATTATAGAAGAGATTTTTTGAGGAAAATATTAATAAAATATCCTAACTAAATTTCGTTAAACTTTTAAATACCCAAACTTTTTCTGCTCTCCATTTTAATACATCAGCTAATTAATTTTTCCATTTTAATACATAGAATTTTTATAATTGTACCCATTTTTATCAAAAAAAATTGTATCCATTTTAATACCTAAACTCTTTTATTTTAATTAAAAAATACTAATAAGTTTCAAATGGAATTTTAAAAATCTCTAAACTTTTTTAAAAAAATTATTTTATTTTGTGTTTCATAAGCAAAAGTAAATAATTTTTTTATAATCTTAGATTTTGTAATAAAAGTTTAAAATTTTAAATATTGGATTTAGTTTTTTTTTCTGAAATAAAAAATAAATTATTTATTTCCCTTCAATTTTTTTTTTTTACTTTTCTATTTTCTTCATAGTTTATTTACCTTATTTCTTAAATCTTCAATTAAACCTAGAAACTTTTAATATTTTTTCGTAGGTGTTTAAGAATTATTTTAAATTTCATTTGAAACTTATTAAAATTTAGCTAGATATTCAAAAGTTAAATAAAATTTAGATATTCAAAAGCTTAAGAAATTTAGTTAGGGTATTTTTATGGAATTTCTCATTTTTCGGTTAAGAGCATTAGAACATTTTATTTTTTCTTTTATTGATAAATGAATACTCCCTCGGTTTAGAATTATCTGTTTAGAATTAGATGTCATTCTAGAGGAAAAAATTCATTTCAAAATAAGTGTTGTTTTAAAGTTTTGAGACAGAATTTATTAGGTTTATATGATATTCTATTTTTCTATTGGTTGAAAAGTGGTTAGGTGTATTGGTAATTGTGTTTTTGTATTGAAAATGTGTAAAATTAAATGTTTCATTAATTTGTGTGTAGAAACCTAGAATGACAAATAAATTGAAACGGAAGGAGTATAACAGTTCAACAAAAAAGAAAAATCTAGTACGGACTTGTAAAAGACTCTAATAAAAAGTTAAAAGTGACGTCAATGAGTCCATTACACTGAATTTGTGGCGGAAGTCTCTGGGTTCACTTATCATGTTTTGGCCTTTTGGGTGGTACATATATAAGTCAATGATTATAAGTCAAGAGAGATAATGTAAATAAATAAATAAAGACAAAATTAAGATAATATTTTAGATTGTTTAACGGGGGGTTTTAATTTATAATTTGACATTTTATTATAGTTTTTGGCTAAGAGATGATTTTTATGTTTTATATTTAATAGATTGTTCTTAGTTTTTCTTATTTAAAATCTAAGAAAAAAATAAAAATCTCAATTAAGATACAAGGGTTAATGATGGTCTTAGGAGACTATGAAAATAATAATAATTAAAAAATTTAGCACTTCTAATAGTATTATTCATTAGAGTCTTTAGTTTTTAATTTTTTAAACTATTATTTTTCTTTTCAAATAAAAAATATAAATACAATTAACCGTGAGTCTACACGTTTCGTGGGAACCCGTAAATAATACATAAATTAATTTTTAAGAGATGCATTGATTATTTAATTATTTTTTTCTAAAAATTTCATCTTAAAGATCACCATTGCAGATGCTCTTATATTATACATACCCAAAGCTTAACTTTCCAGCGTAATAAAGAAAAAAATAAAAGAAAGAGACAGAGTAAAACCAGAGGTGGAGCCACGTTGAAGGGAGGGTGGTCAATTGACCCATGCGAAATCTATAAATATTAGCTTTTAGGTGTAGTTTTAATGTTATTACTTTGGTGAATTGGTTAAAAACTTTTATTTTCACCCACATGACTTTGGTTCAAACCTCATAGAAGCATGTTTTGTCTATAATAAATGAATTATGACCCCCATCATACCTAGATCTGTTAGGTTTATTAGCGGATTACTTAACCTAAACCTTGTTCTACAGCTATATTTCTTTAGCTGTAACTTGATTACTTTGTCTTGATACACTACGTTTTGTTTGTTTTGCAGGTAAGAAAGACAAGACACAAGCTTTGTTAACCCAGTTCCCAATTGGTACGTCTGGGGGAAGAGCTAAGCTTCCAATTCACTATCTCAAGTAATAAGGAGATCAATACAAGAGATGAATCTTTAAGCAACTAACAACCGAAGCTTAATCAAGAACTACTAGCACCTAGTTCTTCCTATCCGATTGCAACACTCCTCAGGTAAGCTAAGACGATCTTTTAACCAAGACAATCTCTTGTTACCTTCTTCTGCAACCTGATCTTTGTTTTCACGTGTACCTGAAGTAACTCTCCTCTGTTTCCTTTTATACAGGTTTGACGAAACCCTAAGGAACACCTTCTTGGGCTCTTGCTCATTAACTCTACCGTAAGCCCACTAACAGATATAATCAACGTATGGGCTTCTGATTGTGTAAAGCCCAAGCGGAGGTATTGAGACAATATCTTCACAATCTCCACCTTTGTCTCTATCCGACCTTTCGAGAGCTTCAGACGGTAACTCCACCATCGACTCACACTTCCTTTATGTCATGATCCAACCTCTTGGTTCATCGACAATCTTCTCCTTCCTTGCCGGAATCTCCTCCGGACGAATCTGCTTCACTTTCCCTTTTGCTTAACTACAAAAGGCCTACATGCAATCATCGTTCTTGAGTTCTCTATTCAACTCCACCTTCCGATGATCTTCGTCTCTTCGCTTAACCGCAAGATCTTCCTTTCGTAAACCGGTTTCCACCTTGAGGTAAAATACTCAATATTTTTTCTTAAATCGAAAAACTTTAACCAGTAATAGATTTGTCGACTAATCTCACTGATTTTCAGATTTTCCTGACGAACTGACGAACACTTGAAACTGTCCTCAATCACTCTTCCTGTCTTAGTAATCTGCTACTCATTTCCAATTTCTTCCAGTGTTACGCTAACCTTGTAAAGACTCTGACAGTCTTCGTCTTATCTGCAGTTTGACGAATACTTCAAGAATTAATCTTCCAAGATACTCCAACTGTAAGGTAATATAGAAATCTTCTTGTAGCAATTTATGAGTTAACCCTAGTGAAAACCCGTAAGGATTAACTCTGCTAAAACCAATAAACGCTTGTCTTTAAGAAAAACCATTTGACCTCTGAGAAAACCATAATAGAAAACCATTAATCTCCTGATACCGTAGATTAACTTTAGATGAACCACTTATCCTCTGAAGAACCGTAGATAAGTATTATTAGAGACAACCATTAATCTGCTGAAAGACCGTAGACTAATGCTCCTTCAAATTTTACCATTCGAAGAATGTATTTATGTCGATTCCTTTGTATACCAATACTGATATCTTCAGTATCTGTTCATGTCCCTTTTGCGAGGTCTTTCAATCGACTAGACAAGAACCTGCGGGACGCTTCAAGTTTACTACCGGATAACCTTGAGAAGGCCAAGGCACTTCTCAAAACTTCTACCAGGTAAACTCTTTGTTAACATGTCTGCTGCATTCTCTGTAGTGTGAACTTTCTGAACTTTGACTGAACCTTCTTCTATTATATCTCGAATGAAGTGATACTTATTCGCAATATGCTTTGTTCTGTCATGATGCACACTGTTTTTAGCTAGACATATGGCGCTCTGAGAATCGCAATTTAACTTGAAAGAATCTCGTTTGAAACCTAATTCTTCACATATTGCTTTCAACCAGATACCTTCCTTAGTAGATTCTGTTAAAGCCATATATTCAGCTTCTGTTGTAGATAGGGCAACTACTTGTTGTAAACATGACCTCCAACTAACCGTATTACCTCCAACCTTAAACACATAAGCTGAAACTGATCTTCTTCTGTCTAAATCTGTAGAATAGTCTGAATCTGAAAATCCTTCTATATCAAATTTCTCTGATTTTGTGAATGTTAGACATATGCTAGAAGATCCTTTAAGATATCTTAGAACCCATTTAACAGCCTCCCAGTGATCTCTTCCTGGATTTGCCATGTATCTACTCACTAACCCCACGGCATATCCTAAATCTGGTCGAGACCCAACCATGGCATACATTATGCTCCCTACTGCACTTGCATAGGGAACTGTATCCATTCTTCTTCTCTCTGTTTCTACCTCTTCCGGTTTTAAATTTCTTAGCTTAAACAGAGAGTTACTAGGAGTTATGACTGCTTTACTTTCTTCCATGTTGAACGTTCTCAGAACTTGTTTGATGTATCTTTCCTGAGATAGTTTTAGTGTCCCACTTTTCCTATCTCTTAAGATATCCATCCCTAAAATTCTCGAAGCTGGTCCAAGATCTTTCATCTCGAACATTTCATTCAAACTCTTCTTCAACACCTTTATCTTCTCAATGTCTTTAGACGCGACAAGCATATCATCGACGTAGAGTAACAAGTAGATCATATCTCCTACGGTCTTCCCTTTTGTAAATACACATGGATCCTTAGTGCATCGTTTAAACCCTTGTGACTTCATGAATTCATTAAACTTCTGATTCCACTGTCTTGGGGATTGTTTAAGTCCATATAGTGATTTCTTAAGAAGACAGACCATATTTTCTTTTCCTTTTTCCACAAACTCTTCAGGCTGATCCATATAAATAATCTCATCCAGAACTCCGTGTAGAAATGCCGTTTTTAACATCTAGTTGCTCCAATTCCAAGTCGTAGTTAACCACAATAGACAGCATGAGTCTTATTGACACATGTTTAACCACAGGCGCAAATACCTCATTGTAATCTATTCCCTCAACTTGAGTATAACCTTTTGCCACTAGTTGTGCTTTGAATCTTGGATCTTCTATCCCTGGAATTCCTTCTTTATATTTATATACCCATTTGTACCCTATAATCTTTTTCTTTTCTGGTCTTGGAACCAACTCAAAAGTATCGTTCTTATCCAGGGATGCTTTTTCCTCTACCATAGCTCCTTTCCATTTACTCCAGTCTTTGCTTCGTTTTGCCTCTGCAACAGTTTTGGGTTCATCCAATTCAATGCTTGCTGCGCAAGCAAGAGCGTAAGCAATGACTGAGTCTCCATCTTCGTACCTGGAGGGTGGTCGTATTATTCTTCGTTCTCTGTCTCTAGCCAACACATAATTTTCTAAATTTAGTGTATTGTCTTCCTCGGGTTCTCCATCCTTATCGGATTCACTTGAGGACTCTGAGCTTCCATGTTCTGAGTTAACTCCACCTTGACCAGTAGACTCATTATTATTGTTAACAGCTCCTCCTTGGCTAGAGGTTTCATGAGAAGAAGGTCCTTCTATCAGCTCTGTTCTAAATGTCACTTTCTTAGTTTTCTTAGGTTCTTGTACTTCTTTCTCTGAGAAGTCATAAATCCTCTCCTCGTCGAATACAACATTTCTGCTGTTAGAGCACTTTCCTTCTTCTGGTATCCATACTCTATATCCTTTAACACCTTGAGGATATCCTAAGAAAACCCCTTTTATGGCTCTAGGGCTCATCTTGTCTTGAGTTATGTGAACATAAGCCACACATCCAAACCGTCTTAAGTGGCTATAATCAATCTTCGACCCTGTCCAAATCTCCTCTGGAATCTTGAACTTCAGTGATGCATTTGGAGAACGATTAATGAGATAAACCGCAGTACAAGCTGCTTCTGCCCAAAACGTTTTTTCTAGACCAGATTCTGACAACATGCACCGAATCTTTTCAGCTATAGTTCTATTCATCCTCTCCGCAACCCCATTCTGTTGGGGAGTGTAAGTACACGTTTTGTGTCTATTAATCCCTGCATCACTGCATAACTTATCCATCTTGACATTACAGAACTCAAGACCATTATCCGTTCGAAGATACTTAATCTTCTTCTTAGTAATATTTTCTACAAGAGTCTTCCATTCCAAGAAATTTTCATACACTTCATCTTTGCTCTTCAGAAATCTGATCCAGACCTTCCTAGAAAAATCATCAATGAATGTAAGAAAGTACCTGCATCCTGAAAGACTTGCCTCGTTAGTAACAGAGCCCCATAGATCACTATGAATATATTCCAACTTTTCTTTAGAGATATGTCTGCCCTCTGGAAAACTTTGCTTGTGAGCTTTACCGAAGACACATCGTTCACAGAAATCCAAAGTGTGCACCTCTTTAGAATTCAAGTAACCGCCTTTTACCAGTAGGTTCATGTTCTTCAAACTCATGTGACCTAACCTGGAATGCCATCGATTTGTTAAGTTCGTTTCAGTTCTAACCACTGCTACTTCACCTTCAATGACAGTTCCTTGTAGATAATATAACCCATCTTGATATTTTCCAGCTAACACCTTCTTTCCATCTCTGTAGAAAGTGATAGAAAAATTTACTCCTTCGTATTTGCATCCACTCTTCTCTAGTTGGCCATATGAAATAAGATTTCTACCCATTGCTGGCATATATCTTACGTCATTTAGAATAATTGGAACTCCATCATCATTCATGATCTTAATCTTCCCAATGCCCTTTACCTCACACTGGGTGTTATTTCCCATTAGCACTTTGCCTCCATCTATCTCCTTGAAGTCAAATAGGACATCCCTTTCTGGAGTTATGTGGAACGTACATCCAGAGTCCAGAACCCACTTTCTCATTGGATCTTGAGTGCTTGCAGTAAGAATCATAGGTTGCTCTCTGTCTTGAGCTACATTAGCCGCGTCATTACCTTTCCAATTCTTCTTGTCTGGACAGTCTTTCTTGTAATGACCTTCTTTGCCACACGTCCAGCACTCTCTGGGTTTACCTGGTCCCCTAGGTCTAGATTTAGACCTGTTACCTTTGCTCTTTGATCTCCCTTTCCATTGATTAGAAGTTTTATTTTCAGTTCTCCCTCTGCCAACTACTAATCCTTCAGCATTTGTACGTGTCTTTCCAATAAGTCCAGCTTCCTTTAACTCTACTTCTTTAGCATAAGCTGATGTAGTAACTTCTTGTAGAGTTAGAGTTTCCTTGCCATTGCCATACTTGAGAGTATGTACTAGAGAATCAAACTGTTTAGATAGGCTTGACAAAACTTGTATAGCCTGATCTTCATCACTCACCGTGATATTTAGACTCTCCAAATCATCTACTAACCTCAAGAATACATCCAGATTTTCTTCTACACTTCGATGCTCATCCATTCTGAAGCTTGCAAATCTTTGCTTTAAGTAGATTCTGTTTGGTAGGGTTTTTGTTTGATAATCCTTCTCAAGTGCTTTCCAGACTCCTAAGGTAGTAGTCTGCTTCATTACCTTCCGTAAAACCAAGTTACTTAGGCTAGCACATATCATGTTCTTAGCCCGTTTGTCCTTCTCCTTCTTAGTAAGAACTTTTGTTTTATCACCCGGCTTAGAGTCGGGTTCATCATCTACTTCTTTAGCAGCCAAGGAGCTTGATTCCTCCTCATTCAACACACTGTCCAGATCTGAATTTTCAAGTTGCATAAGCATCTTGAATTTCCACATGCCGAAGTCTCCTTTACCGTCAAACTTCTCAACATCAATCTTAATCTTAGAGCTCTTCATGATCTCAAACTTGTCCGTGAGAATCCCAACAACTCAAGACTAGATTCTTAGACACCAGTAGCCAATGGAAGCCTGAAAACCGTTTCCTTTAGTTGAGCCTGATGCTCTGATACCACTTGTTAGGTTTATTAGCGGATTACTTAACCTAAACCTTGTTCTACAGCTATATTTCTTTAGCTGTAACTTGATTACTTTGTCTTGATACACTACGTTTTGTTTGTTTTGCAGGTAAGAAAGACAAGACACAAGCTTTGTTAACCCAGTTCCCAATTGGTACGTCTGGGGGAAGAGCTAAGCTTCCAATTCACTATCTCAAGTAATAAGGAGATCAATACAAGAGATGAACCTTTAAGCAACTAACAACCGAAGCTTAATCAAGAACTACTAGCACCTAGTTCTTCCTATCCGATTGCAACACTCCTCAGGTAAGCTAAGACGATCTTTTAACCAAGACAATCTCTTGTTACCTTCTTCTGCAACTTGATCTTTGTTTTCACGTGTACCTGAAGTAACTCTCCTCTGTTTCCTTTTATACAGGTTTGACGAAACCCTAAGGAACACCTTCTTGGGCTCTTGCTCATTGACTCTACCGTAAGCCCACTAACATATATAATCAACGTATGGGCTTCTGATTGTGTAAAGCCCAAGCGGAGGTATTGAGACAATATCTTCACAAGATCTACCTCCGCCACTGCCCCCTTCCATGACAATGGTCACTCTATGTTCCTCACCGTATGGTTACTCTTCTGTATCCCCGGTCTGGTTCGAGCTCAAAAACAAATCGGAGGCACTTCTCATCCCGACGAAGGTCTCTGCTCTGTTTTTCAACACTCTGAATAATTAATAACAACTTGTTTTGCTTAAACTGATGTCTGTTCTGTGATAAACAACAGCTGAAGCTTTGAACTCCATCTTCGCGGCTTGGAATATCAGGGCTCTAAAGTAATGGAACACGAGCGGCGACCCTTGCTCCGGCGCAGCCATCGACGACAACATCACCATCGCTGACAAAGACTACAACCCTCTTATCAAATGCAACTGCGATTTCCAAAACTTCACAATCTGCCGCATCACCTCCCTGTACAGGACAAGCTCTCGTTTCTTTCTCTCTTTTTGCCTCTGTATTTCAGTCACTGAAGGCTCTATGCTTTTGATTTACTTCGACAGAAAGGTTTATAAGATGAATGTTGTAGGACCTATACCTCCCCAGCTCTGGACTTTGACATACCTCACAAATCTGTAGACTTCTACCTTTTTTCATTTACTTTGTACCCCAAGATCACATGCTTCTCTCTGTCAGGAACCTAGCTCAAAATTTCCTTACAGGCCCTCTCTCTCTTGCAATTGGAAAATTGGTTCGAATGGAATGGCTGTAAGGCTGCTGATTGAATGAGATCTTCTTCTTCTTCCTTTTTAATCACTATTTCTTATCACTCACGCGCTTCACCTATTTCTCAATCACCGTAGAACTTTTGAGATCAATGCCCTGTCAGGCCCCTTTCCCAAGGAAATTGGTTTTCTTAAAGAATTGAAATCGCTGTAAGCTTCTCCATTCTTCTTACAAAATATCATAATGCTTCCTTATTATTAAAACTTATCTTGAATATATTTTCTGCATGCAGTGGTATTGGTCTAAATAACTTTTCCGGTTCTATACCGGCTGAGATTGGGAATTGTAAGAAACTACTGAATATGTGAGAATGTACTTAGTATTTATGTGTTCATTAGTTCAGATTTGAAAACTTTATTAGCTACTCTCTCTTTTTCACAAAATGTTATTTTAAGTATTTTTTTTTTTGTTTTGAAAAGATTGTCATTCTACATTTCCAATATGATTTTTTTCATATTTTCACTCATTTAAATAATTAATAAATTTTCTTATTTAAATTATGTACCTTAAAAAATAATACGTTAGTAAATTTTATTATTATTTTAATTAATATGAATTATGTCAAGTGATAGTTTCTGCAAAACGAAAGGAGTACTTGAAAGATCATTTAGTGTTGTAAGCATTTCTTACATTTTGTTGCAGATACTTATCAAATTCAGGACTTAGAGGAGAAATACCTTCATCATTTGCAAGTCTTATAAACCTGGAAGACGCGTAAGATTTTATTTTGTCGCATATAATTACGTTTTATCGTTGCATATTTACCTTTCTGCAATCTTTATATATACAAATTTACATTATTGTTATTATTTTTTCTGTGGGATTGATTTTGTTCTTAATGTTTGTACCAGTGCGATCACTGATCTGGACATTACTGGTCGGATGCCGGAATTCATAGGAACATGGACCAAACTTAAAATCTTGTAAGAATGATTTTAGTTTAAAAGAGTTGTATTACGTGATTACAAGCGCACATATGCGGATGGAAATTCATATATTAATAATCATTTAATTTTACTTTTGATTGTTCAATTATCATGGCATAAGTTTCAAAACTGTCAATATAAAATTGTTGAATATCGGATATATTTGTTAATTTTTTTTAAAAAAATATATACATTAGCCTTCAATGATATCATTAGAATGTAATAATTCAACATTCTACTTTAATATGAAAGTTGTATTTTTAAAATGATAGATCAAATAACATTTGAGATATGTGCTTAGACAGATTGAACATTAACTATGCATACATATTATTATTTATTTTCTGTTCATTTACATATTACAAAATAATAAATCTATTAAATAACTGATAAGCAAGTAACTATTATATATATACTAGGTCTTGACCCGTGCGCCCGCACGGGTGTATTATTATGTATTGAAATATTTTATATTTATTATTATTTACTTATTTTTTTATATTTTGTATAAATGTGATTTAGTTAATATTGTATTTTTCCATGTAAAAAATCATAATGTAGACGCGCATGTGTATTTTCCGTGTTGTAATAATCGATATTTATTATTGTTTACCAATTTATTTTATATTTTGTATAAATGTGATCTTGGTAATATTATATTTTCCATATATTTAGTATTTAGTAAAAATATTCAAGGTTTTATTTTTGAGCACAATGTGACAAAAAAATGTAAGGGTAAGCAATTTAAGATTACGAATATTCTAAAGATTTTGCAATGTTGTTATCCTAGTACATCATGATTAGCAAGTGTATCTCCTTTTTGTTATTAATGTGATGGCTTTAAATTAAGAGTTTATTATGTTAAGTTAGTAATTAGTCAATCATTATAGGAACATCTAGTTGACTTGTTTATGTAAATTATTATAAAATCTATAATAATTGATTTTATTTTTGAAAACTAAAAATTAAATATATTTCGAATTCTGTCTATTAACAATTAATATATACTAAACCGAATGGTTTTAAAATTGAATCAAAATCATATAATACATGTAAACCAGTTTAGTGGTTCTCAACAATTACATTACTAAACAAACTCATTACCACAAAAAAAGTTATGGAGTAGTCCTGGTTCGAGATGTTAATTCAACATTTTGGGATTTGACTTAACAACATTGGTTCACTAAATTATTTAAACCATTTCATGTAGACATTTGGTTCGTAGTCAAACAAAAATTAAGTGTTAATGGGCTTGCGGCTTGCTAATCTCCATGAAAGCCTTCTCTACTTATTAATTCATGTGTATTGTTAACACCAGTGGCATGTAATGGTAATTTTTTAGAAAAAGTTAGGGGTATTTCAAATGTGTACTTCTCTTTTAATAGATTAGATAATTAAACTGGTGTAAGTGCATATATAAAAAAATCCCACTTTTTTACAATAATTCTTGTTGCTAAAAAAAATCAAAATAAGCATTTTATTTATTTTATATGATATGTAATTAAAATTAAATGATATTGACAAAGATATATAATATATTTTAATATAAATATTTATTAGTTGATGCTTTGTACTTATATTATTTTATTAAAGATATTATATTGCTGTAGTAAAAGTATTATTTTTATTAATATGAATATTTTTTTTAATTGAGACTTTCTATTCAATACAAATTTTAAAATTAACATGTTTATGTATTATACATATGATATATATTTTAATTTAAAAGATACAGAAATTAATCTATATATATTTATCGAAATATATATTACATGAGACTTCATATTCATATGATTATATAATAAGTCATATCTTGTTATAAGAAAACTTTAAAGCATTGATAACACAATTTTCAATGTGTGATTTTTAACGTTCTTAATAATTATAGTCATTTAAAAAATACAAAATACATCATATATGAAACACTTTTTTTTATGGTTAATGTGACTAATTAATTTCTTTTAAGAATATAAAATAAATAAAAAATGATAGAAGATACAAAAATTGTTATTAAATCTATATTATTCAAAATCATTAATAATTATATATATATTAACGCTATTCGGTCATTTTGTTGCTTTTATTTAAAGAAAGAACGAAGAATATTTTTTATACACTATTAATTAATTTAATAATTAATTTAATAAAAATATAATATATATTTAGATGTACTAACTTATTTTTTTAAGATTTGATGACGTAGTTATGAAAACATGTTGTAATGTTGTTTAATTAATATATAAGGGAAACAGTTGTTACAACATTGCTCATGTTATATAAATTTTATACTTACTTTACGCTAGGTGGAAAATATTTCATGCTATTACTACCATGCTTTTACTGCAGTAAAATTCTCGGAACTGGTTTGAGCGGTCCGATACCGTCGTCATTTTCCAACTTAACTTCTTTGAGCGAACTGTATGTGTTGTTGCATTGGTGTCATAATTATTTTTGCTTACAATTTTCCCTTTATCGCCATTGCTGCACCACGTAATCATATCCTAAATGTAGGAATCTTGGTGATATATCCAATGGAAGCTCTTCTCTTGAATTCATTAAAGACATGAAATCTCTAAATATATTGTAAGGCAACAATTCTACTCCAATTCTTGCAGCCTGAATTCTTGAACTGTTCCATTCTTCTCCTTGTGTGTATTTAACTCATGATATGTGTCACAGAGTATTAAGGAACAGCAATCTCACTGGGACAATACCCTCTAATTTTGGGGAATACTCAAAATCTGACACAAGTGTAAGCATACTTTGAAGTGTTTTCTGTAAAAGCGAGTGCATGATTTGTGAAAATCACAGCGAGAATACCATCTTAACGTTGCTGATAATATTATTTCTCATTCCCCCCCCCCCCATTCATTGAACTTAGTGTGTTACCATGTGATTTATTTTCAAGTGATTTAAGCTTTAACAAACTACATGGACCAATTCCGGCTTCACTTTTCAACTTAAATCAACTTACTTACTTGTAAGTTTTCTACTTCTTTTGGGTCTATATGTTCGTATCTATCTGTGATACCTATTAATAACCTTGTTGTCTTCATATTAGGTTTCTGGGAAACAACACGTTGAATGGTTCTTTACCCACTCAGAAGAGCCAGACTTTGAGCAATATGTGAGTTACAACTGACTCAAGTTTTGTACAAGATAATCAGCAACATGTTTTAGAATATACCATATTCTGTAGATTCTAATCATTGTTTTGCTAATCATTTTTCTTATATTATTTTAGAGATGTTTCGTACAACGATTTGGCTGGCAGTCTTACTTCATGGGTCAGCTTACCAAATTTGAACCTGTAAAGTAAACAAAACACTTTTACACCCCCGTGCCACTGAAGTAATAAATAATCCGAACTTTAGTCATTTATTGTCTTTTTCTGATTAGATAAATCATTCTCTAAACCAATCCTAAACTAAAAACTATTCCTAAATCAATTCACTAAAACTTAAAGTTAGTAAATACTAAATACGAAGTTGATTAAAGAGAAAACATATTTAATTGCTCCAACACGTGATCGTCATTCTTCACTTTGCATTTCTTTTACGAGGCATGTGGATTCCGACCGAAAGGCCGACCCGAATGAGAACCAAAATTTTCGGTCCTCGGTTCACTTTTGGTTTTGAGTTGGGTTTAGTTCAGAAGGCTTTTCAAAATCAATTTGGTTACCCATTCGGTTTAATGAACCGAATAGTTAACCAATTTTTTATAAAAAAAGTATACGAAAACTCAACCGATTTATAGTTGAACGATGTTAACCAATAATCAATTACATGTAGCCAAGATAATCAAATTTAACAAAAAGATATTTAATTTAAACCGATTTATACCAAATTTTCATTTTTTTTTACAAAAATTCGGTTATGAAATTGACAACCAAAATGAACCGATAACAAAACCGAACCAAAATATAATTCGGTTAGTTTTAGAATTATTTTTCAAAATTTTGGTTAACCGAAAACTGCTATTTGGTTTGGTTCCAAAATCGTACGCTTTATAGATGTATTGGTTGAAGTGTGCTTTAGATAGAATAATCCAGTATTTATATTGTGTACAAGAGGTACAGTAAGGATTATATATTAACTAAAACACCTTTAAATACTTATGCTCTACCCATTCCCTCAAGATGGAGGGAGTTTTATCACTCAAATCTTGGACATTAGTTCACTGAACCATGATCTTGCCAATGGTTAGGTCCATGCATCTGCAAGTTGGTCTCGTGTAGAGGCATGGGTAACGCGAAGTGCTCCTGACTGAACATTGTCGTAAATAAAGTGAAAATCAAGAGCCAAGTGCTTCATTCTGGAGTGAAAAACAAGGTTCACACTGAGGTAGGTAGCACCAACGTTATTGCAATACACGGTAGTCTAGATGGCAATGTGACTACGAGTTCATGAAAAAGAGAAGAGACCCATCAAGTTTTTTTGCTGCCGTATTGTGATATCACTCAAGTATTTAACCCTTAGTAGTGAATTACTCTCTCAAATAAGAGGTTCAATTGTAGTACTTAGGGATCGAATCCACAAGGAACTGAGGAACACAAAAGATGTAATCCTAAGTGATTATGCTAGGTTGATTCAGTTTAAAATAGTAAATTGCAGTTGTGAGCAATGATAAGTTGCTCAAGAGAATAGGTTTTGGTTTGAAACAATAAAAGAAAGTAGTTATATTCAAGGTTGTTATTCAGATAATCAGGATTATAATGCTACAGATGTTTTAGTAAGTTGCTTGCAAGATATATAAGAACTTCGATTCTTAGACAGATCCAATAGCAGTCGCTAAATAGACTCATCCATTGATCTTATTGCCGGCAATATCGACCGATGTTTTGACAGCGATATCAGACGATATGGGTTTCCATCGATTGATAACTCTATAGGAGCATCGATCGATATAGCATAAGATCGAATCGAAAATGTGTTCACCAAGATCATATACCGGCTCTCGCACATCCCTAGAGGATCTAAGCTTATGCCAAATGATTTCAGGATAATGATTAACAAGTTAAATCACTCCATGATCATACTCTAGTTAGCTACTCTAGAGTAAGCATTAAGGTTCATTTGGATAATGAATATCACAACTCAACATTCCATAATTGGGGCTAATCACTCATAACTATTTGAACCCTAAATCTAACAAATAAATCTACTCAGACATGGCCATGGCTAAGAGATTCATAACAACAAGGTAATAATAGAAATTCATAAGATTAGAAGATTGAACTCTTGGTTCTTTGGAACAACAAATCTCTTTGTGTGTTTCTTCTAAATCTAGAATTCTATAACCTTTGAGAATTAAGATGAAAAGAAGACTTTATTGCTAAGTATAAAATAGTATCAAAAGCAAACAAAGCACAAGAAAATTTAGAACATAGAAAGCATTCAAAAAGCATCCCTTGCCAAAACACATAGGCATAACTATAAATATGAGTTCCATTAGGTTAAAAACTCATCAAGGGCAGTCTTGTAATATTGGGAAAACTTGGGCTTCAAGTCGGCCAAGTTAGACTTGTTCTTCACGCTTCATATCGATCGATGGTACATGGTGTACATCGATCGATGGAGTATCTCGACTTCTTCTATGGAAGTGTCATCGATCGATTACACAGGGTGTATATCGATCGATATGTATCCTTGTTGTCTGATCTTCATAGTCATCTTGGAAAACTCTCCTTTAAACTCCATAAGGGCACCTAAATCATCACTTTACTCCAAAATGCTCCTAAACCTGAAAACATACCTAATAGACTCCAAAACATATATATAACTTATAATAACATATCAATACCATGGCTAAAAGTGGGTCAAAAGCATGGTATATCAACTCCCCCAGACTTAACCTTTTTTGCTTGTCCTCAAGCAAACCATTAGTTAGTCTTTTGGAAGAAGTTTAAAAGCAGTAGGGACTCAATAAAATCTTTAACTTTAAAATCATCACCTCTACTTTGTTGCAAGACACATCTCATATTACTAACTACATAAGTACATTATGCCATTTCCTAGCTTAGCAACCAAATTCATCTAGCCAATCAACTTAAACAATCCTGTCTGTTTATCCCCTCTACTGATTTCATTTATGCATAAAATAAAGGTGTAGGCTTTACCTTGGGAGTATCGATCAAAGAACACTTGGATTCAACTCAAACAAGTTTCAGGCATTCTCATCCTGGTTCCTTTTCTCTCTTTATCTCCCTTCTCTGAATCCCAAACTTTCTTTTCTTTTATATCAATCCCAATGAACAACTAATGTTCATCTTATTGATCTTTCTACTTTTTGTAGCCTTTTTCAACAAAGTGTAAACGAATAGTGGGATCATAGGTAATTTACCTCTCCCTCGCTTCCACAATGTGTGATCATTCCTTTGAATTAGAATAGTGGGGTCATAGGTAATGTACCTCTCCCTCTGCCTCTCAGGAAATCATCTCAATCTTTTATTTTTCTCTTTATGGGATGCCAAAGGAAGGATAGAAAGAAACCAAAATTGTTGAGACTTTACCTTCCAGACTTGAATGAGGATTCCGATCCCTTGTATACCAAGCCCCAAGACAAGCAATAGATGTTAGGTTGGAAATCAGTTTTGGTTCTTCCAAACAATCATGAAAAGTGTTGTCATAGGATGATCGGTGATCCACTTTAGCATCTATAGTATTTTCTAAGAATGGTGCTAAAGAGTGGTAAGATAAAAAACAAATTTTTTTGAAATCTTCTTGTCCTCTTTTTGACTCAATAAAACCAATTTTTGAAAACTTTTTAAAGAGATCAAAAAGGTAAAGTATCATCAGTAATTCCACTCCCCCAGACTTAAATCATACACTGTCCTCAGTATATAACTAGTCGGAGTTAGAGCATAAAAGATAATAAATGTATAACTGATATCGAAATTGTGAACGATATGCCTGACCGATGTTCGTATCGATCGATGGTGAGTCACTTCCATCG
Source organism: Eruca vesicaria subsp. sativa (assembly GCA_932364175.1). NCBI lineage: Eukaryota > Viridiplantae > Streptophyta > Magnoliopsida > Brassicales > Brassicaceae > Eruca > Eruca vesicaria. Next base: position 412,613 of record CAKOAT010119598.1, on the reverse strand, counting down.
ATCTTCATGGATAGGGTTATGTCGGGCGATGTAGACAAGGTCTCATCGGTCGATAGAGGTAGTGATCGTGTAAATATGTTCCTAAAAATAAATAAAAACGAAAGTGATTAGTAAAAATAAAATAAAACTAAATAAGAAAATACCTAACAGTGGGTTGCCTCCCACTCAACGCTTATTTAAAGTCATTTAGCTTGACTATGGAGGTATGGTGGCTAGTGAGGTGGATTGCAGCTACTTGTTGGGAAACAAGTATCTTCCTTGTCTTGTGATTCTTCAAACCATGAAGTTAAAAAGCTTCTTGTGGCTTTCTCACGTCTAGTCATACTAGCTTGCAAACCTTGGACCTCATACTGGATTCTCTGTAGCCATTCCTCAATGCTTGATAAACTACGGTCATGTTGTCCAATGTTGCTGTAGGTGTGCTCTATATTAGTACTCAGCTGCATTGGATCGAGGTTGTGCGTGTTTTGCACAGGGGAAAGAATGGTATCGACCGATCTCGGTGTAGTCCTGTCGATCGATGTGGATGGATGTCCATCGGTCGATGGGTTCATAGGCTCGTCGATCGATGCGGATTGTGCAGGTTGGTTGGCGAGCTGGTTCTTGATGCTCTCGATCTCCATCTGATTGTCCTCTGTTGTGCATTTCAATCACTGAACGTCACTCTATACCGGGGACCAAAATTTGTCAAGTGATTGATGCGCTTCGTCTTCACAGGCTTCAATAGATCTGTAGATCTCCCTTGCGATTTCTTCAAGTTCTTCTCGGGTACAGTATTTTGGTGCACGAGTATTGATCGATGTGCTGGGTATATCATCGATCAATAGCTTCTGTAAGTGACTCTCGATAGGTTGGTCAAAGGTCGTGTCGATCGATGCTGATGGGTCTGTATCGGTCGATGTCCGTCTCCGAGACTCTAATTCTTTGCGAAGTGCATTCACCTCTTCCTGCAGGGCTTTTCTTTCTTTGCGAGCGAAGTCATTGCTAGACAGATTCCATAGTAGTTATCCTTGAAGTGATGATATTGCTTTCTCATGTTCAGATCTCAATCCTGCCATCTCCCAATTATGTTCACTGGTTCTTTCATTCAGCATGTATGTAACCTTTGCTTGTGTGTAGAGCTTGCAAACTGGAACTCCTTTAGTAAACTGTTCAGCATGCTCTGGTAAACAGAAACAAGAGCGCTCAAACAGTGTGGCTCATTTTAGCAGCTTCTCAATATCTTCTTTGTAAACATGGATGATGTCACCAGCTATGCTTCTTTTATAACCATTCTCATCTCTGTAGACTTCATATTCGTCTTTCTTTTCCCATAAGAAACGACGAACTCCGTGTTTGAAAGCTCTCTTACCAAACTCGCGATGTATATCGGTCGATGCTCGTTTTCATGTATCGATCGATAGGCGTTGAAATTCTTGATTTGCTGAGTTGGCATGAAGGTTTTGTGCACCATCTTGCTCATGAAGTGTTTGTGGTTGGTGCCGATCGTTCTGGTAGATGGATGGTTGTGTGTAGGGACTGATTGGTCCATTGGCCATCTGAAGGATGTCTGCAACGTCTTCTTTGGAGATTGGAATGATTCTTCAATCTAGTGCTCGTGCATGGCCTTCTGGATCCCTGAAAATACCAAATTCATCCGGAGTTAGTAATGTGAAATTGAAATTATGTGTGTTTTACCTCGGATGGTGTATTGGTGTTATCTATCGATGGTAGAGCAGGTGTATCAGTCGATCTGTTGAGGAACATGTCGATCGATGGTTGGTGCTCCGTGTTGGTCGATAACCGTTTTTCTGGCTGGATCGCAGGTCGTGGTGCTGTATCTACTGCAAAACTCTCATGGTAACTGCTTGCCCAACTTCCAATCGAGTAATATCTGTCGTGTGGCTCATGTGGAACGTAGACTGGATGATAGTAGGGCTTGTCGCTCGTTGATTCGAAACGTCTTTTGAGCGATCTGGGTTGGGGCATATCGGTCGATGGTGGCTGGTCTCTATCGGTCGATGCTCTATAGATGAAGGTCGGCAGAGGAGGTTGTTCTTCATCTTCCCAAAGAAATCTATACTATATGTGGCTCGTTCCTCTTCATAATCTTCATCATACTCCTCCTGACTAATGATGCTAGCTAATTCTGGCATGTAATGATCGTTTTCCCAATCATCTGCGCTAAAATCACCGTCTGGAAACTCTTCCTCGATTTGTTGAAATACCTTATCGATCGATGACCATGTGTATCCATCGGTCGACTCGGGTTGACTGGTATCGGTCGATGGTAGAAGACTGCCATCGGTCGATACTGATGAATCGGTTTCGTACTCCGCCATGGAATATACTCGTGGGCATAGAAACAAGTTGCTACGAGTGCTGGGCTCTTTGTCCTTGGAAACTTGATGACTGGAACAAGATTGTAGTGGATGGTAGGGTTGATGAGGGTTAGGCAGAGCTTGTTGGATTTGAGGTCACAAACAGCTCCAACTGTGGCTAAGAAGGCTCTTCCAAGTAATAGAGATGTCTTGAAGTTGAGTTTGTTGGCCAGGACATGGAAGTCCTTAGGAATTAGGGCATTTCCAATATGTACCTCAAGGTTTCTAACTATTCCTCTAGAGTTCTGCTGAGAACAATCCACAAAGAAGAAAGATTCTTCAGTAGGCTCTATCTTCAGACCTAGCTGGTCAGCCATGAGCTTGGGTACGATGCTAACTCCAGATCCTGTATCGCATAGAGCACGAGGGAACTCAACACCTCTGATGGAAAATGGTATTGTGAACTTCCCTGGATTGCTCTTCTTCTCCAGTGTGATCTTCTTCTTTAGACTGTCTCTGACTTGGTGAAACATTCTCTTGATGTCTTCTTCTATCTCTCTGGTCTCTCTGAAAAACATCCACAATCTGTGTGAAAAGTAGGCTTCTTCAAAGAGTTTCTCTCTAGGTATTCTTAGAACTCTCTTTATGAAGCTTGACAATTATTTCTCATTAGCTTCCCTTTTGTAAGGCTTGGGTATCTTCTCTTTCCTTTTTCTGAGAACTCTTTCATGAATTTCCTTTTCTATCTCCATGGACTCAAAGATATCTGTGGGTCTCTCCATGATGGCTTCTTGAGGGACTCCATTGGCTTTGATGATGGTTATGAGATCCTCGAACCTCTCCAGATGGTCCATAGGATGCTCATGGGACAACCCATATAAGGGTATTTGTCCTACAAGTGTGTAGTACTGCGGCTTAAGCTCGAAATCTCCTCTTTGAATAACAGGAGGGCGGATGGCTGATCGGTTGGAATAGAACTTATCTGGACGGTTATAGTCAGCCAAAGTTGTAGCTTGGTTAGCCTCTTCTACAGGTTGAATGATGTCTGTAGGTGCAGTTTCTTGCTCAGAATGATCTCCTTCTGAGCGTTCAGCTTTTGACCTGCTGCATTACGCAGGTGACCATCTTGATCACGCAGGTCTCCATTCTCATCGGTTGTTAGAATAATAGGCGCTACCATGTCTTGCCGGTTAGTATCGATCGATGTAAGGTGGTGTATATCGATCGATGTCAGATGAAGGGTATCGGTCGACGAACGGTTGTTGATGTCGATCGATGTGGCGGTGAGAATATCGGTCAACGAAGAAGGTCTCTCGGTCGACTGTGGTAGGCGAGTATCGGTCGACAAAGAAGTGTTGATGTCGATCGATGCGGAGCGTAGGTCTTTGCGGATGCTACGTTCCAAGCTGTGAGGGTCTTCTGAGTACACAAGTTGGTTGTTCTTGTTGCTTCTAGTACTGCTGGGCATGTACCTGAAAAAGACAAGAATTTTTTTTGTGTGAGAAGATAAATAAACAATAAAAGAAAAATAACCTAGACCTAATCAGATTAAATCTAAAGGCTATCAAAGTTCCCTGGCAACAGCGCCTAATTTGATATCACTCAGATATTTAACCTTAAGGAGTGAATTACTCTCTTAAATAAGAGGTTCAGTTGTAGTACTTAGGGATCGAATCCACAGGGAACTGAGGAACACAAAAGATGTAATCGTAAGTGATTATGCTAGGTTGATTCAGTTTAAAATAGTAAATTGCAGTTGTGAGCAATGGTAAGTTGCTCAAGAGAATAGGTTTTGGTTTCAAACAATAAAAGAAAGTAGTTAGATTCAAGGTTGCTATTCAGATAATCAGGATTATAATGCTACAAATGTTTTAGTAAGTTGCTTGCAAGATATATAAGAACTTCGATTCTTAGACAGATCCAATAGCAGTCGCTAAATAGACTCATCCATTGATCTTATTGCCGGCAATATCGACCGATGTTTTGACAGCGATATTGGACGATATGGGTTGCCATCGATCGATAACTATATAGGAGTATCGATCGATATAGCATAAGATCGAATCAGAACTGTGTTCACCAAGATCATAGACCGGCTCTCGCACATCCCTAGAGGATCTAAGCTTATGCCAAATGATTTGATGATAATGATTAACAAGTTAAATAACTCCATGATCATACTCTAGTTAGCTACTATCGAGTAAGCATTACGGTTCATTTGGATAATGAATATCACAACTCAACATTCCATAGTTGGGGCTAATCCCTCATAACTATTTGAACCCCAATTCTAACAAAGGAATCTACTCAGACATGGCTAAGAGATTCATAACAGCAAGTTAATAATAGAAATTCATAAGATTAGAAGATTGAACTCTTGGTTCTTTGGAACAACAAATCTCTTTGTGTGTTTCTTCTAAATCTAGAATTCTATAACCTTTGAGAATTAAGATGAAAAGAATACTTTATTGCTAAGTATAAAATAGTATCAAAAGCAAACAAAGCACAAGAAAACTTAAAACATAGAAAGCATTCAAAAGGCATCCCTTGCCAAAACACATAGGCATAACTATAAATATGAGTTCCATTAGTTTAAAAACTTGTCAGGGGCAATCTTGTAATATTGGGAAAACTTTGGCTTCAAGTCGGCCAAGTTAGACTTGTTCTTCACGCTTCATATCGATCGATGGTACATGGCGTACATCGATCGATGGAGTATGTCGACTTCTTCTATGGAAGTGTCATCGATCGATTACACAGGGTGTGTATCGATCGATATGTATCCTTGTTGTCTGATCTTCATAGTCATCTCGGAAAACTCTCCTTTAAGCTCCATAAGGGCACCTAAATCATCATTTTACTCCAAAATGCTCCTGAACCTGAAAACATACCTAATAGACTCCAAAACATATATATAACTTATAAAAACATAGCAATACCATGGCTAAAAGTGGATCAAAATCATGGTATATCATATTGGCAAACGAGTGGTACTCAGCCTCGGTGGATGAGTACACAACACCACTCTGGTTTTTAGATGGCCATGCGTCTGGAGTAGTGCCGAGATAGACAGTATAAGAATTGGTTGAGACAAAATCATCTGTATCACCAGCCCAGCCTGCGTTGGAGAAGGCATAAAGATGAGTAGGTGACTTATTGTTGATGAAGACTCCATGCGATAAAGAACCAGCCAGATATTAGACAATAATTTTTCTGCTTGCCAATGGATGTTAGTCGGTTGATGCATGAATTGCAACATACGATTGATCCTATATACGATGTATGGACGTGTGTATGTCAAGTATTGTAGATTTTCTATCAGCATCATGGGATTATTGAGTGGAGTGCCTGATGAGAGCGAGACCTTTGGCGTGGTGGCCTGAGGTGTAGAAACCGGCTTGGCATCTTAGTGAGTAGATCAACGATGTACTTCCATTGGTTCAAGTGAAGACCAGTCCGTGTACGTGTCACTTCAATCCCCAAGAAGTAACATAAGTCGGTAGGATCATTGAGACATAAGCGAGAGGACAGTACATGAATGCAGGCGAAGACCAAGGATGAGCTGCTTCCAGTAATTATGATGACGTCTACGTAGACCAAGATATAGAGGACATGAGAACCATTTAGGTAGATGAAGAAAAAGTTGTCAGCACTCCAGTTATGGCATCCCATTTGACATAAGAAGGTCTTGAGTTCCTGATACCGGGTACTGAGGGCTTGCTTAAGTCTATACAACGGCTTCTTTAACCGACAAACATGGTGTCTGAATCGACGAAGCCTGGTGACTGAGAGTACCATGAAAGAACGAATTGTTGACGTTAATTTGCTTGATCGACCAAGCTCTTGTGACTGCAAGATGTAGTGGAAGTTGAATGGTGACTTAATTCACCATGGGGATGAATATCTTATACGATGATAAGACATATTTTTAGAAATTTTAAATTTCAAAAGCCAATTCAGAAAAATGGATGCATGGGCACCTAGTCTTCCCTACATAGATTCGCCAATGTCTTACGACTATTGCGTTAGGAAGATTTAAAGACACATCATTATGAAAAAATAAATCTTTAGACAACAACTTATTTTAACAAATGCTATTTTTAGGATGAAAAGACACATCCTTGTACATTATAACCACTTCTTTTAAACCATTATATTCTTAAAATAAAAGAAACATTATTAAGCTGAAAACACCTACTTATATATTTTCAGCCCTTTTTTGTTTCTTTCGGAGCGGTTTTGTGAGGGCGTACTAAACCCGCTTCATTCGTCCTCTTTCAGGCAATGCAGTTTTTATAATGAAAAACACATTATTACAATGAAAATTGTAATTTTGACTTTTATTTGATATGAATATATACATCTTTAGACATTTTGAAAACTTTAAGAAATGCAATGTTTAGAATGAAAATACACATCCTTACTTTTTAGCAAAAACTTTTAAACCAATGCAATTCTTAAAATAAAAAGTCATTGTTTTTGGCAACAAAAAGACATATTGTTAAGATGAAAATATACATACTTATATAGTTTGACATCATGTTTCAAAGCAATGCAATTTTAAGATGAAGAGTCACATTGTTAGGATAAAAAGTGATAATTTTCAACATTTATTTAGTATAAAAAAAATACAACTTTAGAAATCTCTACAACATCTTTTTAACAAACACATTTGTTTTTGACATCAAATGCATTTTTTAGGATGAAAATACATACTTCTTCATTTTAACTACTTATTTTAAACCAATGTAATTCTAAAAATGAAAAAAAAAACACTTTTTGAAGATGTAAAGATACACATTTATTAGATTTTGACAACATTTTTAAGGCAATGCAATTTTTTAGATGAAAAGAAACATTTTAAGATGAAAAATTACAGCCTTTGACATTTATTTGTTATGAAAATACATATGTAGATTTTTTGACAACTTCTTTTTAACAAATGCAATTTTTAAGATGAAAAAAAACATCTTATACATTTTAGGAACTTCTTTTAAAATAACACAATTCTTAAAATGGAAAGACACATTGTTAAGTTGAAAATATACATACTTATAGATTTTGAAAACATTTGTAAAGAAATATAACTTTTAAGATGAAAAGACACATTGTATGGATGAAAAGTTACAACCGTCAAAATTTATTTGGTATATATATATATATATATATATATTTTTTTTTTGACATTTTGACAAATTATTCTTTAAAAATGTAATTTTTACGCTGAAAAGCTACGTCCTTGTACACTTTTAACAAATTATTTAAAACCAACACAATTCTTAAAATGAAAAGATACCTTGTTAAGATGATATTCTGGAAATATTACTAAACTAATGTATTTTTTTAAATGAAAAGACACATTGGTAGGATGAAAAGTTACAACATTATAATTTATTTGGTATAAAAAATACATATTTAGACATTTTGACAACTTATTTTAAGGGAAATTTTTTAACAAATGTAATTTTTATGATGAAAAGACACATTATCTTACACTCTAATAAAATATTTTAAACCAATCTCTATAATTATATTTGAGAAGTCAGCTTTCTACATATCGTTCTCACCTTAATCTCACGATGGTTGATTACGAATGTATTTTAATGAATTTTAAATATTACATTTAATTACTATTATTACATTTATTTTCTTTTTTTATTTGATAGCTTCTTTTAATAATATTTTAATTTAATCTCATTTTTTTCTAATAAACACATATAATAAAAAAATACAACTTTAAAAAAAAAAATTTTAGTAATATTTATATTTAATGTGATTTCATAAAAATGGAAAGTTAACAAAAATAATATTAATAATATGAAAAATAATAAAATAAACCGTATTTTGTATATTAATATTTTACTAATTTATACATATAAATTACGGATACCTCAAAACATCTATACTATTATTTTTAAAGTGATTTTTTTGCATTCAAACTCTCACGTTAAAACTCAAAGTGGTTAATATCATTTATAACCTTAATGGATAATTAGGTTTTATTATATAATGAATATTATTATTTGCAAAGTGAGTTTTTGCATTCGGTTAATATTTTTTATACATTCAATGAATAATTAGTTTTTAATAATATATTACAAACGAAATTTACTAATTTAATAATTTTCCTTATCTAAAAATATATTTTATTTTGTTATAAAGTCTTTATTTAACCTAAATAAATAGTTAATTAGTTACAATATAATTAGCCCTAAATTAAAAACGAATTTCAGTGATTTAATAATTATTATCATATTAAAATAGTTCATATTTTCTTATCCAAAAAATATTTACATCATATTTTTTTTAAACAGATAAACTTATATATATATATATATATTATGCATACATAAGTGTTTTCAGGTTTATTTTATGTAATACATAGTATTTATGTTATGATTAAAAACTTTGTATACATTAAGAACTTATTGTTGATTTTTATTAGATATTTTGAATGTATGACCAATAATTTATTCTTATAGTATTTTTAATATATATAGTTATAAATATTTTTAAAATTTAAGCCCACATTTACGGGCAAGACCCCTAGTATTAAAATAAAAAAATATTTTTTTTTTACTAATTTTAAAAATTTACCTCTTTTTGTAAGATATAGATGGATAATAATCAAAATATTATATTTTTGCAATTTTTAATCAATTCCCACTTTAGTATTTGTTTTCTATTTGATTCGAAAAAATATTATGTTATAAAAAATCTCATTAAAATATATTTATATATTTAAGAAAATAACCAACATAAATGTATGATTAAAATAGCAAAATATTAATATATTTAGTTAAATAAAATATTATGGTTGATTTCAAAAACGTAGATGTAATCTTATATACTCAAGTGATAACTAAACTGATTTGATATTACATCTAGAAAATCACATGTCTAATTCAAAAAAATATATAATATTATTAATATAAATTATACATATAACTTATAAAATTTTACATTAAAAGTAAAAATTAATCACTTATTACAATATATTTATTTAAAAATATATTTATATCCGTGCATGAGTACGGAAGAATCACTTAGTGCGATTCTTACAATGAAAAGACACTTATTACAATATATTTATTTTAAAAATATTTATATCCGTGCATGAGTACAGAAGAATCACCTAGTGCAATTCTCAATAAAAAGACACATGGTTAAGATGAAAAATACATACTTATATATTTGACAACATTTTTAAAGCAATGCCATTTTTTAAGATTAAAAGACACATTGTTATGATGAAAAGTTAAAACTTAGTTATTTATTTGGTATGAAAAATATTCATCTCTAGACTCTTTTTTAACTAAGTATCTTTAGACATTTTAAGAACTTCTTTTTTGAGAAATTTAATTTTTAGGATGAAAAGACACATATGTATAGATTTAATTACTTCTTTTAAACCAATGTAATCCTTAATATAAAAAGATACATTGTTAAGATGAAAAGATACATGCTTATATATTTTGACAACATTTTTTAAAGCAATACAATTTTAAGATGAAAAGAAACATTGTTAGGATGAAAAGTTACAACATTTGACTTTTATTTGGTATGAAAATATAAATATTTTTGATAATTTTTTTCAAATAAAAACTTTAGGATAAAAAGACACATCTTTGTACATTTAACAACTTCTAAACCAATGCTATTCTTAAAATGAAAAGATACATTAATGAAGAGATACATACTTATATATTTTGACAACATTTTTTAAAGAAATACAATTTTAGGATGAAAAGAAACATTGTTAGGATGAAAAGTTACATTCGACTGTTATTTGGTATGAAAATATACATATTTATGATAACTTTTTTTACCAATTGAAAATTTTAGGATGAAAAGACATATCTTTGTACATTTAACAACTTCTTAACCAATGAAATTCCTAAAATTAAAAGATACATAATTATATATTTTGACAACATTTTTTAAAGCAATACAATTTTAAGATGAAAAGAAACATTGTTAGGATGAAAAGTTACAACATTTGACCTTTTTTGGTATGAAAATATACATTTTTATGATAATTTTTTTAACAAATGAAAATTTTAAGATGAAAAGACATATCTTTATACATTTAAGAAATTCTAAACTAATGCAGTTCGTAAAATGAAAAGATACATTGTTGTTGACAAAAAAAAAAGAATAGATACATTGTTAAGATGAAAAGATACATACTTATATATTTTAATAATATTTTTTTAGCAATGAATTTTTAAGATGAAAATTGAAAAGACACATTGTTAGGATGAAACGTTACAACTTTCAACATTTATTTGGTATGAAATATAAATCTTTAGACATTTTGACACTTCTTTTTAACAAATGCAAATTTTAGGATTAAAAGACATATCTTTAGACATTTTGACACTTCTTTTTAACAAATGCAAATTTTAGGATTAAAAGACATATCTTTATACATTTTAACAACTTATTTTAAACCAGTGTAATTCTTAAAATGAAAAGACATTGTTAAGATGAAATTATACATACTTATATATTTTGATAACATTTTTAAAGCAATGCAATTTTTAAAAGAGATTGTTAGGATGAAAAGACACCATTTTTCACATTAACTTGAGATTCCTATTATTAATAGATAATAAAATCACATGTTATTTGTGCAGCACCCTTGTTGCTAACAACTTCACCTTGGAGAGTCTTGACATGAGGTGATTTTATAAAATATGTTCTTCTTGATACCTGATTCCAATTTCAGTATTTAATATCTATTTTATTTTTTTATAAGGGTTTTACCAGGACTAAGGTGCCTGCAGAAGAACTTCCCCTGCAATCGAGGCAAAGGAATCTGTAAGTGTGACAAACAGATATCATCATAACAGTTCTCATTTCTAAAGGTTGTTCTGTTGACTGTGTCCAGATTCTAACTTTTCAATCAAGTGCGGAGGGCCACAGATACAATCCCTTACAGGAGAAGTATTTGAGAGCGAGGAAGAGGATCTTGGATCAGCTTCATTTTTCGTGAATGATGTTAACAGATGGGCAATCAGTAGTGTAGGACTTTATGCCGGGAGAATCAATAACTTGTGGGTTATCAACGGGTTGGACGGAGAGCTTTTTCAGACCGCAAGACAATCTTCATCTTCATTAAGATACTATGCGTTGGGGCTAGAAAATGGAGACTATACCGTAAAACTTCAGTTTGCTGAAACAGAAATCACTGGTTCTAACGTTTGGAAAGGTTTAGGAAGATGACGTTTTGACATTTATGTCCAGGTCTGCCCTACCGATTTACAAGTTAACTTGTTGGTGTAATAAACATCTTTCTGAATTCTGAGACCTAGCTCCATGTTTACAGGGAAGACTTGTTGAAAAAGACATTGAAATACGCAGAACAGATGGTGATACTCCTGTCCGACCAGTTCAGAGAGAATATAAAGCAGCCGTATCCGATAATTATCTTGAAATCAATCTTTTCTGGGCTGGCAAAGGAACATTTACTATTCCTTTTGTAGGTACTTGTGGGCCACTAATATCGACCATCAGTGCAAAAACAGGTATCACAACAACTGGCGAACTTCTTTCTTTTTTAATCATCGCCTTGGTGCTTAAGTGTTACATATTGTTGTTCAGATTTTATACCAACTGTGAGCAACAGACCACCATCAAAGAAAAAGTATAAGTTAAGTACTGTTGTGGGTGCTATTGTTGGCCTAGGACTTCTAAGCATCTTCGCGAGCGTGGTTATCTTCATCATCCGAAAAAGCCGTAAACGTTACACTGATGATGAAGGTAATAAATAATTAATAATAACACAAGCAAGTCTTTGAGCTTGAATACTAATTAATAATTAATCATCATTCACGTTGGTTCTTATTTTGTTGTTGCAGAGATGCTTAATATGGACGTAAAGCCTTACACTTTTGCTTACTCTGAACTTAAAAGTGCCACTCAAGATTTCAATCCCTCAAACAAGCTTGGAGAGGGAGGATTTGGGTCTGTTTATAAGGTAAGCCTCAAACTAAGTAGCACTAGAATAGGAAATGGCAGAAAGAAAACTATTAGAAACGAGTATGTCATATTGTCATAGATACAATATTAACATATACTAGATCTTGAACCATACAATCGTACGAATTTTATTTTTATTTATAGTTTATAAAAGAAATTATTAATAAATACCAATATATTTATTTATAGAATCGCGCAAAATACAAATGAGATAGATGTTAAAATATAATTTCTTAAAACAATGGAAATATAAATTATCATTGACAAATATTCATCTATTGTATATCTAAATAAATGTTAAAATGTATTGTATGAAAATTTTAGAAACTAAAACTCTATATTAAAGAATATTATATATTTGATTATTTCAGATTAAAATTTATGTATCAAACTCAAATATATAATAATTACTAAACAACAAAATTATAGAGGTATACATTTGCTATGCTAATAAATCTGCCAATTTATATATTAATAATAACGAATAAGAAACTTAAACAACAAAATTATAGAGGTATGTAATATATAAAATTAAATGTAAATCATATATTTAAAACTTTTAGAATACTATCAAAGTTTTATATTTATAAATTTGTGTGGAGCAAACTCTAGTATGTAGATTTTTATTTAGGTTTTAGGAATATATAGTGCTATCTAGATAATTTTAATTTCTTAAATAAAAATATTTTTATTTAATAAAAGATAAATATATGGGTTGATATTATAATTAAAATATGTAAAATTTGATAATTTTTTAAAGAATGGTCCAAATAAAAAAATTATACATGAAATAACTCATTACTTTGTTTTAATAGTATAGATAAATAAATATATAATATATTATTTTGTGTATTTGAAATAGAATTTCAGTATTTTTTTTCTAACATAATCTATTTAAATTTTGTAAATAAGTATTTTCGAAATTCCATCAATTTATATTATTATTCTCATTAAAATATAATAATGAGAATATCTTAGAATTTTAGATCTTAGATATTTTAAAATAATTTAGATATTAAAATATAATAATTTAGAAATATCTTAATATCTTAGATATTAAAATATAATAACTTAGAAATATCTTAGATATTTTAAAATTTTCATTTATAAATAAAATATTAATTTTAATTATATTTAATGATAATTAAAATTTAAATGCAATGATTTATGAAGATACAATTTAAAGATGCCAAAAATATTTTGATGGATTTATTTCATTTTGTTTTCAAATAGAAAGATAAAGATACTTCAAGATATCTATTATATTAAAAGAGAAGTCATGACTCGCTTCATGTGTGATTTTTTAGTTTATCTTAGAAATTTTACAAAATTTTACATTACATCATTATAATATCTTTTCATATCTTTGATTTTTATTTGAAATACAAATAAATAGTTTTAAGAAAATTCTATCAAATCTTTTAAAAATCTTTTAGAATCATTTCGAGATATAGTTTCAAAAATTATTTGATTAAAAGTTTTAATTATCATAAAATATAATTAAAAATTTTAATTTGTTTTTTATTTATATACAAAAAAAAAATTAAAATTATGTGAACTACTTTTAACAATATCCCAAAATTTTGTTTATGTAGGTTCAACTTAATTTACTTTTTACATATATTTTAAATTTAGAAATAAAAGAAAATATATAAATTAGAAATGTTACATAATAATGTCTTTTAAAATTGTTACAAATATTATTATAAATTTTATATTAATAATATTATAAGCCACGTAATATTATTATAAAACTGGATAGTATATAGACTACAAATTATAATTATTTATTGATAAATTTTACTCCCTCTGTTTCTTAATATATGATGTTTTTGGATCATTAAAAAAAAAGAAATTTAAATTATTTTACAAAATTATTTTTAAAGATAATTTTAAAATCATTCAACCAATTACTAAAAAAAGTAAAATTTTATTGGTTGAACAATTTACAATATAGTTAAAAGTAATCTTAAAACCTCAAGATACCCCTAAAAATTTCAAAACATCTTATATTTTGAAACAAAATAAATCTTTTAAAACATTATCTAATTTGAAACGGATGGAATATTATATAATTTTACATATTTGCGTATTAAAATACCCGCACGGTTGTGCGGGTCGAGATCTAGTTATAATTAATTTAGCATTAGATAATTTTGATAATTTTTCTAAGGAATAGTCCATTTTTAAAAAAAAATCACACATGAATCAAGGTTGTTACTTCTCTTTTAATATATAAGATTTATATTCATATTGCTCAAAATCGTTGGAAATAATGAAGTTATTACAAATACTTTTAATTAAGGAAATCATTGTACCTTAGTGAAAAATTTGGTTATAAATTGTAATGATTTTGTTACAAAAAAATGTTTTGCTACGGAAAATAAGTGTAAACTAGATTCTTACATGCGCGTCCACGCGGGTATTTTTATACTTTTATATTTGTCAAATTTGGAGTACATAATTATTTGTATATATTTTTAAACTTAAAAATATGTTTAGTAAATTAATATGATTTTAGTTTATGTGCATCAGTTTTTATGAATATATATATGTTTGTATGTGAATTATGATTTGTTTATTTGTTTTTTATATATTATTTATTTTCTACCTCAAATTCATCATAAATGTTGAATATACATTTTTTTAATTCCCAATAGTAAATAAACAGGTATTAGATGTTATTTTATGATAAAAAGTTTCACATTTATTGTGTATATTTTGCTAATAATTATTTATTTCTTGCAGTATGTTCTATTTTAAACTATATTATAAAAATTAGGCTTATTGTTTTATTATTTTCAATTATAGATACATTTAGCTTGAGCTTTATATTAATCCACTGTATTAAATCCACATAATCATACAAGTAAATGAAATGGGTAATTATAATATGATAGTAACATACATGGACCCAAATAATAAATAAAATTGTATAAGCATAGATAGGTAAACAGATTTTTCCGGGAAAAAAGTAGATCTTTTTTATTTATTTTGTCACGCAAGTATATGTATACGACTATACGTTAACTTTTTGTAGTTAGATATTTCTGTCGGTATTACAAACCGAAGGTTATTCTCTCTTCGGCTTTTGTTTTGTCGATCGCTTTTATCAAAGATCCATTGATAGAGACGAAACTGATTCTCCTAAACATTTACTTTTTTAATTATTTCTATGATTGAAGCAATTTAACTTGGATTAATCATCTGTTTTAAAAGGTTTTGACATTTTTGAAGAGAGTAAAAACTGTTTTGGTTGACATGTTTAGGTTGTTGAGTGAATAAGAAATTTTCTTCTCACTGGACGCATGTGATATGTACCGATGGTCCTTGTGTGTAGGTTAAGAAGAAAATCATAACTAATTTATTGACGAACTTGATTAACACGTTTTGGAAAAGAAATAACATATTTAGAAGTCATTGCTTACATTCATCTATATTATTAAAATTGAAATACCAAAAACTATTTTTTTAATTTACAGATTTAACCACTGCATTTAGAATAAATTAAACACTTCATTGCTTCTTCCTTTTATTTACAGATTCTACCACTTTTTTTTTTGAACAATACATATTCTACCAATACATTTAAAATCTATGAAACATAATTAATTACAATTCCAAAACTTATCTAACCAGATTGAGATTCATATCTTGACCGTTAATTATTTTGACCATCGGTTTATGAGTTTCAGATATTGACTGAGATTCATATAAAACATAAAAAATATACATGAGCACTTTTTTTTTTTATAAAATCCGCGGTTTATGAGTTTAGATTAAACACAAATTAAATCAAACAATCGTGCGGGGACACGGGTCAATGTTTTAGTTTATTGTTAGACGTTTTCTATAGATAAGTTAATTTCAAAACTTATCTAACTAAATCGAGATTAATATCTTGACCGTTAATTGTTTTGACCATAAATTTATGTGTTTCATATCTTGATCGATATTCATACAAAACATAAAAATATACATGGACATTATTTATAAAACCAGTATTTTATGAGTTTACATTGAACACAAGTTAAAATAAACATTCGCACAAGGGCGCGGGTAAAATTATCGTTTTTAGTTTTTATAGTTTTACTTATTTGGTAAGTTGCGATTAGAGTTTGTAGATATTTATGAATAAAAAGGCTTATTACATTTAGTAATGTTATAAAACGCATGTGTTTAATTCCAATGGCATTAGATTGTAATTATTGAGAAACCCCAGGGTCAAATACTGATTGTGCTTCTGTTTTAATAGTTTAGATAAATAATCCCTATATATTATTTGCAAGGTGATTTATCACATGTCACTTCTATCATCATTTTTACCAAAAAATGATGACATGGCTAATAAGATTGATGACATGACTTATAGTTAAATATGAAATTGACAATTACATTTATTGCTGATATATATTTTTGGTAAACTTTATAAAATATGGCAATAACTGATGCATTACATTTAATGTTGATTTATATTTTTGGTAAACTTCTTAAAATATGGTAATAACTCATAACGCAAATCATCACTAAAAATAAATATATTAAAATATACATTATAAATTTCAAATTATTATTTAATTTTAATTTTATAATTATAAAATTTTTATTACTAATATTTTCAAAATTTTCTACATCTTTTTTTAAAAAATAATAAATTTTAAATCGTAATATCATTAGTTTCTTTTAGATACGATAAAATTTATAAATATTGTTTAGTTATAATTTTTAAAAACTATACAATTTGTGTATGAATTTTCTTAGTAATTTTATAGAATTTGATTTAATACATTTAACCAAAACAAATAGATAAAAAAATTCTAAGATTTGAATTTTAAATATATTACATATACATAATTAAATATAATTTAAAATAATTTTTTTCTTAAATTTATCCTTAATTAAATCAAATTTATATTAAAAAGAGTCAAAATAATAAAATATAAAATATTAATAATCTTCATTTTAAATATAATTTAACTAATGGAAAGTTTAAACAACTAGTTTAATTTATGAGTGAATATGAAAAAAAAAAAATTATATACCATTATAAGTCAATTTTTTTAATAAGTCACATTTTAGATTTGCCTTGAAACCTTTGGGGGACATTCAAGCCATTTAGAAGGTGAGCCAAATGTGTTTTTGATATGAACTAACAAATCCAACAGGGGAACCTGACTGATGGAAGAGAAATTGCTGTGAAAGTGTTGTCGGTTGGATCCCAACACGGGAAGGGACAATTTGTTGCAGAAATCATAGCAATTTCTTTAGTTAGACATCGCAACCTAGTAAAGTTTTACGGGTGCTGCTATGAAGGAGATCATCGCTTGCTCGTCTATGAGTATCTTCCAAATGGAAGTCTCGATCAATCATTATTTGGTAATGAACAAAAACATGTCTTATTGTCTTTGCTTCTCCAGAAAGCTTCATTACTTATTATTTGGATGTTGCAGGAGGGACTTTACATCTTAATTGGTCAACCCGTTTTGAGATATGCATGCGAGTAGCCAGAGGTCTAGCATACCTCCACGAGGAGGCGACTGTTCGCATAGTACATAGGGATGTGAAGGCCAGCAACATTTTGCTCGACTCTAAGCTGCTCCCAAAAATTTCTGATTTTGGGCTTGCAAAGCTATACGATGACACGAAAACTCACATAAGTACCCGAGTCGCCGGAACTATGTACGCATTCCCAACTACAACTTTTTTTTTGTTGCTTTAAAACCCTGATTTATATATATAGATATATAACTATATATACATACTTATAACACATATGTTTGTACCAATGCAAGTGGATATGTCGCACCAGAGTATGCCATGCGTGGACACCTAACAGAGACAACAGATGTGTATGCCTTTGGTATTGTGGCCCTTGAGTTGGTGAGTGGAAAGAAAAACTCTGATGTGAACCTGGGGAATGAGAAAAAATATCTTCTTGAATGGGTACATCCTTGTTTGTTAGTCAAAAGTTTGTTTGAAAAGTTATTCATCAAAAGCAGATATAATCCAACAACTTCGTGTATACAGGCATGGAATCTACACGAGAAAAGGCGTGAAGTTGAACTAATTGATCAAGCGATTACTGAATTCAACATGGAAGAAGTAAAACGTGTGATAGGAATTGCTCTACTGTGCACATACTCTTCTCATTTCCTGAGACCACCGATGTCCAAAGTGGTGGCTATGCTTTCAGGAGACACTGAGGTCAGCGAGGTAACCTCTAAGCTAGGCTACCTAACCGAGTGGAGATCTGATGACACCTCAAGCTCCTCTTTTAGCGCCTTTCAAACTAAAGAAACAGGCGCTTCTGCATATAACTCGACGAGCTTTGTGATGCCTAGTGACATCGGCTTTAAGAAAATGCTTGGAGTCAAGATAAAAGAGGGGAGATGATAAGGTCTCTTCTATCTATGATGGGCTATACATGTATAGGCCTTTAGGTATGTGACTATATGTGGACCACTATTTCCTTCTTTGGCTAGAGAAACATTTTCACTTTTATTCAATAATATTTTAAGCACTTCATAATGAGTTTGCCCGTGAAGTAATAATACTAGCAAGTTTATTTCTTCTGTGTGTTTTTTGCCAACAACATCTAAACTGTTGTTAATTGGGTTGTACCTAGAAATTTGTGAATTATATATTTGAATAATGATTAAATCGCGCACGAGGTTACTTTCTATAAAGAGTATTTTGATTCTATTCCAAACCTTTGAGTTACACGAAATCTCTTTGTAGGATAAGAAAATTAAAGTCTCACTCTTGTTCTAGGTTAAGATACAAAAGAAACAAAAAGATGTTTTAGTATTTATATGTGTTCTTCAAAGATCTTTGATGATCTTTAAATAATGAATCTATTTCTCTCTTACTCTCTTACTAACTATTTGTTTCTGATTTTTTCTATCTCATTTTCCAATGCCTACATCCCTTTATATAGAAAATGAAAAATTACAACCAATAGTTGCAATGGTTAAACAAAGAGTTGCAAAGGTTAATGAGGAGTTGCAATTGTTAGTTAAGGAGTTGCAATGGTTAATCACCAAGGGTTGCAATCATAAAGGTAATTATTACCAAAGATTGTAATTATCAATATGGTTTATTACCAAAGGTTGTAATCACCAAAAGTTGCAAGGTTTCATTTATGTAGTTGTAATTGTTCATATAAACAATTGCAATAGTTCAAATAAATACTTGTACCCATTCACATTCACTTAAATATATAACAATCCTCTCCCATTTAAGTGTAGTCATAGATTCATTAAATAAATAATACATATATCAAACTCATGCATAAATGAAAATGTTCGAAGAATTGAATTTTCATATTAGTGTATTACACATTCTAAATATCCAAGAATCAGGATGTCCTACGGATTGAATCCCTCAACCTATTTTGGAAACATGAAGATAATACACACATGTGTTTCCACACTACTCTAAATGTTATACTTGACACATTATAAGCCATGTGTCCCTATCCATTCATGAGCACATACAAAGCCAAGTCCCAACTTATTAAAGCGGCATCACTTCACACTCATATAGGTAAATACTTTCAGTCATGCACCTGCAAATGCATTTTTTAAAAGTATTTATTAAGAATATATTTCAACCTAAGTTTTCTTGCAGGTCCAAGCACATACCTTGGGATTATATATATATAAAAAAATGTGCTTCAATCTTTAATTGTAAGCTTTCCACATTGAATTCAGCCTCTAACGTTGTATTACAGGGGAATTGGGTATCCCACCATTAAAGATTTCAAATGGACTTTAAACCCATCCCTTTAACCGACTTAATCGCTAAGTCCCTAGCTAATCCTTTCTTCAAATGATCAGCTAAATTTTGTTGAGACCGAACAAACTCTATTATTATCACCCCGTGAGTGATCAACTCACGTACTGCACTATGTGTCACGCCCAAGTGTTTAGACTTTCCATTATACACTTGGCTATAGGCATTAGCCAAGGTAGCTTGACTATCATAATGGATAGAAATTGGTGATACAGGTTTCGGCCACAATTGAATCTCGTACACTAAATTTCTTAGCCACTCTGCCTCTTTACCAGCAGCTGCTAATGCTTCGAATTCCGACTCCATACTCGAACTTGTAATTCAAGTTTGCTTCTTGGAAACCCATGAAATGAAACCTCCCCCAGGCAAAAACACCCAACCACTTGTAGAAGAATGATCTTCTATATTGGTAATCCAACTTGCATCTGAATATCCCTCTAACACCGAAAAAATCCAACATATGACAAACCACAATCAATGGTCCCTTTAAAATACTTGAGCACCCTTTTTAAGGCTTACCAATGTTGAGTACTAGGATTACTAGTGTATCTACTCAACCTTCTTACAGCGTAAGCTATATCTGGCCTAGTGTTCGTCATGGCATACATTAAGCAGCCAATCACTTGAGAATATTCGAGTTGTGATACTGCTTGTCATGTATTAGGCATAAGTTTCAAACTCGGATCCATGGGAGTGCTCATTGGAGAACAATTCTCACAACTGAACTTCTTAAGAATTTTCTCAATGTAATGTGACTGTTTGAAAGATAATCCTTTGTTTTCACGTTTGTTTCTAATTCCAAGAATCACATCCGCCTCTTCCATGTCTTTTATTTCAAAATTTGATGACATAAATACTTTTGTAAGCTCTACTTGTCTAAGGCTAGTACCAAAGATCAACATGTCATCAACATACAAACAAATGATTACTCCGTTACCGAATTCATCAAATTTGCTATATAAACACTTTTCAGATTTGTTTAACTTGAAACCATTTGATAAGACAACCTCATCAAATCTTTTATGCCACTGCTTAGGTGCTTTCTTTAACCCATACAATGATTGGATCAACTTACACACCTTATGCTCATTACCAGGCATAACAAAACCTTCAGGTTGCTTCATATACACTTCTTCTTCCAAAATACCATTTAAGAACGCCGTCTTAACATCCATTTGGTGAACCACAAGGTTATTAATTGCTGGCAAGGCTATTAATAATATTATGGAAGAGATCCTAGCAACTGGAGCATATGTATCGAAATAATCAATACATTCCCTTTGTTTAAAGCCTTGAATAACCAATCGAACTTTAAACTTGTCGATTGTTCCATCAACTTTCATCTTTCTTTTGAAAATCCATTTGCAGCCTAAAGGCTTGCAACCGGGTGGGAGATCTGACAAGATCCAAGTATTATTTCCTATCATGGAGTTCATATCATAATTTATTGTTTCTTTCCAAAAAGCAACATCTTGAGACTTCATAGCCTTACTATAAGTTCTCGGATCTTATCAATATGATAAAAATATGAGTATTGGAAACCAATCTCATCTCTTGATCCTTCCACTAAATATATTTGAAAAACAGGACCAAATGATTTTTCAATCCTTACTCACTTGCTCCTACGAAGCATAGGTGACACATTAGGAGGCACAAAAGTTTCATCTCCTTTATTAGTTCCACTTGAACTTGAAACTAAAGTCTTTGGCATAGGTATAGATGAAAAGCGAGTTTCATCAAATATTGCATCTCTTGATTCTATTACAGTGTGAACTGCTATTGAATCATTAGGTTCTATTACATAAAACCTATAAGCCTTGGAATGCTCTTCATATCCAATAAAAATACAATCAATGCCTCTCTCTCCCAAAGTTTTAATTTTGGGTTGGGGTAGTCGCACTACAGCCCTACATCCCCACACTCGAAGATAATTCAAGTTGGATTTTTTCTTATACCAAAGTTCATAAAGGGTAAGTTTGTTCCTTTTATTAGGAACTCTGTTTAATAAATAGCAAGCCGTTAACATGGCTTCTCCCCAAAATCCGTCACTCAATCCCGAATAGGATAACATGGAATTAACCTTTTCTTTTAGGGTTCTATTTTCCTTTCTGATACACCATTTTGTTGTGGTGTATATGGAGCTATAGTTTCATGTATAATGCCTACAGACTGAATATACCGGATCATAATATTCTCCACCTCTATCAATGCGTAATTTCTTAATCAAACTATTTTGTTCCAGTTCAACCTCAGTTTTATAAATCTAAATCTACCTAAGGCCTCATCTTTAGTATGTAATAAATACACATAACAAAAACGAGAATAATCATCTATAAATCTTAAATCTACCCGGCTTGTTACAATTCCAACAAATGCTCTTAAACTTTTTGGTAGATCCATTGTAAGTGTTGCTATTAATGGAGCGTTTCCTCCAATTTTTCTTCTTAGAACTCACACCTTCCTCCATCATATTGATGGAAGAAATATCAGCCTCATTATTTTTGAGGTTTTCTCCCTCTTGCGCCCTTAGAGATTCCTCTATACGCAAATGGCTGCCAAGTTTGAGACAACTCTTCCTTTTTGTGTGTTTAACATGTGTTTAATATCTTTCCATGTAGGTGGTAACTTATCGATGATACTCGATACTGAGATGGATTCATCCATCATCATGTTGTGTTGGGAAAATTGACCTAGTATACGAAGCAATTCATTGTATTGCTCCATAACGGGCCTAGAATCAGACATCTTGTAATTATTAAAATTACTAACAAGGAACTTCTTACTAGAAGCATCCTCAGCCATGTACTTTGATTCTAACGCATCCCATAACTCTTTTGTGGATTCAACATTCTAATAAACATAAAAGAGAGGATCTGACATACCGTTGAGAATATGACCACGGCATAGGTAATCATCGTTTTCCCATTTAAGTTGCTTCCTTGTCTCATCCAAAGACTCATTCTCAACATCCTCCGGCACAGTAGGCATAAGCATGCTTAAAACATACACTACATTCAGATTTGTGAGGAGAAAATGCAGATTCTTTTGCCATCTTCTAAAGTCTACTCCCTCAGATTTATCTAACTTTCCAAACTTTGATGTCATCTCTCGCACTGCTACACCAGCCATAATTCACAAGAAAAGTACTCTTTAAGATTGTTGGTTAATTGGGTTGTAACCCAGAAATTTGTGAATTATATACTTGGATAATGATTGAATCGCACACGAGGTCAATGTTGGACCCAATTTTGGCATCTATCTAAACAAGCCCAAGCCCATCTGGAATAATCACTAACTCGACATCGAGCTAGACACTACGAGGTCAAAGACGAGATCCCAGAGATCGCGGAAACAGTTAGAGGAAGAAAGGACTATAAAAGGAGAGCTAAACTGGAGTACAAAGGATACGAGAAAAACCCTAGAGCAATTCACTAATCACATCGACTTCATTCTTTAGATTTCCAGTTTGTTTTCTTGTACTTTTTGTTGTTATTTCCGATCTTGTTCATCACCATGTAAACGAATTCCATATTCAATAAAAGTCCATTTTTGTCAATCAAAGTCCGATTATATCGTTGTGTTTAAGAGCATCGTTGCCCACATCCTTTGTCTTCACCTGATTGAACTCTCGATCTCTACAAAATACTGAGTGTGAATTTTAAAATCTACATTTTGACACTGACTGTGAGGAAGATAAAAGAAAAAACGCCCTTGCTAAGAACCCGATCTAGAATTTCTAAGCACGATTATGGATCCCAACGCAAACAACCCCAACAACGTCCGATCTGGATCGACCAACACCACTCCCACCGGAAATCCTCTGGGAACCACTCTGATGTCTGTCGATTGAGCAAACTTCACTCCAACCGGAAGCCCTCTAGGAACCTCTCTGGTACCCATTGACCGTGCAAACGTCGCTGAAACTACCAACGTGACAAAAAGTCAATAGGCCCCGCCGGTCGGAACCTCGACTGCCGAAAGAAGTGTGATCTCAGATCAAAACTCTCATACTGATCGAATTGGATCTCGAGTATGGAGTCGTACAATGGACAAAACAGTTTCCGCCAACCCGACCAGAGCAACAAGACCGAGATCCCCGACTCAATTAGCTTGAACTCGAGATGAGATGGCATAAATGAGAACGATGCTCGTCACACTTATCGACAGATCTCGTGAACAAGAAATCGTTCATCGAACCATTGCCAGCCGTTTGGAACTGACCGAGAGCGAACTCACCGAGAGGCGAGCAAATCCAAGGGAAAGAATCTGACAACACTCGGATCCAACCATGCAAACGCCATTACCTCGAAACCGTGGAGCCTTCGCCTCCCCCGAAATGGCCAGCACCCGATCCGGCCGTTACGCCAGGGAGAGTTCGCGGTAGACCCAACCTGAAGGGACGATCTATCAAACCATAGACTACAATGGTCAAGGTGAGGTCGAAAACGGAACACAACCTATCAGAACGACCCCGATCTCAACTCAGAATAGGCCAGCAGAAACGACCCCACCGCAACATCAAACTCGAGATGACCGATTCTTGTTCGGAAGTGACGAATTCCAACGAACAAGGCCCGCAGCCCATCCAGACCCCGTCTCAACATACGACCCGTTTAGGTCGCTGCATGAGAACCTGTAAGAGGATGACCAAAGGTCCCCAAGTCAAGCAGGAGCATTCAGAAGTTATGCTGAAAAGAACGACGCCGAGCTCAAAAGGATACACGCCATCATGTATATGACGACGAGCTCGGCCCCCGATATCGATCGAGGAGACCCGCCGAACTCCATTTACAAACCGAAAAACCAGTGTAAGATTACATGATGTCAGAAAGATGAAATTCCCCAAATACTATGGAAACTCCGATCTAAAAGCGCACGTGCGGCCTTCTGGTTAGCCGTATCTAGAGCACATCTCAATGACGAGGAAAAAGAAGCAGGCTACTGCCGTTTCTTCACGGAAAATCTTACAGGTCCTTCCCTAGAATAGTTTGCCGGGCTCGAAGGAAATTCGATCAATGATTTCACTCAACTCGTATCGGCGTTCCTGAAGCAGTATTCGGTGTTTATTGAGACGCGTGCCACTGAAGCCGACTTGTGGAACCTCAAGCAAGCACCCTTCGAACCACTGAGAAGCTACATAAATAAGTTCAAAGAACTAAAATCCAAGATATCGAGCCTGAACAAAGTTGTTGCCTTGGCAGCTCTGAAAATGGAGTCTGGTTTTCTTCCAAGTTTAGGGAAGAAATGACGGTCTGAGCTCCCACCTCACTCGACGACGCGTTATATCGCGCATCATACTTCGCAACCCTCGAAGAGGAGATTTTGTCTTTGAAGGAACATAACCACGCCAACAAAGGAGTAATTAAAAAACCCAGTACTCCAAAAGAACAAACTACCAAAGGAGAGCATTCCTACGCCATAGATTCATCATCGCAGAAAAAAAAGCCGACGTACAACCCGAGCAAGTACTGCGTCTTCCACAAACGAAAAGGACATTCAACCGAAGAATATCGTGCTGCGCTCCACAATAAGGAAGAAAAAAAAGAAGGCGGTGAGAACACAAAAGAAGAAGAGACCCCGACGACCCCAAAAGCAAAGAACAAAGGTAAAATAGGTAGAGAGGTCGAACCAGCAGCACAAGAATCACCACCTCCTGCCCCAAAGAAAATAGTCGACATGATCTTGTGAGGATCCGAACATAAAAAAGCACCAAATCAAACCGAAGAACGCGTAAGCATCGACATCACGATGACGATACGAAGCCCGGTGGAGGTCGATACGACATGTTCTCCTCCCCTCAGACGAAAAACCAAACCCCACCACGAGCCCAAAGGGAGCAACAAGTTTAGTAAAATCCAGAGATTACTGAGAAACCGATACATAAAAAACAGTACAGCCCACGTTTACTCAAACCCCACCTTTCCGGGGGGCAAGGACACCACCAGCCGACACTGAACAAAAAATGGAGATTCCCGATGCACCACCACAAAACAGGAAAAAGAATTGATTTCATTTATGGAGAATCAAAATTCTGCAAGTCAGTCAATTCCATCAAAGCCCACCAACGAAGAGCCGAGAGCAGCACTGGCATACGAGAACCTCTGTCAGGCCCCTGATCACGAAATCACCTTTGATGAAAACAAAACCATCAACATCGATATGCCACATGACGACGCACTTGCCATACGTCTCGACGTCGGAGGGTGCGAATTATCCAGAATCATGATAGATACCAGAAGCTCCGCAGACGTACTCTTCTATGATGCATTCAAAAGAATGGGATTCACCAAAACACTTCATAAACAAGAAAGGACCAACCTAATCGGATTCGCTGGAGAGACTACCTTTTTCCTCGGCTCCATCGAGCTCGCCGTGACCGCCAGAGATACTAGGAAGATTATAAAATTTATCGTTCTAGATTGACCTGTTACATTTAACACCATCCTTGGAAGACCATGGCTATACATCATGAAGGCAGTACCCTCAACCTAACATCAATGTCTGAAGTTCCCTATGCCAAAAGGAATTGAAACCATAAGAGGGAGTCAAAATAGCTCCAGAACATGCTATCTTTCGAGCTTCAAAGATATCGAGCCAAGCCCATAAGATCAACCAAGATACCCCGAGAAGAACAAGAATCATACTCACATGCACGAACAGATAAAAAAAACACGCCCAATTGTTAGGGTCAAAATCGGTACGACGGAATCAATAGCCAAACTTCCCCGAAAAAATACGAAAGGAATAGTTTTATAAAACCCGAGAATCATTTTATAAAACTCAAGAATCGTTTTATAAAATTCGAGAAGTCGTTTTATAAAACTCGAAGATTGTTTTATAAAACTCGAGAAGTCGTTTTATAAAACTCGAAGATCGTTTTATAAAACTCGAGAAGTCGTTTTATAAAACTCGAGAAGTCGTTTTATAAAACTCAAAGATCGTTTTATAAAACTCGAGAAGTCGTTTTATAAAACTCGAGAAGTCGTTTTATAAAACTCGAAGATCGTTTTATAAAACCAGAGAAGTCGTTTTATAAAACTCGAAGATCGTTTTATAAACCTCGAGAATGGTTTTATAAAACTCGAGAAGTCGTTTTATAAAACTCGAGAATCGTTTTATAAAACCGCGAAAAACCGAAACCGCCGCAAAACGCGAACTAGTCACGACTAGTTCGCCTGCTGGCGAACTAAGCCAAGCTTCGCCGGCAGGCGAACTAGAAGCTTCCCGACTAGTTCGCCAGCAGGAGAACTAGAAGGTTCCCGACTAGTTCGCCAGCAGGCGAACTAGAAGCTTCCGACTAGTTCGCCAGCAGGCGAACTAGGAACTCCCCGACTAGTTCGCCAGCAGGCGAACTAGAGATTTCCCGGACGGTTCGTCAAACCGGCGAGCTGGAGCGGACCGGCTTGATTCTCCGTACGTGGAACCGACCATCCCGAGCCTCGATCTCCCGCATCCCCGATTCGAAACTTACGTCTTTCGACACAGTCGCATTCTGAACCACGGCCGAAATGTCTCTCGTTTTGTCTCGATCCGACTTATCGTTCGAATTTTACGATAAAAACCGTAAAATTCCGTTTTCTCGAAAAGAACTCGAAGAAATCGTATAAAACGGTAACGGTTAAACATGACACCAAATATCGCCTAAACTATACGATTTATCCGAGATTTTTCGTTAAAGTCGTAAAAAACATATTTTTAATAAAAACGTCGAGTAAATCGTAAAAAACGCGTTTTTAATAAAAAGGTCGAGTAAATCGTAAAAGACGGAAAAAATAACCGAGAAACTAACGTATCTAAACATTACGATTAACTCCACGAATTTACAAAAAACTTCATCGAATCAGGAAACGATTCCGTACAAGGTCGAGAAACGGATTTATCGCAAAACGGCCCAGAAGGTCCTAAAACGCGATAGAAGCCCATCTCGCGATCTCAACAGAATCTAACCCAAAAATACGATAACGTTTTGATGGTTTACTCGCGGAAGGAAGATAAATGTCAAGTTTGAAGACAAAAGGCAAGTTCGGAGATAAATTGAAGATTTCCGCGGAAGAAAAGGAAGGATTGAGATAAATGGAAAATTCCTGATAAACTCAGTATCAGGTAAAATGGAAAGACTAAAACCGCCTAAGAGGGAGTATATAAGCAAGAGGCATGGGGCAGAAGCTGAGACACGATTTTCAGAGCTCTCACCACCAAAAACTAGTATTTAGGAATATTTCCGTTTTCTGTTAGCGAGCTGCGTCTCAACTAGGGTTTTCGTTCTTAGATTTCTAGGGATTTCGCCGACGGCTCACGCAGCTAAGGCAACTCTCGTTGTAACAGTTCTTTGCAGATTCGGAATAAGAACATCTTTGCTCTCCTTATTTACGATTTATTGACAATAGGTGGATTTCGGTTCCCACAGTTTTGCGCTAGAAGGAGGGGGGGTCGGATCTATCTTACACCGAAGCCGCAACATGTCCAACGAAGAAACGATGACTGGTGACAATCAAACTCGCAACGAACGCGACAACGTTGAAACACCACCGCCACAAGATGCGTCCGCGGCCAACGCTACAAACGCTAACGTCGAGACCATCAAAAATATGCTTTCCGAGTTTAACAAAAAATCGGAAGAGCAGGAAAAGCTCATCGGTTCGCTCGCAAAATGGGTTGAAACCCTAACCGCGAAAACCCGAGCAATTTGCCCCCGCGGAACTACTAAGATCCGCGGAAGGAGGCTCGATTTCGGCGCTCCTACGGATCGTCCCAGAACCGAGCAGGGTAACTTACCAGAAAAAAATTCTGGAAAAGATAACCCTGACGCGACGCTAAACGAATCGGAGAAACCTCCTACTCACGAACGGGAGACCGAGGGCGACGGCATCGAAAGGGTTAACCTGGAGACAAGCGACCAGGCCGATTCATCGGACGAAGACGCTGACGTCCATCCTAGGAGCAGAAAAACTAGAAGTCCTATACCGGAGTTTTCTCCCGAATGTTCTCTTACTAGAGACGAGGAGGAACTCGACTTCGCGCGATAAGCAAAAACTGCCGAGGAGCGATCTCCGGTTACTCGCAGAAAACGCCGACAAGGTCGGAAAACTGCTGGCAATCTGACCGAGATTCGTGATCTCCGGGAATACATCATTAAAACGGCCGCAACGGTAAAAGCGGTGAAATCTCAGATTCATCACGCTACCAGCGTCGCACCCGAAATCGATCGGTTGCTGTACGAGTCTCGGAAAATGCCCTTCACGGCTCGCATCACCAAGATCAAACTGCCCGATCCCGGAAAACTTAAGGTGCCGACTTACGACGGGACGTCTGATCCCAAAGCACACCTACAGGCATTCCAGATCACCATGGGACGAGCCAAGCTCAAGGACCACGAAAATGACGCAGGCTACTGCCGCCTCTTCGTCGAAAACCTAGAAGGAGCAGCGCTCGAATGGTTCACCAAACTTAGGCGAAACTCAATCGGAAGTTTCCGTCGACTGGCTTCGGAATTCCTGAAGTAATACTCGATGTTCATTAACCCGGAAACCTCCGACGCCGACCTCTAGAGCTTGGTGCAGAAGGAGGACAAATCTCTCCGCGATTTCATGAGTAGGTTCAAACTCGTCATGGCTAGGGTCAGCGGAATTAGCGACAAAGCCGCCATCGACGCGTTAAGGAAATCTCTTTGGTACAAATCGAAATTCCGAAAGTGGATAACTCTTGAAAAGCCGCAGACAATCCAGGACGCGCTCCACAAGGCTACCGATTACATAACCATCGAGGAGGAGACTAAAATCCTGTCCGAGAAGCATAAGCCGACGAAAACGTCCGCAAAGGATAAAGCGTCAGAGCAGAAGCAGAAAAAGAGGAATTCTCATAACGACAAATTCGTCCATCATGAGGGTCAGGATCTCCAAGGGGCTCACAACTACGCCATCAACTCTGGATCGGAGCAAGGGCGAACCACGGGTAACATGTGGACGAGAAATTCGAATTACGATGAGAATTCTTTCTGCGACCTCCACCAAACCCGTGGGCATTCCACCGCGAACTGCAAAGTTCTCGGCGCCAGACTTGACGCAAAATTGGTCGCGGGAGAACTCTCCGAGATATCCAGTGTCAAGGATCTCATCCGCGATTCGGATCGCCTTCCGAAGAACGACAGGAACGCACGAGCGGAAACTCCGCCTCAGGGAAACCAGTCAGGCAAAAAACGCGGACAAAGGCAAGACGAGAAGGGTAACGCGCTAACCGCCGAAAAATCAACATGATTATCGGTGAATCGCAATATTATAACGACACAGTCTCGTCTATCAAATCCTACCAACGTAAAGCCGAAACCAGCTCGAGTTGGAAGGTGCCAACGGATGACTCACCGAAAGGGGTGATCTCTTTCGACGATGCTGAAACCGGCGGAATCGGCCAACCGCATGCTGATCCCCTTGTCATCGATTTAGTGATAAGCGATCTAAAGGTCGCTCGAATTCTGGTCGATACCGGAAGTACGGTCAACGTCATCTTCCGCAACAAGT
The DNA here is from genome assembly GCA_932364175.1 of Eruca vesicaria subsp. sativa. Taxonomy (NCBI): domain Eukaryota; kingdom Viridiplantae; phylum Streptophyta; class Magnoliopsida; order Brassicales; family Brassicaceae; genus Eruca; species Eruca vesicaria. Next base: position 382,021 of record CAKOAT010119598.1, on the reverse strand, counting down.
TAGCACGTATGGGAATAGAACTCTCGGAAGTTGAACCTATTCCAAAACCGTTGACTAGCTTTTCCGGCGAGACATCGATGACATTGGGATCGATCCGGCTACCGGTGGCAGCCAAAGAAGTGACGAAAATCGTCAACTTCGCAGTTGTCGATTTCCCGGCCATCTACAATGTGATTATGGGCACGCCTTGGATAAATTCCATGAAGGCAGTTCTTTCAACATATCACTTAGGCATCAAATTCCCAACACCTACGGGAGTCGCAGCAATTTGGGGATGCCAAAGACAATCGCGATCCTGCTTCCTTGCCGAACATAAGCTGAGGCAATTGGCGGTAGCAATCGTGAAACCAAAACGGGCAAAGGTCATGCCACCGCCAGCAAAAGACGACCCAAAGCAAGCAACGGTCGAGAAACCACAAGTTCCCGCACCCATCGCTTCTACCCGGCCGGAGGAGATAATCCCAGACAAAGGCATCTATCCCACAACTGAAGCGATCGAGAACTCTGCGACAGCCGAGTAAGTACACTCGCGCAGACAATAAGAACTACGAGATGGCTTTATTCCCGAAAGGAATACGTAGGCAGGTCGCCTAAAGACGAGTTCAGCTATCCCCCCTTCCAAAACGAGGGGGGGGGGGGAGTGGGTGAGTATACGAGTATTCGTATACTCCCTAAATTTTTAAAACTTTCGCTTTGTAATCGAAAATTTTTCAAAATTTTTAATAAAGACAAAGTTAGAATATCTCCGCTACTATCGAAAACGCAAAAAGAATTCCAAACATCCGGAAAATCGTTTCCGCAGTAACAACTACTTAATCGTTTTTATAAAACTTGCATATAAAAATATTTTCGGAAAGAACCGGCGAGACGTCGCCAAAATTCTCAAGAAAAATATTCCCCAAAGTCCGTACGCGACTATAAAAACACGAACGCTCGGCGCTTGGCCCCGTCAAGCACGCTAGCCGTCCTAAAAAAACGCATCGACCTATCGGTCCGCATACATCCGACTAGGATAAAATAGCGCGCTATAAAAGAAATCCAAATTTTTGGTCAGCACTTCCGGGCAACTTAGAAATTGTTCCCGGTGAGATGCTCGATTCCAACCATACGAATCGTATAAGCCGAGAACCTAGCGCGGATTCTAAATCGGTATGGAGTCAGGTTAAAATCACAACAGGCAAAACGAAAGCCGATTAGTCATCGCGTAGCCTCAACCCGAGAGTAAACCTAGGTCTTGCCCTAAACCCAGCACACTGGTCGCTAACGTCTCAAGGCATGAATCGAGATCCTAAAGGCATGTCTCTTCGCCCACATTTAAACACTCGCGAAAATCGGAACCTTCCGAGTTAACGAAACGGATGATTTACACCAAGAGTTAGATGCGAGATGACAACTCGTATTCTTCCCTCTACATCTAAAAACGAAACGCGATTTTCATACTTAGAAAATATTTTCTTATTAGAAAGCCTTCAAGTACACACCGCCCAGCGGTAGGGATTCAAAGCCACCAACGGCCAGTCCCGAAAAAGCAACAACGAAATCGAAAAAACAATAACATCACGCATTGAAGTCGTCGAACGCGAACTGATTGACTTCGCCATCCACATCCGATATCCCAGGTCCAACTTCGACCGAATCCGGCGATACCACAATGGGGCTCCACTGATCCCACATGTGCTTCCCAGGATTAGCGGATTCGTTCTTCTTCTTCTCTCGCTTAGCCAGACGCGTTTTCTGCTTCGCAATCGCAACCTCATACGAATAGTCTGATTTCTGGGTAAGATGCAAACCCCCAGCTACGCCCCGACACTCACGGAAATCACCATTCGCCCTTTGCGCATCTTCAAATTCCGCATAAAGAGGCACGAACCGCTCACGGCGAGCCATCAACTCTGCAGCAACCTCTCTTTTGCCTGCTCTACGAGCACGGCGAACCATCGTGTCAGAAAACTCCAAGTTTCGACGAGATTCAGCTTCATGCTCCTCTCTCACACGAGCGGCTTCCCCTACGACTAAATCCTGGGCGCGAGAGAAACTGGCATCGATCTCCTCTCTGATACGAACAGCCTCTGACGCTGCAGCCCTAGATTCGGCTTTGCGAAGCTCCGCGCTGTTCACGCTCACCACTTCTCTCATAACGCGAAGACCCTGCAAAACAGAAAAATCATCCTTTATAAAAAAAATGACATATATACATAGTGACAAAAGAATAGACAAAACTTGTTAAAAAGCCTCGACGCCTTCGCAAACAGTGTGTCGGCCGGCCCTCGGGTTGACGTCTTGGTCGGGTCAAATTCGGAGGCCGAAAAATACTAGATCTTTCCCTCTCCTCCGCATCATCACCCGCCTCGAACTCAGTATGACTGTCACGAGAAAAACCAGATGAATAATAGGCAACGGTGCAACGAACCCTTTTCGGAGAAAAGTATCCCCAATGAAGTGGGCCACCACGAAAAAGATTCTTGACCTCTGGGAAATCTTCGGGCAGCGGCCTGTGGAGGGTAGGCACTGCAAAACAAGCAAAAAGAGTTAAAATCTATACATATACGGATATGGAGATCATGTCAATAGAATACCAGTTGTCGCCCACGCGGTCCTGAACAAAGGAATACAGCCCTCCTCCACAGATGCACTATCGATTTTGACGTAGAAGAATCGCTCGATCCAATCATGCTCATTCGAGGCAAGCCCACCGATGACCGTCATATCCCGCCGAGGGGCTAGGTAAAAGCCGTCCCCTCTTCCCTTGAATGTCAACATAGCCGAAAGATAGTCCGCATCAAGGGACATCCCGCGCTCATAACCTAACACAAAAATCCCAACAAGGTGTCATAACCCACCAGGACGTAGTTGGCCGAACGGTATGCCAAACCTATCCAAGAACTCGACAATGGCTCGAGGAATAGGGAACCATAGCTGACAGTTCAACAGAAAGGCTTCGTAGCATGAAAAATAACTCGGGGGCGGATTCTCGACATCCTGGCTTGGGACGGGAAGGCAGAACTGGACTGACTCAGGGATTTCACGGAGATACCTCATCTCTCTGAGGGAATCAGCAGTGCTCGCACTCGGACCAACTGCCCTCCTCCAAGGTTTATCCTTCTTCGGAACCCAAAAACCCGAAGGCAGCACCTTCGCGGCCTTCACGGCTGAACAGTATTCCGAAAACTTCTCCTCGGTCGTGAAAAAAACGTTGTAAGATTGGTCTGGGAAGAGGACAATCGCCAGAGGTATCAAGGTTGCTCGGATCAAAGATAGACGCATGAGCATAATCTGAAACTTTCCATTCAGAAGACATGTTGGACAGTCGAAAGAAAAGGAATCCAAAGGAATAAGTAGAAAGAAAACTTCTTGAGACTTAGGCAAGTTATGGGAAAATGAGTGAAGAACTTGAGAAACTCATTCCATATATTTATAAGGAAGAATTTTACTATTCACCCTTGGACTTTTGGCCATTAAAGTTCCGCCTAATTCTACCAAACTCGCCAAACAAACTCAATCCACTCGCAAGAACCCCACGATTCTTACGAGCTGGGGGGCTAACTGTTGGGGTCAAAATCGGTACGACGGAATCAATAGCCAAAATTCCCCGCAAAAATACGAAAGGAATAGTTTTATAAAACCCGAGAATCATTTTTTAAAACTCAAGAATCGTTTTATAAAACTCGAGAAGTCATTTTATAAAACTCAAAGATCGTTTTATAAAACTCGAGAAGTCGTTTTATAAAACTCGAGAATCGTTTTATAAAACTCAAGAAGTCGTTTTATAAAATTCGAAGATCGTTTTATAAAACCAGAGAAATCGTTTTATAAAACTCGAAGATCGTTTTATAAAACTCGAGAATCGTTTTATAAAACTCGAGAAGTCGTTTGATAAAACTCAAGAATCGTTTTATAAAACCGCGAAAAACCGAAACCGCCGCAAAACGCGAACTAGTCACGACTAGTTCGCCTGCTGGCGAACTACGCCAAGCTGGCTTAGTTCGCCAGCAGGCGAACTAGAAGCTTCCCGACTAGTTCGCCAGCAGGCGAACTAGAAGCTTCCGACTAGTTCGTCTGCTGGCGAACTAAGCCAAGCTGGCTTAGTTCGCCAGCAGGAGAACTAGGAACTCCCCGACTAGTTCGCCTGCTGGCGAACTAAGCCAGGTTGGCTTAGTTCGCCAGCAGGCGAACTAGAGATTTTCCGGACGGTTCGTCAAACCGGCGAGCTGGATCGGACCGCCTCGATTCTCCATACGTTGAACCGACCATCCCGACCTCGATCTCCCGCATCCCCGATTCGAAACTTACGTCTTTCGACACGGTCGCATTCTGAACCACGGCTGAAATTTCTCCCGTTTCGTCTCGATCCGACTTATCGTTCGAATTTTACGATAAAAACTGTAAAATTCCGTTTTCTCGAAAAGAACTCGAAGAAATCGTATAAAACGGTAACGGTTAAACAAAACACCAAATATCGCCTAAACTATACAATTTATCCGAGATTTTTTGTTAAAGTCGTAAAAAACATATTTTTAATAAAAACGTCGAGTAAATCGTAAAAACGCGTTTTTGATAAAAATGTCGAGTAAATCGTAAAAGACGGAAACAATTAACTGAGAAACAAATGTATCTAAACATTACGATTAACTCGAGGAATTTTCTAAAAACGGCATCGAATCAGGAAACGATTTCGTACAAGGTCGAGAAACGGATTTATCGCAAAATGGCCCAGACGGTCCTAAAACGCGATAGAAGCCCATCTCGCGATCTCAACAGAATCTAACCCGAAAATACGATAACGTTTTGATGGTTTACTCGCGGAAGGAAGATAAATGTCAAGTCTGAAGACAAAAGGCAAGTTTGGAGATAAATAGAAGATTTCCGCGGAAGAAAAGGAAGGATCAAGAGAAATGGAAAATTCCCGATAAACTCAGTTTCGGGTAAAATGGAAAGACTAAAACCGCTTAAGAGGGAGTATATAAGCAAGATGCATGGTGCAGAAGCTGAGACACGATTTTCAGAGCTCTCACCACCAAAAACTAGTATTCAGGAATATTTCCGTTTTCTGTTAGCGAGCTGCGTCTCAACTAGGGTTTTCGTTCTTAGTTTTCTAGGGATTTCGCCGACGGCTCACGCAGCTAAGGCTACTCTCGTTGTAACAGTTCTTTGCAGATTCGGAATAAGCACATCTTTGCTCTCAATTTCGTTTATTCTCTTTTAAATTCTAAGTTTGTCGTTTTCTTAATCTTCGTTGTGCGGTTCTGCAGATAGCCGGTTCCTCTGGAAACTTAGGGTTTTCCCGAATTTTCCTTATTTACGATTTATTGACAGTAGGTGGATTTCGGTTCCCACAGTTTTGCGCTAGAAGGAGGGGGGGTCGGATCTATCTTACACCGAAGCCGCAACATGTCCAACGAAGAAACGATTACTGGTGCCAACCAAACTCGCAACGAACGCGACAACGTTGAAACACCACCGCCACAAGATGCGTCCGCGGCCAACGCTACAAACGCTAACGCCGAGACCATCGAAAAGATGCTTTCCGAGTTTAACAAAAAATCGGAAGAGCAGGAAAATCTCATCAGTTCGCTCGCAAAACGGGTTGAAACCCTAACCGCGAAAACCCGAGCAATTCGCCCCTGCAGAACTACTAAGATCCGCGGAAGGAGGCTCGATTTCGGCGCTCCTACGGATCGTCCCAGAACCGAGCAGGGTAACTTACCGGAAAAAGATTCCGGAAAAGATAACCCTCACGCGACGCTAAACGAAATGGAGAAACCTCCTACTCACGAACGGGAGACCGAGGGCGACGGCATCGAAAGGGTTAACCTGGAGACAAGCGACCAGGTTGATTCATCGGACGAAGACGCTGACGTCCATCCTAGGAGAAGAAAAACTAGAAGTCCTATACCGGAGTCTTCTCCCAAACGTTCTCTTACTGGAGACGAGGAGGAACTCGACTTCGCGCGATACGCAAAAACTGCCGAGGAGCGATCTCCGGTTACTCGCAGCAAACACCGACAAGGTCGGAAAACTGCTGGCAATCTGACCGAGATTCGCGATCTCCGCGAATACATCACTAAAACGGCTGCAGCGGTAAAAGCGGTGAAATCTCAGATTCATCACGCTACCAGCGCCGCACCCGAAATCGATCGGTTCCTGTACAAGTCTCGGAAAACGACCTTCACGGCTCGCATCACCGAGATCAAATTGCCCGATCCCGGAAAACTTAAGGTGCCGTCTTACGACGGGACATCTGATCCCAAAGCACACCTACATGCATTCCAGATCACCATGGGACGAGCCAAGCTAAAGGACCACGGAAAGGACGCAGGCTACTGCCGCCTCTTCGTCGAAAACCTAGAATGAGCAGCACTCGAATGGTTCGCCAAACTTAGGCGAAACTCGATCGGAAGTTTCCGTCGATTGGCTTCGGAATTTCTGAAGCAATACTCGATGTTCATTAACCCGGAAACCTCCGACACCGACCTCTGGAGCTTGGTGCAGAAGGAGGACGAATCTCTCCGCGATTTCATGAGTAGGTTCAAACTCGTCATGGCTAGAGTTAGCGGAATTAGCGACAAAGCCGCCATCGACGCGTTAAGGAAATCTTTTTGGTACAAATCGAAATTCCGAAAGTGGATAACTCTTGAAAAGCCGCAGACAGTCTAGGACGCGCTCCACAAGGCTACCGATTACATAACCATCGAGGAGGAGACTAAAATCCTGTCCGAGAAGCATAAGCCGACGAAAACGTCCACAAAGGATGACGCGTCAGAGCAGAAGCAGAAAAAGAGGAATTCTCGTAACGACAAATTCGTCCATCATGAGGGTCAGGATCTCCAAGGGGCTCACAACTACGCCATCAACTCTGGATCGGATCAAGGGCAAACCACGGGTAACACGTGGATGAGAAATTCGAATTACGATGAGAATTCTTTCTGCGACCTCCACCAAACCCGTGGGCATTCCACCGTGAACTGCAAAGTTCTCGGCGCCAGACTTGCCGCAAAATTGGTCGCGGGAGAACTCTATGAGATATCCAGTGTCAAGGATCTCATCCGCGATTCGGATCGCCTTCCGAAGAACGACAGGAACGCACGAGCGGAAACTCCGCCTCAGGGAAACCAGTCAGGCGAAAAACGCGGACGAAGGCAAGACGAGAAGGGTAACGATGCTAACCGCCGAAAAATCAACATCATTATCGGTGAATCGCAATATTATAACGACACCGTCTCGTCTATCAATTCCTACCAACGTAAAGCCAAAACCGGCTCGAGTTGGAAGGTGCCAACGGATGACTCTCCGAAAGTTTCGACGATGCTGAAACCGGCGGAATCAGCCAACCGCATGCTGATCCCCTTGTCATCGATTTGGTGATAAGCGATCTAGAGGTCGCTCGAATTCTGGTCGATACCGGAAGTACGGTCAACGTCATATTCCATAACACGTTAGCACGTGTGGGAATAGAACTCTCGGAAGTTGAACCTATTTCAAAACCGTTGACTAGCTTTTCCGGCGAGACATCGATGACCTTGGGATCGATCCGGCTACCGGTGGCAGCCAAAGAAGTGACGAAAATCGTCAACTTCACAGTTGTCGATTTCCTGGCCATCTACAATGTGATTATGGGCACGCCTCGGATAAATTCCATGAAGGCAGTTCTTTCAACATATCACTTAGGCATCAAATTCCCAACACCTACAGGAGTCGCAGCAATTTGGGGATGCCAAAGGTAATCGCGATCCTGCTTCCTTGCCGAACATAAGCTGAGGCAATTGGCGGTAGCAATCTTGAAACCAAAACGGGCAAAGGTCATGCCACCGCCCGCAGAAGACGACCCAAAGCAAGCAACGGTCGAGAAACCACAAGTTCCCGCACCCATCGCTTCTACCCGGCCGGAGGAGACAATCCCGGACAAAGACATCGATCCTGCAACTGAAGCGATCGAGAAGTCTGCGACAGCCGAGTAAGCAAACTCGCGCAAACAATCAGAACTACGAGATGGCTTGATTTCCGAAAGGAATACGTAGGCAGCTCGCCTAAAGACGAGTTCAGCTATCCCCCCTTCCAAAACCGGGGGGGGGGGGGAGTGGGTGAGTATACGAGTATTCATATACTCCCAAAATTTTTAAAACTTTCGCTTTGTAATCGATAATTTTTCGAAATTTTTAATAAAGAAAAAGTTAGAATATCTCCGCTACTATCGAAAACGCAAAAAAGAATTCCAAACATCCGGAAAATCGTTTCCGCAGTAACAAATACTTAATCGTGTTTATAAAACTTGCATATCAAAATATTTTCAGAGAGAACAGGCGAGACGTCGCCTAAATTCTCAAGAAAAATATTCCCCCAAGTCCGTCCGCGACTATAAAAACACGAACGCTCGGCGATTGTCCCCGTCAAGCACGCTAGCCGTCCTAAAAAAACGCATCGACCTATCGGGCCGCATACATCCGACTAGGATAAAATAGCGCGCTATAAAAGAAATCCAAATTTTTGTTCAGCACTTCCGGGCAACTTAGAAATTGTTCCCGGTGAGATGCTCGATTCCAACCATACGAATCGTATAAGTCGAGAACCTATCGCGGATTCTAAATCGGTATGGAGTCAGGTTAAAATCGCAACAGGCAAAACGAAAGCCGATTAGTCATCGCGTAGCCTCAACCCGAGAGTAAACCTAGGTCTTGCCCTAAACCCAGCACACTGGTCGCTAACGTCTCAAGGCATGAATCGAGATCCTAAAGGCATGTCTCTTCGCCCATATCTAAACACTCGCGAAAATCGGAACCTTCCGAGTTAACGAAACGGACGATTTACACCAAGAGTTAGATGCGAGATGACAACTCGTATTCTTTCCTTTACATCTAAAAACGAAACGCGAATTTCATACTTAGAAAATATTTTCTTATTAGAAAGCCTTCAAGTACACACCGCCCAGCGGTAGGGATTCAAAGCCACCAACGGCCAGTCCAGGAAAAGCAACAACGAAATCGAAAAAAACAATAACATCACACATTGAAGTCGTCGAACGCGGACTGATTGACTTCGGCATCCACATCCGATATCCCAGGTCCAACTTCGACCGAATCCGGTGATACCACTATGGGGCTCCACTGATCCCACATGTGCTTCCCAGGATTAGCGGATTCGTTCTTCTTCTTCTCTCGCTTAGCCAGACGCGTTTTCTGCTTCGCAATCACAACCTCATACGAATAATCCGATTTCTGGGTAAGATGCAAACCCCCAGCTACGCCCCGACACTCGCGGAAATCACCATTCGCCCTTTGCGCATCTTCAAATTCCGCATAAAGAGGCACGAACCGCTCACGGCGAGCCATCAACTCTGCAGCAACCTCTCTTTTGCCTGCTTTACGAGCACGGCGAACCATCGTGTCAGAAAACTCCAAGTTTCGACGAGATTCAGCTTCATGCTCCTCTCTCACACGAGCGGCTTCCCCTACGACTAAATCCTGGGCGCGAGAGAAACTGGCATCGATCTCCTCTCTGATACGAACAGCCTCCGCCGCTGCAGCCCTAGATTCGGCCCTACGAAGTTCCACGTTGTTCAAGCTCACCGCTTTGCTCATAACGCGAAGACCCTGCAAAACGGAAAAAAACAACATATATACATAGTGACAAAAGAATAGACAAACCTTGTTAAAAAGCCTCGACGCCTTCTCAAACGGTGTGTCGGCCAGCCCTCAGGTTGACGTCTCGGTCGGGTCAAATTCGGAGGCCGAAAAGTCAATAAGATCTTCGATATTGATATCATCGTCGAACGCTTGACCACGACCGATCAGAACTTCTCTGTCCTGCGGAGATCTAGATCTCTCCCTCTCCTCCGCATCATAACGTTTTGATGGTTTACTCGCGGAAGGAAGATAAATGTCAAGTTTGAAGACAAAAGGCAAGTTTGGAGATAAATAGAAGATTTCCGCGGAAGAAAAGGAAGGATCGAGAGAAATGGAAAATTCCCGATAAACTCAGTTTCGGGTAAAATGGAAAGACTAAAACCGCCTAAGAGGGAGTATATAAGCAAGAGGCATGGGGCAGAAGCTGAGACACGATTTTTTGAGCTCTCACCACCAAAAACTAGTATTTAGGAATATTTTTGTTTTCTGTTAGCGAGCTGCGTCTCAACTAGGGTTTTCGTTCTTAGATTTCTAGGGATTTTCGCCGACGGCTCACGCAGCTAAGGCTACTCTCGTTGTAACAGTTCTTACGCAGATTCAGAATAAGAACCTCTTTGCTCTCAATTTCGTTTATTCTCTTTTAAATTCTAAGTTCGTCGTTTTCTTAATCTTCATTGTGCGGTTCTGCAGATAGCCGGTTCCTCTGGAAACTTAGGGTTTTCCCGAAGTTTCCTTATTTACGATTTATTGACAGTAGGTGGATTTCAGTTCCCACACCAATCCACTGGGAAAATAATCGAACTACAACAGACTTGATCCCTCGACGAGGGTACGTAGGCAGCTCACAATCCGAGTTCAGTCACTCCTCTCAAAAAATCGCTCACAAAGAAATCAAACCCAGAAAGGAAAAACAACCTATCCATACAGACACACTTTTTCTAATATATAATGTAAAATTGTATACAAAAAAAATCAAATCATCCATAAGAAAAATACTTTCTCATCTTATCAAATTCGATTTAACTTCATGAAGAGACCATAATCAAGTCTACGGAAACAATTAGAATCCCACTAACAAAATGGCGCATTATAATAGTATAAATATTACTCAAACACAACTTATCGACGCGATATCAATCGAAGTCGATTTGCGACCACGAAAATAATAAAATTTCGGGCACTCAGAGCAAAATGAAACCAAACAAACCATCATTATTCATAACCATTACTACTCATAAAGATTACCAGAAAGAAAAAGAAAAAAAAATACAAAATTAATTCTAATCTTTGGCTTGAACTCGCCATCTTCATAGCGCTCCCCATTGCGTCCTTGTTCGCCCCCAGACTCATCATCACCAGGAGGTACCTTAGAGAGAAAAATCCTCAGGTAGATCCTTAGAGACCAGTGGAAGATCCAACTTCCCAACCAAAAAGTCCGAGACCGCATTCACGTCAAGTTCGCCCCCGAGCTCGACCTCCTTAGCTTGTAGGCGTCATAATTCTTCAGAGGCAAGCAGATTATTGTTCATTATTTCCTAAATAAGATTGATGTTAGCCATGAACTCCTTCAAGCGAATCTCACAATCCTTCGCGGCATTCTTCCTCTCCCACTTCTCTTTTAGAGACACCAGAACGTCCAGATACTCGTCGACCAAAGTCTTTTTAGCATCATAAGTTGCACGACAAAGCTCCTCCGCATGACTCGCGGTCAGAGATTCAATCTGCGCCTCCAGCACGACGACTTTCTACAAAGCCGATTTCCTTTTTTTACTGACGACCCGAAGTTGAGCCTTAAGAGAAGCAGCCTGGTTCCCCAATCTTCCGGCCGCTGTCAATTGAGCAACAGTGGTAAACTCCCGATCCTGCACCATCTTCAAACTAAGTTTCAACTCTCGAACGACCTTTTTGACCTCGTAGAGTTCGTCGGCTCGAGGGATATCATGCAAACACTTTTCAGAGTTGCCGCAAACTCGTTGTTTTCCTCCATAGCCTGAAGATACATCAGGAATAAGCTCAACAGAAAAATAAGAATCAAGGATCGAAAGATTAGACCGAACGACCTTAGCATGAGCAACCACCATCTTCACGTAAGCATCACGCTCAGTCATATTCCGCAACGAAGGAAGGGGGCACCCCACCGGCTTGAAATGCTTGACCAAAATAGCCACGCTGTCGGGATCATCCGTAATCGTACAATCCTTGGCATGGGAAAACTTCCAATGAAACGGCTTCGCGACCACACCTTTGCTCGCGGAGCCGGGTCAAGCATCATTCCTGGAGATCTTCGATTTCTTCGGAGGACGATCACGCCCCTCCATGCCATTCGGACTACCAAAACTCAAAAGAGTTGTGGTCTTTGGTTCATCCGAGTCTTTGGCTTCGGATCGAACAGTAACACAAGGAAGTCGAGGCTCCTCACGGAGAACCTCAGTAAGTGCTTCACTCACGTCACCAAAATGAATCCGCCCTGCTCTGTTTTTCCGATTACGAATTCTTTCAGATTCACGAGAAGTAGTTTTTCTCGATGTCATGATTTACGGCTGAAGGAAAAAGATTCTCGAGAATACGAAGATAGGAAAGAACGAACTCGATGTTTATAAAGGCAGGAATAAAAGAATTTTACTAACTAAAAGGGGATAAAATCTCTAAAGCACAGATATCATAAATTTGTGATTATCAAGCGTTTTACAAATAAACCAACAAAAAAAACAAAAAGAAAAGAACACTAGATATCCGATTTAAAAAAAAAGAGAGAAGAAGATTAAACTAAGAATCAGCCCCATCCTCGGAAGAAGATTATGCGGTAACCGAATCACCAGAAACCTCGGGGAGATCAAGGTCTGTGACGGACCAATCCGCAACAGCATCCAACTCGACGAGCCCTTCACAATCTTTCTCCATCTCTTTGAGATGAGCTAGTTCATCGTCGATGTCCAGCCCACTGTCTTTGATCTCATTTAACAGGTTGATGTTCACGGCCAACTCCCTTAGCTGGATCTCTGCGTCGAGCTCCTTCTTCTTGTCTTGCCACTTCTTCTCCACGAGAATCAGGATCTCTCTGCAGCGATCGGCGATCTCGCGACGCATCACACGAGATTCGCGGCGGATGTCTCGCTTTCAAGAAACTCGGCGACCGGCGTCTTTTGGTTGGCGACCTCGGTCTCAGACACCATCCTTTTATCGCGAGCCTTCTTCCACTCGTCCTTCATATAATCAGCCTCTCCGGTCTTCTTCTTGAGATCCTCCTTAACTTTGCAAAGAGATTCACAGAAACTCTTCACCTCGGCCCACGACCTCGCCAGATCCCTGTCGTCGTGACCCACGTACATCGCGATGAGCTCATGGACAGAAAACTACGAAATAAAATATAACTCACCTTGGAATTGGCATCCTCGATCTTCGAATACACCTCCATTTCCTCAAGAGAAACTAAAGGTAGAACGGAAGGACCCGAGGCCGATCTATTATAGTTTCAAAGCGATGACCGACGACACTTACGGTCACTAGCGTCAGAGTCCTCCTCTGAGTCGGCCCTATAAGAGATCGAAGTTCCTCCCGCTCCAGAGGTCCCCTCGACGCCAGAGACCAGAATAGGAGCCAAGGTCAAAGCCTCGAGATCCCTATTTTCCGCGACATGACTCCGGATCCTGAACGATGACCTCCTGGACAACTGCCTTTCCGATCTGGCAGAAGAAGCAGGATCATTAGAAGGCCCCGCAGCATCTTTAAGCCTGACTGAGCGGCTGGCAATCACCAGAGCCTGATAACCCTCGTCAGGTAGCAAAAAAGCAGCACAGATTCTCTCGCCGTTAAAGGATGACCAATCCGGGAGATCTCGTTGTAGCATCCTCAACAGGCCGCATACCTCGTCCGACACCGTAGAAGTCCCGGAATGCACTAGAAAGCCATAAAAATAATCTGACAATCAGATATATGAGGATTAAATGAAGTATACATGAGAAGAAACTGGAACTAACCTGTATCTTCAGACCAACGCCGGGGAATCCTCTCAAAGTCGAAATCACCTACCGACGAATGATCGACCTTAAAAACAAAGAACCTCTCTCTCCAATTTTCATCGTGGTACGCAACTCCCTAGATGACGTTGCGTCCAACATGCGGTGACATAAGAAAAGTCCCCGGGCTTTGATTATTCCTCTTCAACAAGCATAAGTGACGTAGCTCCTCCAGACCAAAATGCAAGTCCTCCTCACGAGCTCTGACCGCGAGCACCAAAAGATGCCTCAAGAAATTTTGGCACATCTAAGTAAGACACATACCCAGTTTAGCTGTGATCTCGAGAATCGGGGTAGGAATCGGGAAGAAAAGACCGCAAGATTCAAAGAACGTGCAATACGCTCCACAAAACCCCTCACGAACGGTCTCAGGGTTTTCGAGCGTAGTGGCCAACTCGAGCTGAACGCTTCGATCAATGCCGTGAACCGAATATAAAGCTTCAAGATCTTCAGCCTTAGTCGTCGTCGGAGGAAAAGTGAATGTTACGTCCATCTTTACTTAAGGAAAGAAAATCGCACAAGCAAGAAATTTCGTAGAAGAAGAAAGAAAATTCCGAAGAAAGAAAAGAAGTTAAGAGAAAACAAGAAGAGACTCTTGTATTTATAAGGCAATTCGCCGACACCAAGAAACAGCTCTATCATTACAAGGAGATAATGTTTAGGTTTTGCATTGAAAAGGAGATAAGTAGCCGTTAGGGACACACCCCAACGGTCCATCGACAGGGAGCAGACACGTGTCGAGTCTCTGCGCCGCGAAAGCTAAACCGCCTTTTATCGATTGAGTCCGAGCAAGCCATTCTAATCTTTTAAAAAGAATAAGATTGGGGGGGGGGGCAAATGTTGGACCCAATTTCGGCATCTATCTGAACAAGCCTAAGCCCATCTGGAATAATCACTAACTCGACATCGAGCTGGACTCTACGAGGTCGAAGACGAGATCTGGAGATCGCGGAAAGAGTTAGAGGAAGAAAGGTCTATAAAAGGAGAGCTAAAGTGGAGTAGAAAGGATACGAGAAAAACCCTAGAGAAATTCACTGATCACATCGACCTCATTCTTTAGATTTCTAGTTCGATTTCTTGTACTCTTTGTTGTTATTTCCGATCTTGTTCATCACCTTGTAAACGAATTCTATATTCAATAAAATTCCAGTTTTGTCAACCGAAGTCCGATTATATCGTTGTGCTTAAGATCATCGTTACCCACATCCTTTGTCTTCCCATGATTGAACTCTCGATCTCTACAAAAACTGAGTGTGGATATAAAGATCTACAGTCACTTTCTTTAAAAAGTATTTCGACCCTATTCCAAACCTTTGGGTTACACGAAATCCCATTGTAGGATAAGACAATTAAAGTCTCACTCTTGTTCTAGGCTAAGATACAAGAGAAACAAAAAGATGTTTTAGTGTTTATATGTGTTCTTCAAAGATCTTTGATGATCTTTTAAACAATGAATCTATTTCTCTCTTACTAACTATTTGTTTTTGATTTTTTCTATCTCATTTGCCAATGCCTACATTATTTTATATAGAGAATGAAAAGTTGCGATCAATAGTTTCAATGGTTAAACAAAGAGTTGCAAAGGTTAATGAAGAGTTGCAATGGTTAGT
The DNA here is from genome assembly GCA_932364175.1 of Eruca vesicaria subsp. sativa. Lineage (NCBI taxonomy): Eukaryota > Viridiplantae > Streptophyta > Magnoliopsida > Brassicales > Brassicaceae > Eruca > Eruca vesicaria. Next base: position 366,778 of record CAKOAT010119598.1, on the reverse strand, counting down.
TAAGGAGTTGCAATGGTTAATCACCAAGGGTTGCAATCATAAAGGTAGTTATTACCAAGGGTTGCAATTATCAATATGATTTATTACGAAAGGTTGTAATCACCAAAAGTTGCAAGGTTTCTTTTGTGTAGTTGTAATTGTTCATATAAACAATTGCAATGGTTCAAATAAATACTTGCACCCATTCACATTCACTTAAATATATAACATAAACTACTAATTACGAAGACTCAGTCTGTGCTTGACACTAAGCACATGAAGCATGTGCATCTATTTAGATTGAGTTTATATATTTAGGGGGCCAATTTGTGATGTTAAATGTTAAGTAGCACAAGTGGTTAAGTATTCCCTTACATATAAATAGAGCTTTCTATATGGGTTCTTTACTTTTTATTTCACATGTTCATATTAAGGGCCAATAACCCTTTTTTTTGCTTAAAGGCCAAAAAATCTCAGGCACGGCCCTGCGAAGATATCTTTGTGTTCATCACAACATCCAAACTACAAAATGGAGAACATCGCTGTAGGAATACTACGAGCACTGCATGTGGTAACTTATCTGTCTTTGTATTTATTATTGCACGTAGGATATGTTGGATTTCCTTACATCGGTGATATTCATATAGATGTCAAAAAGTACACCGCTCTAGGTATAGGCATCATTTTCTAAACTCAAAAGAATATGTGAAAACATTCTTTAGTTAAAGTACACCGCTCCGTGTTGACCTCAATACATTGGTCGATATCCAAATCGAGTGATTTCTCTAATTCTCTCCAAAATGCTCCAAAAACATCACTTTTTTCAAAATACTCATGAACCTATAAATATGCTTAAAAGCTTTTATAGTATAATAAATAGTTATAAAAACACTAATATACCATGACTAAAAATAGATCAAAATCATGGTATATCAACTTCAGACTTACCATTTTGGTTGTCCTCAAGAAAAACAAACAGACAATCTCTTTGAAAGAGGTTTGAAAACAGTAAGGACTCACAAATTTAAAACTTTGAAATCCTCACCTCTATAATATTGTAATCCAAATCTAAGAAGTCTTAATCACAAAAGTTCATTATGTCATATCCTAACATAGCAACCAAATTCATCTAGCCATCAACTTAGCAAATACTATCTGACATTCCTCTCAATTAACCTCATTCCTTAACATAAATAAAAGTGTAGAGTTTACCTTGGGAGTATTGATCACATGATGCAAGGATTCTCAAACTAGTATCTGGATATGCAGGTAAAAGTTAGTTCCTATCTTTTCTCTATTATAATTTTTCTCTTGAGTCAAAATCTGCTTCTAAGGCATGATCATTGACCAAGATTGGACAGACTTCCATGAAACAAGCCTTGATGGTGGTTGCCACCAAGTCCTGGTGATATACCATGGATTTTACCCATTATTAGCCATGTTATATAAGTGTTTTAAGATATATTTATTATTTTTTGGAGTCTTTTTAGAGTATTTACAGGTTCAGGTGCATTCTAGAGAAATATGGTGATTTTGGTGTCTTTTGGAGCCTTTGAGTGCAGGACTGCACAGACGCATCAGATGTTTGGATGAAGACCTTTCCACCGTTACATTTTTCCCCTCTTTTGACAAAAAAATAGAGCTTTGAGTTAGCTTTCTAATGCCACCGGTTTTACTGAAGAGTGGTCAGTCTATCTCGCGAGAGGAAGCTGTCGAAAAGATAAAGAAGAAGAGATCGATGGAACACACTTGGTTTCGATCGATGGAGATCCCAAAACGCGGGCCGAGTATATTTCAAGACCGGATTGAGCCAAGGAGTTATCAAAAATTACCAGAATGCCCTTGGACGACCATAAACCCTATTTATGTTATTTGCAAGCCTTTGTTGACGAATACACTCTTTTTGTTTCATTGTTCTTAGTTCTAGGAGAAAATGGAGGAAATCCATAAGGGTCCTCCTGGAGCTCCTTTGATTCTTTGGTTCTTTGTTCTATCCATGATTTGTATGACAAACTTCATGCTAGAGTAGATCCATCTGTTAGGTTTAGGGTTTAAATAAGTTAGAGGGATTAGTCCCAACTATAGGATTGCTAGTTGTGGTATTCATTAATATGATGTTCTTAAAGCTCATGATTCTAGAGTAGCTAACTAGAAGCATTGAATCTTGGATTACTTAGGTTGGATTAGAGACATCTAAGTAATTCTGATAATCCTTAATACATCCTTGTTAAGCTAGGATTGCTAGAAATAAAGCGACAGTTTGATCTGGAAGTCTTTAGTAAGTAATTGTTAACTTGTGTATAATACTTGACAGGACTATCGATCGATATTCCGATGGGAAATCAATCGATGATGAGTTTAGTGTATCGACCGATGTTCCGACTGAATAATTGCTCGACATTGTCAAGTACAACCATCCGGTCATTAGACTTATTTATTCAAATGAAAGTTTAATAGATTTGTTGATTAATATACTTAATGCTCTATAGTACCTCGCAAGCAACTGAACAACACCTATAGGATTATAATCTCCAATACCTGAATAGAAATCTAGATCTAGCAACCATCCTTCCATCAAACAACTTCTTGCCAAGCTGAACGATTTCCTTGTTCGTCTTGTTTACTATTTTATTGCTTGCTTATTATTATTTACTGTTTTATTATTCAATTGCCTAGATTATTAATAACTGCTTAGATTTAATTGGTTCCCTACCTCCTTGTGATCCGATCCCAAAGTACTACAACTGAACCTCTTATTTGAGAAAGTAATTCACTCCTTAGGGTAATTTGAGTGATATCAAATTTGGCGCCGTTGCCAGGGAGCTTTGATCGCCATTAGATTTATTCTAGGTTTTGTTACTGTTCGAAAAACTGATATTTTTTTTTCTTTTTTCTTATGTTTCAGGTACATACATCTTAGTACCAGAAAGCAATGAAGAAAGGATTTCCGAGTCCTTCAAGGAAGGAGCATGCTGGTATATGCACAATCCGTAAGCCTATGCGAGAAGGATCGACACACACCCTCCAAGCAACATCGATCGATAGAGTACAACGCACATCGATCGACACAGATTCACAAAAATCGATCGACATTGCTCCGCCGGAAGCAGGTAAGTTTTTCGCTTACCACGCTTGATAATGAGAAAGTAGTCCCAACTAAATCAATAGGTCAAGTAGGAAATACAATTAATCAAACTAAAGATAAAAAAGGGACTGAAATCCATGTGAAATTAAAATCCACCTTGAATAAAGGTGAAGAAACAAAATCTCTCGAAATCGATCGACACAATTCTTTCCATGCCGACCGATACTGTTTTCCAGAAATCGATCGACACAATTCTTTAAGTGTCGACCGATACTAATATCCCGAAATCGATCGACACAATTCTTTCTGTGTCGACCGATACTGTTTACCCCGATGATTTTTACTCCCCCTTGATCGACACAGTTCATTCCGTGTCGCTCGACACAGCTCATCACCCGTCGATCGACACCAACACCCCAACGTCGATCGCCACTACTCGCGAAAGGACAGAGAATGTTGACTTTGAGCTGGAACCGATGTATATCACTCTTATGAGTCAGCGTCCTTTTCATGGTCTTCCTAACGAGAAACCAATGGATCATATCGACATGTTTGAAAAACTAGTATGGGATCTATTTAATGAAGTCCACGAAGACTACCACTTCTGCAAATTCTTCCCATACACCCTTGATGGAGAAGCGGCATGTTGGTTCAAGAAATTGCAACAAGAATCCCTTAAGACCTGGATTGATATCATGAGAGTCTTTTTGAATAAATTTCTTTATGATGCTCCATAATATCTAAAGATTGTGATGGGGTCAATGACGAGACATATGGTAGAGGATGATGAACAACATGGATTTGGAGGGCTGAGTAGATTAGAAGAAACCGATATTGATAATACGACCTCCAAATCAGTCGAGATCAAAACAACAAAATCGATCACTACCATGATCCCATCGTCGATCGACATTGATAATCCAATGTCGATTGATACTGTTCATCCGAACACTATTCATCAAGTCTCGACAGATGCCACTTGCGAAGAGGAGAAGGTTAAAGTGCTCGTACATAAGGTCGATGAGAATGGGATGTTAAGAGATAGAGAAGGTCGACCTCGCAACAGCTAAGGAGAGTTGATTAATGCACAGAGTGTTGTGGTCCCTGATGTCATTGCTGTTGCTGAGATGAATGACTTCAAGTTAAGCCATGAATGGTATGATTGGGTAGCTCAGAACTCTTTTCAGGGTTTGCCTCATGAAGATCCAAAGCAGCACATCGCAGAGCTTGTAAATCTAGTTTCGCGGAGTGAGAAGAATGAAGTATCTGAATAGCACATGCTCTCTAAGATCTTTCCTTATTCTATCTCAGGGGCTGCATTTAGCTGGTTCACGTAACTACAGCCAAAATCTTTAACCAGCTGGGATGACATTGAAAGAGCATTCATGCACAACTTTCTTGATGATGCTGAAGCAGCTCGAGAAAAGGAGAAGAATGATAGATGGGACAAGCTCATGGAAAGTTGGCAGATAAAGAGTGAAGATCAGATCCCAAGTCAGTTGTTCTTGGACATTATGATAGAGTCTGGTAGTTATCATGGATCTGGAGAATTGAGCATAGTAGAGGAAGCTGGTATTGAAGACTCAATCTCAACATTGATTGACATAACATCATCAGAATCGATCAACCCCACGAACTCGGAATCGATCGATGATACATTCTCAGAGATGATCGACAACACCAATTCAGAATCTGTCGCCGGTTTTACCTTAGGAACGATCGACAGCAGTATCCCAGCATCAATCAACAGAAACCCATATTCCCGATTGACACGCATTCCTGAAAGTTTGAGTTGTCCTCAGGACACAGACTCGACACAGGAGGGCACAGATGAATCAAGCTGTGATCTTACCTCAGATATAAACAGAGAAATCACCATGGAAAATTCCTTGGAGGTAGAAGAACTCTTGGAGTTAGAGGAGGGACAAAAGCTTGAATATCTGGATTATTGTAGGGAAGTCACTTTAATAGACTTTTTGGAGTTGGAAAAAAGGCTTTCGCGGAATCTTGATGATGAAGGGAATACTGTGGGAAATAATTTGGAGACTTCGTGAAAGGATTGCATCGATTGATACCAACCTGATTGAATCAATCGATACCCGCCCAATGTCATAGATCAACAACCTCTTGACTGCATCGATCGACACACATGGATGTATGAGAATCCACAAAACACAAAAGAAGCTGCTGGATTTCACAAAAGAGTGAAAAAGATACATGATTCTAGGAAGACTGTGGTTCCTTGCGCAGTATTAGAAGTTGATTTTCCTATCCCACCAGATAAAAGTGTACAAACACGTTCCTACATTAGGGTCTTGGATGATAATCAACACATAGAAGCTTCTCAGAGAGGTTTGAGATGTAGATTTGCAGTTGAAAAAGGTTCAATAAGAGCACTATAGATGGACATAGACCAGATACCATCGATCGACACTGGTCATATACCATCGATCGATACAACCAGCTAATTGTCGATCGACATCCTTCGGGTATCTCAGCACGCAAAGACAGAAACAGCCAAGTCAGGGGGAAAGAAGAGGAGGAACTGGAAGAAGAGGAAAATGATCATGGGAGATCCCTAGTTATCATTGACTCCTCACTTCTCAGATGGTATTAGAAAATCCAGAGTGCGCAGCAAATGTTTCTCACAACCATTTGCAAAGCTTAAAGCACTCCTCATTGCTGAGATGATAGACAAAGGAGAAGAATCTATGGAGAAGGCTTACACACAAGAATGATAAAGCTTCAGAGAATAGAAATTGAAACTTGTTTGGAGCGAGTTCTCATCCTCATCCAGACTAAATCAGATACCTGTAAAAGTTAAGCTAATGACTAAAAATAAGAGCTGAGTGGGATGCAACCCACTGTTAGGATTTTTTTAAATTTGGTTTTATTGTCATTTATTACTAATCTTTTCTTTTTTATTGATATCACAAAAAAAAAACGTGAACTGTGAAATTCTTGTAGCAGATGCACTGTAGCAATCCCGTCGATCGACACTGTAGCAGTCCTATTGAGTAATACTGTAGCTACATTACGGTAGCAGCTATTGTTCATCGGAAAAAAAATTAATTTACTTTTTTATTATTTTCTGTTTTGTGTTTTACTTACTTTCTATTTACTTTTTATGTTCGATCCGAGGACGAAGAGTTCTGCAACAAGCATCGATTGACGGCTGGCCAGCGTAGCGATCGAAAGAGCATCACGAGTATTGTTTGGTTGCCACTTAACTGTGTTGATCGACGCTCACCATCAACGAGCAGGTATACCGATTTTTCCTTGTTAAATTTGGTACTATTGATTTATTTTCTCCACCAATCTTAGACTATATAACACTAGCGATAGTGTTGTTTAAGTCTGGGGGGGGGGTTCTACTAATACTATGTTTTATTTTCAGTTTTATGTCTAAAATTTAAGGAGATAGATTACCGTCTTATCGACCGACGAGAACATGTCGATATCGATCGATACTGTTTCCGGTCAGGTTTATCTTTCTCACTTGTTATATTGAGTCCTTATGATTTATTTTTCAACATCACTCCGACAATTTTACACTGGGGACAGTGTAATTTAAGTCTGGGGGAATATTTACTGATATTTGTTTATTGTGAGTCTTATTAAAATTGTTTTCAAAAACTATTTTTATTGAGCTCGAGAAGGGGATTATGATTGTTTTAAATTTTTTCTTATTATCTAACCACACTATAGCACCATTCTTAGATTTGTTGACAGCAGAGTATACTAGAGATACCAAAGTGGATCATCCTGCCATTAGATCACACTTGCTTAGAAAGTTTGAAGGAACCGAAGCTGACCTCCAACCCTAATCTGACAAATTTGTTTGCTTTGGGGCTTGGTATACATTGGATCGGATTCCTCCATCAGGTCTGAAAGGTATAAGTCTGTAAATTTTTGGTTTCCTTCTCTCCTCTCATCAGCATCTAGAAAGGAAAAGATTGAAATGATTTCCTGAGATGCAGAGGGGTAGGTACATTACCAATGACCCCACTATTCTAATTCAAAGGAATGATCACACATTGTGGAATCGAGGGGTAGGTACATTACCGATGACCCCAGCCTACACTTTGTCAAAAAAAAAAGTATTTGAAAATCAAAAACATTATGGCAAGATGGACTGTAGCAGCATCTTCGTTCACTGAGTTTGAGATCTAGAAAAGATTCAGAGAAGAGGGATATATGAAGAAAAGATACCTGAATATGACTACTTGTTTACTCGGATACCTGCTAGAGTAAGAGTCCAAGTATCCTTTGATCGATACTTCCAAGGTAAAGCTTGCACTTTGTTTTATGTAAGAAATGAGGTTAGTAAAGGGGTGAGTCAATCTAGTATTTGCTAAGTTGCTGGTAGAATGGATTTGGTTGCTAAACTAGAATATGGTATATAAAGTATCTCTAAGGCTGACACCTATTTGATGTGGTTGCAACATAGTATAGGTGATAGTAGTAAGCTAAAGATTTTGTGAGTCCCTACTGTTTTCAAACCTATTTCAGAAAGACTGCTTGTTTGTTTTGCTTGAGGACAAGCAAAAGGGTAAGTATGGGGGAGTTGATATACCATGGATTTTACCCATTATTAGCCATGGTGCATAACTGTTTAAAGATATATTTATTATTTTTTGGAGTCTTTTTAAAGTGTTTACAGGTTCAGGTACATTCTAGAGAAATATGGTGATTTTGGTATCTTTTGGAGCCTTTGAGTGCAGTACTGCACAGACGCATCAGATGTTTAGCTACGGATGGAGACCTTTCCACCGTTAGATTTTGCCCCATCCTTTGAAATAAAATATAGCTTTGAGTTATCTTTCCAATGCCATTGGTTTGAGGTCAATCGGCATCTTGTATCAGATGTTATGCCCGTTTTACTGAAGAGTGGCAAGTCTGCCTCGCGAGAGGAAGCTGTCGAAAAGATAAAGAAGAAGAGATCGATGAAAAAAACTTGGTGTCGATCGATGGAGATCCCATAACGCGGGCCGATTATATTTCAAGAACAACTTGAGCCTAGGAGTTACCACAAATTACCAGAATGCCCTTGGACGACCATAAACCCTATTTATGTTATTTGCAAGCCATTGTTGATGGCTACGCTCTTTTTGTTTCATTGTTCTTAGTCCTTGGAGAGAAGGGAGAAACTCCATAAGAATCCTCCTGGAGATCCTTTGATTATTTGGTTCTTTGTTTGGTTTTTATATTTTAGATCTAATTTATTTATATCCATGATTTCCGTGACAAACTTCATGCTAAAGTATATCCACATATTAGGTTTATGGTTTTAATAGGTTAGAGGGATTAGCCCCAACTAAAGGATTGCTAGTTGTGGTATTCATTAATAGGATGTTCTTAACGCTCATGATTTTAGAGTAGCTAACTAGAAGCATTGAATGTTGGATTACTTAGGTTGGATTAGAGACATTTAAGAAATTCTGATAATTTTGAATACATCCATGTTAAGCTAGGATTACTAGAAATACAGAGAAAGTTTGATCTAGAAGTCTTTAGTGAGTCTTTGTTAACTTGCGTGTAATGCTTGACCGGACTCATCGATTGATATTCCAAATGGAAAATAGATCGATGATGAGTTTAGTGTATCAACCGATGTTTCGACTGAATAATCGCTCGACACTGTCAAGTACGACCATCCTGTCATTAGACTTATTTATTCAAATGAAAGTGTAATAGATTTGTTGATTAAGATACTTAATGCTCTATAGTACCTCGCAAGCAACTGAACAACACCTATAGGATTATAATCTCCAATACCTGAATAGAAACCCTAGATCTAGCAACCATTCTTCCATCAAACAACTTCTTGCCAAGCTGAACGATTTCGTTGTTCATCTTGTTTACTATTTTATTGCTTGCTTATTATTATTTACTGTTTTATTATTCACTTGCCTAGATTATTAATAACTGCTTAGATTTAATTAGTTCCCTAGCTCCTCGTGATTTGATCCATAAGTACTACAACTGAACCTTTTATTTGAGAGAGTAATTCACTCCTTAGAGTAATTTGAGTGATATCACCTGATCACTTCTTTTTGACCTATATCCAAGAATTTATATGAAGTGAGCCTTAATGATTGTAGCCACCAAGTCCCATTCGAATTCTTTATGAATCAAGCCTTAATAGTTTTAGCCACCAAGTGTTGTTCAGATTCCATCAAACTAAAACATATAAATATATTACTATTTTTGGATTTTTTTAATTAATTAATAGATATACTTAATTATCTATGGTCAAAAACATAGAGAGAAAAGGTGATGAATCTACACATGCTTTACTTCCCATACTTGTTTGACGAATCCGATCTCATGTATACCAAGCCCCAAGACAAGCAGTTGTCTCAAGTTTAATGTTGGAAGTCAGCTTTGGTTCCTTCAAATAATCTAAGCAAGTGTGAATAGTTGACAGGTTGATCCACTTTAGCATTATCTGTAATCAATAACTCTAAAAGAGTGCTAAAGAGTGGTTAGATAACAAGTAAAAATCAAAATAAGATCATAGTCCCTTTCTTGAGCTCAATAAGAATAGTTTTTGAAAACAATTTTAAATAAGACTCATAGTGAAACAATATCAGTAAACCTTCCCCAGACTTAAATTATACTGTCCCCAGTGTAAAAGAGTTGGAGTTACGGCGAAATAAATAAATCAAAAGTACTTAATGTAACAAGGAAGAACGATATACCTGACCGGACTGAATATCGATCGATGGGTAAGATATGCATCGATTGTTGTAGGTGATGTGGTGTCGATCGATATCGATTGGGTCTCGTCGGTCAATGAGATTGTAATCTTTATCTCTTTTCATCTTTTTTAATATAAAAACTTTCAAAAATAAATGACGAAAGTAATTAATAAAAGAGTAGAAAACCAAAATCAAAATTACCTAATAATGGGTTGCCTCCCACTCAGCGCTTTGTTATAGTCATTTAGCTTGACTTTGGAGGTATTTTGAGCTAGTGTTTGTAAAAGCAGCTACTTGTTGGGAAACAAGTATCCACATCATCCCTCCTTATTCTGTACCAAGTAGCCATGAAACTTCTTTTGGCTTCATCACTTCTGGTCCATCTTTCATCCATCTTGATAACTGCATCTAAGATGTTATGTAGCTTCTCCTGAAGGTTTTCAATGCTAAAACTGTGCATCTCAATCCTATCGTACGCATATTCTGACAGTTCCTTTAGTTTCTCTTGCACTAAATCAAGCATGGCTAGCTTATCCTGTAACAGCTTCTCTCAGTCTGGTCTAGACTCGGTATCGGTCGCTGTGACTGTTGTTGCGTCGATCGTTTCTGGTGTACCTCTGTCGATTGATTTACATGTGCACATGTCGATCGATGCTGATGTTTCAGGATGACAGGCAAGCCGTTTCTGAATTTATTTTACTTGCTTTTGCAGCCAATGTGTTCTTGAGTGTAATCCACTGATATTGTTGTTAAAGGGGAAATAGATGTCATCACATCTCTTGTCAACCTGTCCTCAGTAGAGTTCAGAGCTTTGTAGACTTTATCAATGACTTGATCAACCTCTGCTCTGGTATAAAACTTTTGCGCTGGTAGTTTCTTGGCGTCGATCAATTACCTTTATGCATTTCAATCGATGTCGAGCCTGGTAGATGAAAGTCGAGTTGAATCTGGATGGTGTCAACTTCCGGTTGTAAAGCGGTCATCCGAACATCTAAGATGTATAAGTGTCTAATGAATGGTGAGGTTAAATGTTCGTGCTCATCTTCACATGATTTCATCATATCCTCCATGGCTATAAATCTGGCATCGATCGACGTGGTAGCATGTCGATCGATGCGGATTTCTCAGCTTGACACTTCTCTTCACGGAACATATCCAAGTCCTTGTGTATAACCTCAATCATCGTGCTTAGCCAATTGACATTGTTGTTGAGAGGATGGTAGACTTCACCGATCTTAGTGTTGATGTATGTCTCATTCCAAGAATCTACCTTTCCTATCAACATCTAGTCTTGTGCAGATACGTGACTGGCATCAATCGATGCGGCTGCGGTTGTTTCTTCTGCACTCTGTGTTTGCATAGTAGCTAATTATGCTTCCATCTCTTACATATGTGTGGTTAAACCTCTGATGCTGTCATGCAGAACCATGTAGACCGTACCCAGATTCTTGGTGAACTTAACTCCAGATCTCTTCTGGAGATCATTGATGCACCATACCATCTCATTGATGTGGGAACCAAAATTCACACCATCAATTTTTCGTTAAAGATGGAAACTTAGGGAAAACCCTAATTTTTCCCGAGGTTCTGGATCTCTGCGGAAACACACTTAAAACAAAAAAGATAAGATATTGAAAGCTGCTACAAAGAGAATAGCGGAACTTAGACAACCAGTCGTTCTAAGACTCTGACTTGCTATTCTAGCAACCTAAGTCCTAGATTCGCCTAAGCTAACAGCAGTTTTCCTAGGTCTAAAAAGTTCTTCCTCCTCTTGATTTCTGCCTCATGCTTATATACTCCTTCTCAAGGCGGTTGGTCTTTCCTTTTCTGCTGCAATTCGTGTTCGTCGGAAATCTTCCATTTTTCTTGATCTTTCCATTTTTCTTCGGAAAACTTCTATTTTCAACTTCAAACTTGACATTTACCCATTCCCGGGAGTAATGAGTAAACCGTCATTGTATCTTTGGGCTGGATCTTGTTTAAAGTCTTGACTGGGCTTTTATCGCGTTTAACGACTTTCCGGGCCGTTTTGAAATTTATACATTTTACGACTTTAGATGGGATCGTTTCCTGATACGATGCCGTTGTTAAAAAACATCTCGAGTTACTCGTATAGTTTGGCAATGTTCGGTGTTCCGTTTAACCATTGTCGTTTTATACGATTTACTCGAGGTTTTACGGGAAAACACATCTTTTATGGTTTTTTATAAAAAATCTCGAGTTAATCGTATAGTTTGGCAATGTTCGATGTTTGGTTTAACCGTTGCCGTTTTATACGATTTACTCGAGGTTTTACGAGGAAACGCGTCTTTTAAGGTTTTTTATAAAAAATCTCGAGTTAATCGTATAGTTTGGCAATGTTCGGTATTTCATTTAACCATTGCCGTTTTATGAGATTTACTCGAGGTTTTACTAAAAACACGTTGTTTACGGTTTTTATCGTAAAACTCAAACAGTAAGGCTGGCGAGACCAAACGAGAGATGTTGATCACGGTTCAGAGTACGATCGAGTCGAGGGGCGTTGATGGTTTAGTTCATCTCACCAACAGGCGAGCTGGTCGGGCAAGGCCAGCTCGCCTGTTGGTGAGCTGGACGGTAGTTCGGTTTCGATCATTTTCTCATTTTTCTTGACCTGAGATCCTTTCGAAGAATGTAAGGAGAAGTAATCGTAGACGTTGATTTCGTGATTACTGTTTTTGACCCCAACAGTTTGCGCTCCAGCCTGCAAGTTTGAAGGAAATTCTTGCGGGCGAGTAGAGTTGTTAATCGGAATATGCGGCTGCGATTATCTCTTCTTTTTTTTATTGCGGAAAATAGACTTCTCCTTTTTTTCCTATAAGTATTGGATCATCACTTCTCATTCTCTTCACATATCCTCAACTTCTCAAACTTCCTTCAACTTCTCTCTAAGAAATTTCCTTGTCAAGATGTCTTCTCCCAGTGATGATCATCAAAATCATGATGTCTTGGTCAACGACAATTCCACAGCAGGCCAGCCGGACCCTCACATATCGGAATTCCTATCTTTTCAGGAAGAGATGGATTCGGAAGAAGCGGCAAGCCCAGTTTGTGCAATCCTAACAGATTCGATTGCTCCTGAAATCGTTCCGGACATATCGGCGAATGTTGCTATGGAACCTTCGGAGACTACCACCGTCGAGCTATCGAGTTCATCCGCCATCCCAACTTCTTCTGAGGTCGAAACAGGCGCTATCCCAAAGCCTACTGAGGTTGATCCACCCGTGATCCCGAAGCCAACCGTAGTCCCAATGTACCGCGAGGTCGATCCAGCTGTGGTTTCGAAGCCTCCTCCTCCGGCCAAGAGAGTTATCGTTTTGGGGCTGCCGGCGCTAAGTGCGACTCAGGCTCCTTCGGCCAAAGGACGCAAAAGACCTTGCGCAAACCCCGATGTGGCCAAGAAGAGGAGATGCACGAAAATTTTGGATGCTGGTCCTTCATCGAACAAGGTGGTGAGCACTGGTCTGATGTTGCAGCATCGAGCCAAGGTACAGATTTACGAATACACCTTTAACGTATTTTTGTTTTTTACAAAAATTTGATGTCTGACCATCTATATTGTTGTTCAGTTTGTCTCGTTAATCGATGGAGTGATTAATGACGGTGGGTCTGAAGTCGAGCGTTTGGAGAAGGAACTAGTCTAGTCGCAGGAAAAGTCGGCTCAACTGAAAGAGAAGTTGAAGGTGATTGAAGATGTGCATTCTGTGGAAGTGTCTCAGTTCGAGGCTAGGATCAGTGACTTGGAGCGGGATCTTGGGAAGACTGCAAGTTCCTTGCTCAAGGCAAAATTGGAGCGGGATCTTCGGAGCTGGGCAACGCAAGATCAAGAGTATCGAAGGATTGACGGTCCGTGAGACTAAACGGGTCAAGGAGAGTGTCACTGCCGATTCAGAATTAATGGAGACGGAGGGTGCCTCGGTTCGGCTCTCGCTGGCATGGGATCCGAGTGCGCTCCTCAGCCGAGTATGGACGAGATCAAGGCCCTGGAGGTTGAAGAAGGTGGTGAAGGTATGGTTCCGAGTTCTGATGAAATATGGGTGAGTATGAGACTCCGTGTGCGGAGGATATTAAGTTGTAGTCTCGTGTGAGACTTTTATTTTAGATCTTTGTGTTTTGGCCAAGTATGGCCGTGTTTTTATTTTGGGACTGGCCGTTATGGCTTTGAATCCCAGTTGCTTTTGCAACTTTAATGAATGAACAATCAGTTTACATTTTCGTATGTTTTGAGAAGAATGCTTTCGTTTGTGTGAATGTATAGGGAGGTCCGCGAGTTGTCGTCACTCATTCCAACTCTTCTGTAGATGGCCTTATTCATTTGCTCGTTCTAGGACTTTTAAGAACCGAGTGAGCGTTCAGATGTAGACGAAGAGACATGCCTTTAGGATCTCAATTCAAGCCTTGATACGTTAGAGACCAGTGTGCTGGGTTTAGGGTAAGACCTAGGTTTAGTTTCGGTTTTAAGGCTTTGCGATGACTAATCGACGTTCGTTTTGCCTGTTGCGATTTTAACCTGATTTCGTAACGATTTAAAGTCCGCGATAGGTTCTCGGCTTACACGACTTGTCTGGTCGGAATCGAGCATCCCCGAAGGTGGTGACCAAAATTTGGATTTCTTTATAGCGCTATTACCCTTGTGTCGGGTGTATGAGAGCTATCTCTGCGAGATAACTTAAATTTGTTTAGAACTATTGTGACTTTGTTGTGATCAGCAACAAACTTTAGGTGGTGGATGTTACCATTGTTTGGACCTTCGTGAAGGATTCATATCTTTAAGAAATTTTGTATGTTTTATAGTCGTGGATGGACTGTGTTTGTTCTTTTATTTATTTTTTAAGAAAGGCGGTTTTCCGAATATTGGCGACGTCATGCTATATTCAGAATTTCGTTTTTCTTTTTGCCGAGTCGTTCAAAATTGTTCAAGAAATTTTGAGTATGGAATTTCGGGAGTATACGAGTATAAGTATACTCACCTAGCCCCCCCCCCCCTTTTTTATCGAGTGGGACAGCTAGTCTCGCCTTATGACGAGATGCCTACGTACCCTTTTGCAGGGATCAAGCCATCTCGTAGTTCAGTTTTCACGGAGCGTGTTGCTTAGTGATAGGATTTTTTGAGATGCATTGTGTTCCTTGATTGAGCAATTTTGATGTCCTGCATGTTCGCGATTTCATACGCTCCTGGTCCGACCACCTTTATGACCTTGTATGGTCCTTCCCAGTTTGCTCCCAATTTCCCGGCATTTCGTTCCGCGGTGTTTTGGAAGACTTTTCGTAGAACTAGTTTGCCTACTTGAAATCTACGGCCCGTACGTTCGAGTTGTAATACTTTGCTGCCTCTTGTTGGTAATTCTGAACTCGAACGAGGGCCTGATCCCGTCGTTCTTTAATTAGGTCGAGTTCGTCGAGTAGCATCAAGTTGTTTGACTCTTCATTTTCTAGGAGCAGCCGCCTCCGTACTCCTAGGAATTCAGACTTCTTCCCGGATCATGCACTATGTTCCGTATATGAGGGCGAATGGTGTTTTACCCGTTACTCGTCTTGGGGTCGTGCGATGTGACCACAAAACTCCTTCGAGCTCGTCTGTCCACTTGCCTGTTTAGCGTCAAGGCGTTTTTGGAGGCCATCGAGGATAGTTTTGTTAATGGTCTCGGCTTGTCTGTTGCCTTGAGGATATCTCGGAGTTGAATTTGTTAATCGTATTTTCCATTTCTCGCAGAAAGCTTTGAATCTAGTCGAAATAAACTAAGACCTGTTATCCGTTTTGTAAGGGACTCATGCCTGCAAACGATCTTTTTCCATACAAAATTTTCTACTTGGGCGTCTTTGATGCTTGCGTAAGAATCTGCTTTGACCCATTTGGAGAAAAAGTCGGTCAGGACTAATAAGAAACGTTTTTGTTTTGATACGTGCATCGGTCCGACTATATCCATTGACCATCGCATGAATGGATACGGTGCTGAAATGGATGAGAGTACTTGCGCTGGCTGATGGATAGTCGGGGCGTGCCTTTGGCACTTCTCACATTTTCGTGAATAATCCTCGCAGTCTTTGACCATTGTCGGCCAGAAATATCTGTGGCGCTTGATTTTTATTGCGAGAGACCTTCCACCGGAATGGTTACCGCAGGATCCAGAATGCACTTCTTCCACTATTCGCTGCTCCTTTTCTCCCTGCACGCAGGTCATGAGTGGTCTGGAAAATCTCCACTCATAGAGTTCTCCGTCGACCAGAACATATCGTGTGGCTTGAGTCTTTATTTTTCGGGCCGCCCATTTTTCCGATGGGAGTTCTCCGTTGGCTATGTATGCGAGGATTGTTTCCATCCACGGACGACTGAACCCGTAGCTGGACTGATCTGCGGCTAGGTGATCATCGTTTTTGTCGATGTCGTCTTCCGTTTCGTTGATCAGGTTCACGACTATGGGTGGTCCGATACTATGATGTTTAATGAACTCCATAGGGATTACCCTTTACTTAAGCAGGGATCCGAACTAGATGCCAAGAAAGCCAGGGCGTCTGCTTGAGCGTTTTCCTCTCGAGGGCTTCGAGTGAGGGCGTATTGATCAAAGTTTCGAGCTAGATCTTGAACCAGGGTCAGATATGCTTCCATTCTTTTGTCCCTTGCCTCGTATTCCCCGCTGAACTGGCTGGCCACTAACTGAGAATCGCATTAGGCGGGCAGATTACGTATCTTTAGGCCGTGAGCCAGCCGTAGTCCTGCGATTAAGGCTTCGTATACGACTTCATTGTTCGAGGCGTGGAAAACTAATCGAAATGATTGTTCCAGCACTTCTCCCATTGGGGCCGCAAGTCGGATGATGATTCCTGAGCCTTGTTTGGACGAGGATCCATCAACGTATAGGGTCCAGGTCGAGTTCGGCTGCTGGTCGGGTGTGCCTCCTGTCGGGAGCTCTACTAAGAAGTCTGCACGTACTTTCCATTTCGCACAGGTCTTTGCACAGTATTTGATGTCGTACTCGCTCAGCTCGATTTCCCATTTTGCCAACCTTCTCGACTGGCTGGGGCTGTGCAAAATCGTGCGGAGAGGGAAAGAAGTGGGTATGAAGATAGTGTGAGATTGGAAACACGGCCTTAGTTTTCTCGCTGACAATATCACCGCTAATGCCAATTTTCTACCATCGGGTATCGCGTTTCTGCGTCTAGCAAAGTTTTACTTACGTAAAAAAATCGGTCTTTGCTCGCCGCGTTCTTCCCGGATAAGGACGCCGCTTACGGCCGTTATTGACACTGCGATGTAGAGGAATAGTGGTTCCCCTTCTACTGGTTTTGCGAGTACTGGCGGAGTAGCTAAGTAATGCTTCAGCTATTGGAAAGCTTTCTCGCATTCCTCAGACCACTCGAACTTCTTGTTTCCCTTCAAAGTATCGTAGAAAGGAAGATATTTGTCCGTGGATCGCGAGATGAAGCGGTTAAGTGCCGCGTCTCAACCGGTAAGTCTTTGTCCTGGGGAACACCATTTCTACTAGTGCTGTGTTTAGTTTCGGGTTGGCCTCAATTCCTTGGTAGGTAACGAGTATCCCAAGAATTCTATGGATGCGACAGCGAACCGGCACTTGGCGGGATTTAGCTTCTTGTTGTGCAAATTGAGCTTCTCGAAAAATTCTTGGAGTTGCGCGACGTGATCTTGCTCTTTGAGCGACTTCACGAGCATATCATCGACGTATACTTCCATCGTTTTTCTGAGTTGTTCGGAGAGCATGTGATTGACGAGTCGTTGATAAATCGCACCGGCATTCTTAAGGCAAACGGCATTACTTTATAACAGTAAATTCTGCGATCAGAATGCGGTTCTCTCTCGATCGTCAGGGTTCATCATGATCTGATTGTATCCGGGAAAAAACGTACATAAAATATAAGAGTTTCTTTCCTGCTGTTGCTTCAACCAAGCGGTCGATGTGCGGTAGCAGGTAGCTATCTTTAGGACACACTTTATTAAGGTCAGTGAAATTGACGCAGACTCGCCACTTACCGTTCTTTTTCTTGGCGACGACAGGATTTGCGAGCCAGTCGGGATATCTAACTTCCGTTATGGATCCGACCTTGAGGATTCTGTCGACCTCATCGTTGACTGCTTCAGCGCGTTCTGGTCCCAGATTCCATCTCTTCTGTTTGACGGGTTTGGACGTAGAGTCAACATTGAGTCCATGCGAACGTTTCGAGTTTCTTTTCAGACAAGCCAAGATTTCATCTTTTAAAGCCTTGTTTACGTTCGCACCGATTTCGAAGAAGCGTTCGGGGAATACTTTGTCAATGCATACCGAGACACGGGTTTGCAAGTGGGTTCACGCTTCCCTTCCAGCGCTTCGGCTGCTCGCGACTGCCAGAGGATTTCGGTTTTATCTTGTTTTGGGATGTTGTCGAGGAAAGACGATTTCTTTTTCTTTTTGGAGGAAGCGTCAGCCGAAGGATTTTTTTCGTTTTAATTCCGCGGCGTAGCAGACCTGTGAGATTTTTTTATTTCCCCAGATGGTCTCGATTCCGCGCGAGGTTGAGAACTTTAGACACATGTGGTACGTCGATAGTACCGCTTGCATCGAGTTTAACCACGGTGTTCCTACGATTGCGTTGTAAGAAGTGGGTCGGTCGACGACTAGGAATTCGACGATTTTGATCATGCTTCCGGCTTGAACCGTAAGGTTAATTGTGCCGAGAGTCATGGTGATTTCTCCCGAGAGACCCACTAACATGCTTGAGTTTTCCGCGGTTTCAGAAGGATCGATTTCCATTCTCTCGAGGGTGTTTTTGAAGATGATATCAGCCAAGCTTCCGGTATCGACTAATATCCTTGCGACATCCATTTTCTCGATTGTCAGATCGATGACAAGGAGGTCGTTAAGAGGTTTGATCGAGTCGATCGTTGCTTTGTCCTTGCACGAGATGACATCACCGTTCGAGTTAGGCATATCTTCTTTCGTTCGTTCAGTGGTTATTGTGTAAGAGAATTCGAACCCCCCATCCTTCTAGCGCCAAACTGTGGGAACCAAAATTCTCACCGTCAATTTTCCGTCAAATATGGAAACTTAGGGAAAACCATAATTTCCCGAGGTTCTGGATCTATGCGGAAACACACTTAAAACAAAAAAAGATAAGAGAATACAGATGAAAAATTTGTGCAAAGGCTGTTATTGATAAAGAGATTGAAAGCTGTTACAAAGAGAATCGTGAAACTTACACAACCAGTCGTTCTAAGACTCCGACTTGCTAGTCTACCAACCTAAGTGCTAAATTCGCCTAAGCTAACAGCAGTTTTCTAGGTCTAAAAAGCTCTTCCTCCTCTTGATTTCGACCTCATGCTTATATACTCCTTCTCTATGCGGTTGGTCTTTCCTTTTTCGCTGCGATTTGCGTTCCTCGGATATCTTCCATTTTCTCGATCTTTGTATTTTTTTCGAAGAATTTCTATTTTCGTCTTCAAATTTGACATTTACCCATTCCTGCGAGTAATGAGTAAACCGTCATTGTATCTTCGGTCTGGATCTTGTCTAAAGTCGCGAGTGGGCTTTTATCACGTTTTAAGACTTTCCGAGCCGTTTTGCGATTTAACCATTTTACGACTTTAGATGGGATCGCTTCCTGATATGATGCCGTTTTTTAATAAACATCTCGAGTTAATCATATAGTTTGGCAATGTTTGGTGTTTCGTTTAACCGTTGCCATTTTATACGATTTACTCGAGTTTTTATGAGAAAAAACGTCATTTACGGTTTTTATAAAAAAATCTCGAGTTAATCGTATAGTTTGGCAATGTTACGTGTTTTGTTTAACCACTGCCGTTTTATACGATTTACTCGAGGTTTTACGAGAAAACGCGTCTTTTACGGTTTTTTATAAAAAATCTCGACTTAATAGTATAGTTTGGCAATGTTCGGTATTTCGTTTAACCATTGCCGTTTTATGCAATTTACTCGAGGTTTTACTAAAAACACGTCTGTTACGGTTTTAATCGTAAAACTCAAACGGTAAGACGAAATGAGAGATGTTGCGATCAAGGTTCAGAGTACGATCGAGTCGAGGGGCCAGATCGCCTGTTGGCGAGCTGGTCGGGCAAGGCCAGCTCGCCTGTTGGAGAGCTGGACAAGGTTGTTCAGCTCGCTAACAGTCGAGCTGGTCAGGATAGGCCAGCTCGCCTGTTGGCAAGCTGGACAAGGATGTTCAGCTCGTCAACAGGCGAGCTGGTCGGGCAAGGCCAGCTCGCCTGTTGGCGAGCTGGACGGTAGTTCGGTTTCGATCGTTTTCTCGTTTTTCTTGACCCGAGATCCTTTCGAAGAATGTACGGAGAAGTAATCGTAGACGTTGATTTCGAGATTACAGTTTTTGACCCCAACAATTAATTTTATCGATGCACACACTCTCCTATCGATCGATAGATTGACTTTCTTGTCAGCCAATGTCTGTTGTGCTCTGTCGATCAATGGTTTATTCAGCATGCCTAGTTGTTTTTGAAAGAATTTTTATGGTCCATTAGCCATCTGAAGGATGTCTGCTATATCATGTTTGGATGCTTGTAGAATCCTTCCATCCATAGTTCGTGCGTGGCCTTTTGGATCCTTGAAAATACCAAACTTATCCAATTTCGGAAAATCTTAATGAAATTTCTTAAATAAAAAATGAGGTTTGGAGTGTGTATCGATTGATGCGTTAGCATCTGTATCGATCGATGCAAAGCAGGAGTTAGTGATCTTCAGATGGTTGAATACTGCACTTTTGGCTCTTTCATGAAGATCTCTGAAATTAGTGCTTCTCTTGCTTTGTCTTTCAAAGGGCGTAGGTGCTTGCATCTTGTCTGCTTCTATGGTATGAGACGTTCTCTTAGTTGCAAGACTCCTTATATAGCCATTGTTTGCCCTACTAGGAATTAAAAAAAAATTTTGAAGTCGGTGGCCGTAAAATCGATCAATGTGCATGGATGCATGTCGCTCGATTCGCGATGTCGGTCTACCTGATGAGGGATGCTATCGATCGATGTTGGGGTAACCATGTCGATCGATTTTACGTGCTTCGTTCTTTGAATGGGCTCTAGAAGTCTATCCTCTATAAGAATATCATGAATCTCTCTAGCATACTTCTCTTCATAATCCTTATCATACTCCTCTTTATGATCCTCTGAATGTGGCAAGATTGCAGTATCTATAGCAAAACTATCATGGAAACCACTATCTACCCAACTGCCTATGGATTAGTCTTCCTGCTTGGTGCTGGTGGCTTGAAAGGAAAAGCTTGGATAGCAGTGATCTGATAGGATGCCTCGCGTGGATTGCATGTCGATCGATGCGTCTTGTTGTGCATTGGTCGTCGGCTGATCAATGGGATCGGTCGATTACACGGAGTGTGTATCGATCAATTCTGAATACTTGGTTTCTTACTCAGCTCCACAATGGCATGCAGCGACGAATCCATCATCTCCAGTCTCCAGAAAGTGTACATGTTGCTTAACAGCACTAACATGATCATAATAGATGTTAGGATCTACCAATGTAAGGCAAAACTTATTAGTGTTCATATCACAACCATGAATGCTCTTCCAAGTAGGAGGGAAGAATTCCAGTTCAGCTTGATGTCCAGGAAATGAAAGTCTACAGGGATAAGTGCATTACCATTCTGCACCTCCAGGTCTCTGATGATACCTCCTGATTTCCTCTCAGAACAATCCACAAAAATGAAAGATTCTTTCTAAGGCTCTACTTTCAGATCCAGTTGGTCTGCCATAACCTTTGGGAGGATGCTGACTGATGCTCATGTATCACAAAGTGCAAGAGGGAACTCAATACCTTTATTGCAAACTGCCCAGGATCGCTCTTCTTCTTCAGTGTAACCCTATACTTCATCATGTCCCTGGCATAATGAAACATTCTTCTAATGTCCTCCTCATTGTCCCTAGTCTCTATAAAGAACATCCACAGTCTGTGGGTGAAGTAAACCTCCTCAAAGGATTTATCCAGTGGGATCTTAAGGATTCTCTTAGTGAAACCATCCATCTACATATCATTAGCTTCCCTCTTTAGATGCTTAGGAACCTTTTCCTTTTTTTTCCTCAAGGTTCTTCCTGTAGTAGCCCTATCAATATCCATAGGCTCTGGTGTAGTGTCTGAAGGTTTGGTGATGGTGTCTGATGGGTTAACTGATGGTTTGGTTGGTGGTCTGAGTGCATTGATTCGCGATATGTTTATAGGTGGCAAACGCACTGAGCATGTAAGAGGATCGCGTCGACTGTTTCATGTCGATCAATTGCGTGAACTTTCTATTGATCGATGTCTGGCTCATGATGTCGATCGATGTTAGAGTAGAAAGGGCTGGGTGGATGTGGGTCTCTCTGCAAACTCCTCGTGAGTCAGAATCCTTACGACATTACACGATGCAGTCGATTTATTAGTTGACATCGACCAATCTCTCTTAAGGTTTGTTGATCGATTTGTATCGAAGTGTGTCGATCGATTTGCAAAGCATGGCGTCGATTGACACGGATGCGATCCGCCAAAAATCAGCGAGTTTTCCTTCTAAAAATCGTCTCCTTGCAGCTTTACATGCTTAACCACTTGCCATAAATCATCATCTACTATGGCAGTGACGTGGTGTTTCATAGCTTCATCCCCTTGTTGCCTCTTAATAGCTTTTCCAGTCTGAACTACATGAGTCTCAAGCTTCCTTACATGAGTACCAAAAGTCTCAATTTTTGTGTCCAGATCTTTGTAGATAGAATCAATCTTCCCATTAAAGTCCACTGTTATCCTCTGTTGTCCCTCAAGGACCTGATCAAGCATAGCTTCAATCTTGCTCTCCTGAGTCTGTGGTGGTGGATTATGGTAAGATGAATTCCCATAGCCTCTGTTATTGCTGTAGTTGTTCCTATAGAGTTTCTGATACTGTGAACTCTGGTTGTAGTTCCTTCTCTGACCATTACCACGGAAGTTCATGTTTCCAACCTGGTTTTCAGACCTCTGAAATCCAGTACCTCCAATGTAGTTCACCTCTGCCTCTAACTCTGCATCTACAGCTTCTGCATCTTCAGCTAAACAGACTTGCTTCATAAGAAGTTGGTTGACAACATCCAACTTTGCTTTCACTTCCTCCATCTGCTTCTTCTCAAGGAATGCAACAGATTTCTTCCTTTCAGAGTCAGTGTTCTTGGTGCTGCTGCGTTTTGCTAGATTTTCAATGAGTGTCACAGCTTCTTCTGGATTTTTAGTGTTTCATTTCCCTTCGCTTGCTGTCAAGAAGCATGTGATACCTCAAAGAGATACCTCTAAATAAAGTCCTGAGTAGGTGCACCTCATTGAATCCATGGTGTGGGCAGTCTCGCTAATAGAACTTAAATCTGATCCAAGAGTCTTTGAAACACTCTCCAGCCTTCTGTGCAAAAGTTGCTATCTTGCTCCTCAGTTCTTCAGCTCGTGCCTCATCAAAGAAGTTACGAAAGAATGTGTTTTTGATGTCTCCCCGGGATGTAAGAGATCCTGGTGGTAACAGCTTAAGCCAATGTGAAGCATCTCCAACAAGTTAGTACTTGAAGAGATTGCAAATTAGGTAACCATCAGGGATTCCATTAACTCTAATAGCAGCAATAAGATCCTCGAACCTCTCAAGATTGTCCATAGCATGCTCGTGTATCTGTTCCACGAGTGTGTAGTACTGGGGATTCAGCTCAAAATATCCCTTTGGATGTCTAGAAGATGATTAGCCAACGTGTTGGCATAGTACTGGTCTGTACAGTTGTAGTCTACCAAGGAATTCGGTCGGACAGCCTCATCAGTCTCAAGTTCAAGAATTACAGCCCCTGATCATCTAGTCTATGACATGCTGCATTACGCAGATGACCTTCCTGGACATGCAGGTCTCCATTCTCATATGGTGTGAGTATCAGAATCGCAACCATGTCTCGGGGCTGAGTATCGATCGATGTACGACGTGCGGTATTGATCGAGTGAATGAAATCGGTCAACGAAGAAGTGTTGATGTCAATCAATTTGAGAATTGAATCGATTGACAGTGGTTGGCGGGAATCGGTCGATATGCAAGTGTTGATATCGATCAATGTGGAGCGTAGGTCTTTGCGGATCGAACATTCCAATCTTGCTGGGTCTTCAGAGAATAGTAGTTGTTTTTCCTTGTTGCTTCTGGTTCTGCCGGGCATACATCTGAAAAGTCAAGAAACAAATTTTGTGGCAGAAAGGAGGTTTAAAGGAAAGATTAACCTAGATTTATCAGACTAAATCTAATGGCGATCAAAGCTCCCCGGCAAACGGCACCTAATTTGATATCACTCAAATGATTAACCCTAAGGAATGAGTTACTCTCTCAGACAAGAGATCAGTTATAGTACTTAAGGATCGAATCCACAAGGAGCTAGGGAACCAATTAAATATAATTAAGTAATAATGCTAGGTTGAATTTAAAGTAAATTCCAGTATGAGAAAAACAGTAAATAGCAGTAATCCTAATTAAGCAAGGGAGTTGCTCTACTAAATTGATTGAGGGTTTAAACTTAATTGGAAATGCATTAGACTTAGGGTTTCTATTCAAGTGTTGGAGATTATAATCCTATAGGTTTTAATTAGTTGTATGCATGGTATTGAAGAACTTAACCACTAAATAACTAATTCATTGGGCTCTTGCTTACTGAATAAGTCTATTAACTAGATCCATTGACCCAAACAAGAGTGTTCGATCAATAGCAGTGTCGATCGATTATTCTATATGAATATCGATCGATTCACGTCTCATGACGTCAATCGATTTCCGATGGGAATATCGATCGACGCGGCTAGTTAAGCTTTATGCGTGAGTTAATATATGCTCACTATAGATCCTTAGATCAAGCTCTCGCCGTATTTCTAACAAGTCCTAGCTTAATAGAATGAATTCAGGATAATCGGAATTGTCTAAAGGTTGCTTAAACAATCGAAAACTCCTAAATTCAGGTTTCTAGTTAGCAAATCTAGAAAATAAGCATTAAGAACATCCTATTAATAAATACCACAACAAGCGATCCTATAGTTGTGGCTAATCCCTCTAACATATTTGAACCCTAACTCTAACAAGTAAATTACTTAGACATAAAGTAAACAAACTTCATAAAATAGATAGATAGATAATAATGGAGTTCCAATCACAATCTCTCCAACTCTGAAAATCTTAAAAACCTTTTGCTGTGAAAATAAGAATACATGAAAGCTCTCCTTTCCCTCAAACATGTTTGGAAAAGTATAAATACTTAGGTAAAAATTCGTCAGGGGCATTACTGTAATTTGGTGAAGTCTTGGGCTTCAAGTCGGCTGGGTCACGAATTTGTCTTATGTGCCTTCGGTATCGATCGATACTGCTTAGTGCATATCGGTCGATTATTAACACTCCGTGTCGATCTCAATGTGTTGGTAGATATCCAAATCGAATGATTTCTCTAATTCTCTCCAAAATGCTCCAAAAACATCACTTTCTTCTAAAATACTCCTAAACCTATAAATATGCTTAAAAGATTCTATAATATAATAAATAGTTATAAAACACTAATATACCATGACTAAAAGTGGGTCAAAATCATGGTATATCAGTAAGCAACCCATTTTATGTGTGGATCAGTATTTTAGTGGCTCATGTTAGGAATCAGACAGAAGGTACATTCTGAATATAAAGGTTAAGGTGTGGGAGGATCTTTGGTAATGACCAGTACACTATTAAATCTGGATATTAGGTAGCTCGAAACATATTTAAGGATGAGGAAGAGAAGGAAGTGCTGGAGCCTAGTATATCTAAGCTTCAAGCCTTTGCTTGGACGATAAAAGCGCCTCAGAAGTTATGTCATCTTATATGGAAACTGATAAGAAGTCATGTAACATCAACGAGAATTTTGATAGACGCAATATGAGATGCAATAACTATTTCCCGCGATATGGAGAACCATCAGAGTGTACTACTCATGCCTTCTTTAGGTGTCTGCCAGCTTTAAAAGTTTTGTCCCTATCAGCGACACCAACGAGTCTAGCTATTCTTCCGGTGCATGGTATTTATGCTAATATGAGTTATCTATTATGGCGAAAGAACAACATTACTGAACAAAATTTAGATAGGGATCTTGATCCCTGAATAATATGATATATTTGGAAGGCTCGTAATGATAAGCTTTTTAGGGGGATAGACAAGGATCCCTTGGGGTTTGTGCGTTATGCAGAGAGTGAATGTCAAGTCTGGTTCAGTGCAAACAAGATGGTGCCACCCATTCCACAAGATCGCAGTATTGAGGAGCCTCAGACCTTAAGCTTAGGTAACATCTACATGATAGATGGGTCGTGGACTGCTTCAGCACAATTCAGTGGATATGGAAGGATTAGGATGAATAGCTTGGGAAATGTTCAACTTATGAAAACACATAATTATCCAAGGCGAGAATCTGCCTTGCATTCAGAAGCGGAAGCACTACGATGAACAATGGAGAGTATATTCTAGTATTTAACTTGTCAGAGCTTTGGGACATATTGCAAGACTGATCACTATGATTAAGGAGTTCCACGCTTTGTCAAATTGAAGAGGATGGAGACTCTGTAGATATGCTTTTCGGACTTCAAAATCACCCATATTCCATGAGCGCAAAATCAGATTTCTGCTTCTTTAGTTAGGACTGTGAGGTTGTTTCACAGAAATTTATGTTTTGTTGATTGTTCTATTCCAGTCTGGTTATATTCTCAGTTGTGGACTGAATCATATCTTAGAATTTGGAGAATATAAGTCATTTTTGTAGAGAAAACTTTTTTTCTATTACACAACATAAAATTTGCTTTGCCAAATCCTTTACACAACATAAAATTTGCTTTGCCAAATCCTTTGGTCAAGTCTATAACCTGATATTGTGTTGGCAGTCCTTTTTGCAGACTTTAATTTTAAGAAATATCTCTTATATTTCAGTATAGTGTGTATTGTACCACTATCTGGTATGTAAATTACTTTAGCAAATTGTTTAATTGTTTTTCCGTTTGTATTCTTATCCATTTCTGAAACCCACAATAATGTTAATAAAAAAAATGAAACTTCATAAGAAAACATATTATAATTATACATTGATAATAAGCACATATTAATTCTACATTACACAATAATTATACATTAATTGTTTTGAAAACAATATTATTTCTAAAACTTAAATATGTAATAATGATAATATATGTCAAATCATTGGGCATTATTGAGCTTGATTATTACAAGCATTTAAATTATCTTGATGTGTAGCATCGTCGAAATCGCTGATAAAATCAGAAGGCTCAAGTTATGTTGAAGTTGTTCATTACGATTCACTTCCTTCGCATTTCCTTTTATTGTCTCTTAGTACAACTTACATAGATGCTGAGGAGTTCGACACACTTGAGACCAATGTCCCTTCGATCTACATCTATAACAATATTCTCATTTCTACTAGTACGGTTTTCTTAGGTTTCTTTCCCTTTTACCTGATCAGATTGATTCCATGTGTTAGATCCCCTTCCTCTTAGGTGGTAACTCCTTTCATGACTACGATTATATCGACGGCCACGACCATGTTAGGAATAATTTTATTTTCCAGATTTTTTACATCCTTTGCATTTACCGCAGTGAATGCTTTAGTTCCGGTAGGTCGAGTATTGTAGTTTTTAATAACGTGTTTGTTATTTTTCTCCACTATCAGCAAATTCAGAAAAACTTGTTTTCTCAAGTATGTTTGCTTCCATCACTGGCTTACTGAAATATTCTAGTTACACCCTTATTCTTAATATAGCGGAGTTGTATAATTTTACCTTTTCAAAATCTTGAAACCGTAGGTTATCCCCACTCATCGAGTACATGGGAAGAGTTATTTTCTTCTGATTATCGAACATTTCTTTAAGAGCTTTCCAAAGATCTAGAAGATCTTTGTTTCTCGCATGATTATATGTAAGATTTCATCTAAATGCCTTCTAATAAATATTACAGCTTTAGTTCTTTCATGAGAAGTATAACTGTTTCCTTCTTTAATAGTGTCGAGTGTTTTTTTCTGAGTCAATATGAAGCTCCATATTTGTGATTCATGCTATATAATTTTCACCAGTTATTTCGAGAGACGAAAACTTAAGTTTCTCTATTTTTGACATTTGATTTTCTAAAAACATAAAATAATAATTTTATTAGAATTTCAAAATGTTTAAAATGAATCATTTACATTAATCATATAAGCTATTACAAGGAAAAATACCGCATAGAAATTTAAATTGACATTTATGTTAAATTTTTTCAGAGTAAATTCTCCAGTGAAAAGACCATCCATACATGTAAAGATTACAATAGCACATAAAACTAAAAGCAAGCAAATCATTTTTCTTCAAAGAGAAAATCGAGAGAAAATTATTTAAAAATATTTGAGAGAAGATGAAATGTTTTTGATAAAATGAATGTATGAAAGATAAGTGTATTTATAGATGAAAATACTATTCATATCCGTTTGACAAAGGTGAAATTTTTTATTTTTTTCTTTGTGACCGTTGGTAGTAAAGTATTTGAACGAAAAATCAATCTGGAAATATTGTAATAAGGAGTCAATCAAATTCAGAAAAGTTCATAATATTTTTATATAGTGACCAAACATTTATATAATAACCATAAATAATAAATATTTAATTATTAATAGTATTAAGGTGATTAAATTATTTTTGACTATAATGTTAAAAATTATGTTAAGGTAATAATTATAGTGTATTTAGCAATGATGATTTATTAATAAGACACATATCACCCACAATAAATATAGGTGAGTAATTGTAAATTAAATAAAACACTACAAAATAATAAATAGTATATAGACGGTATACCAGCATTTATAGCAGGGTAAATATGATATAAACTTTACCGAATTGCAGAATGATCATACTGATAATATGTTCTAACAAGATTTATAATTTTACTGGATTGGAAAATTTAAATAAAGAGGAAATTTTATATCCGTGAGAGTGAGATAATATTGATATAGGATAAATATGTGAGAGAAATTTTATTATAAAAGAGAGAGAAGAGAAACCGAAGATAACGGGGATGTGTCTCATTCGCGCGTGTCTTTCGGTATCCCACCTTATCTATGCTGATGATAGTCTTTTCTACTGTAAGGCGGAGCCCCATGAATGTGAAGAAGTGATGAAAGTAGTCAGTAAATATGAACAAGTATCAGGCCAATGTATTAATTTTGAGAAATCCTTCTTGCTCGGATTAACGCAACTGTCAAACAAGAGATTAAAGATACAATTTGGAATCCATAATGAAGGTGGAATGGGAACATACTTAGGTATTCCAGAAGATATTAGCGGATCGAAATGTAAACTTTTTACCTTTGTCAAAGACAAGTTAATGCATAGAGTGAATGGATGGACATGCATATGGCTTTCGAAAGGGGGAAAGGATGTTGTGATTAAGTATATTATGTTAGCTCGTCCCACATATGTTATGTCTAGCTTCCTGCTACCACTGGAGATACGTGAGAACCTTGAAAGTACCATTGCTCAATTCTGGTGGAGCTCAAATCCTCCGAAGAGAGGAATTCCTTGGGTGAAATGAGAAAATGTTTGTTTACCAAGAGATGAGGGTGGGATGGCTTCCGTATGATCCATGAATTTAACCTGGAATTTTTATCTAAACAACTATGGAAGCTAGTTCAATTCGTAGACTAGTTAGTCACCCGTGTTTTGAAGAGGATATACTATAGACGGAGTTCGCCTTTAAAACTGAATTTTACAAGCAGCCCATCTTATGTGTGGAATAGCGTTTCTGCTGCACGAAAGCTATTGCTTTTGGGAATCAAACCAAAGATAATTCTGGATATGAAGTCAAGGTGTGGGAAGATATGTGGGTCCATACAACGTCAGCTAGGCCAGATGATATACCACTCATAAGAAGTTTACTGGAGAACTATGTTAGGCAAGATGATATACCCCTCATAAGAAGTTTGGCCATAAGTTCATCTCATCGCCGTGATACATTTTTCTGGAATTATACTAGGAATGGACAGTACATGGTTAAATCTGGTTATTGGGTAGCTCAGAACTTATTAAAGACAGAGGAAGAAAAGGAAATGCTTGAGCCAAGTATCACTAAGCTTCAAGCCTTTGCTTGGAAGATAAAAGCGCCTAAAAAGATATGTCATCTTATATGGCAACTGATAACAGGTCATTGACAGTAACAAAGAACTTAGTACGGCGTAACATGAGGTGCGACAACTATTTCCAAAGATGTGGAGAACCAAAAGAATATGTAACTCACACCATTTTCGAATGCCTGCCAGCTCTTCAGGTCTGGTCACTTTCAGCGACTCCGACAAATCAAGATATATTTCTGGTCCATAGTATTTACGTTAATATGACTTATCTCTTCTGGAGGACTAACATCATTGTCAAACCAGAATTAGACAGAGATCCTTATCCGTGGATAATTGGTATATTTGGAAGGTCCGGAATAACAACCTTTGCAGGGGGGTAGATAGAGAACCATTGGAGCTAATTCGTTATGCTGAGAGTGAATGCCAAAACTGGTTTCATGCAAACTAGACGGTGTCACCAATGCTACAAAATCATAGTTTTGAGGATCCCCAAGTCATAAGAATATGCTCCAACACTCGACATGCCTGAGCTTTGGAATGGATTGTAAGGAACTGATTGCCATGATTAAGGAGCCTTATGCTTGGCCAAGCTTTGCAACAAAACTAGAGAGGAAAGAGACACTGCAGATATGCTTCCTAGACTTCAATATCACTCATGTACCATGCACGCAAAATTAGATTTCTGATTTTTTAGCTAAAGCTGCTAGATCCTTCCATAGGGAGTTGTTTTTTATTAGTTATTCTATTCCGATTTGGTTATCCAGACCACTTCAAGTTTGAGTAATAGAATTGTTGTTCGTTGTAAGAAAAAGAGAGAGAGAAAAGAGAAGAGAAAGCGAAGGACGGATTACAAATGATCAAAATTGATAATATATTAAAAGTGAAAAAAAAAACAAATTATTTTTATTGTTCATGCACAGTGATGGTGGACTCCACTTAAATTTTATTTTACACGATAAACGTCAACGTTTGGTGCAGACACTTGGATTGAGCGTATATAATGCAGACACTTGGATTGAGCGTATATAATGCAGACACTTGGATTGAGCGTATATAATGAACACACTCTCTTATTGTACTCTAGCTTCTCTAGGCCTATCTTGGTACTCTTATGTCTTTAAACAAGATGCAACACTTTTCAATCAACAAGTTACTTCAACCAACTCTCACATTCATTTACACACACACACACAAGGTGAAGTCTCACAAATGGGCATATGATCTCAATCATTTGGCTTGGTGAGAAAAAAGGTTCAATGTGAAACAAAGAGGGGTTCAAATACATTCTTTTTATGGTGGCTTACTCTCAAGAATAGTAGCTAGATCATTATGCAAAATTTATCTAAGAAAAGGAGCAATTCATGCATACAATGACTTGTTCTCATCATTCTACCCCTTTCCTAAGTAATTCTAAGCTCAAATATTCTTCTTTCAAAGCCCCAAAAACCCATAAGATTACACATCTTAAACTCTCACTCAAATGAACACACTTAACCTTTTGTTTTTAACCAACTAGGGATTCTTTCTCAAACTTTCATACTTAGCTCTCAATTCCTATCTTACTTCTTCTTTTCTTGTCTATCCCAAATCTTTCTTTTCATTTTTTTTTTATGATTCTAAAGGGATTTTTCTAAAGGATTTTAGAGCTTTCAAACTTCATTCTCTCTTTTTTATATCCCTAGTGGTTTTTCTTTTCTTTTTCTCACTCTTTTCACTCTTTCCTTTTCACCTCTCATTCTCAAGATCATAATCCAACTTTCAAACCCAAATACCATCCTAAGGGCTAGCCAAAATGAGGTCCTAATGCTAGCATAAGATAAGAACAAACCATTGTCGCTCTTAATACTCTCAAGATTTTGCACATGACTAGCTTTCACAAAAAGGCCTCACTCAAGCAAATAAATGTTAGCTTCAAGGAATGGTAAGGGTTTAAGGGTATGGAGGTGCCATGTGGGTTAACAAAGAGTGGTAAAATGGAATAAGATAACCCAAATGTGTATAATCCATGACTAAGTATGCAAGTGCCCATTTGCAAGAGAATTTAAGTTCATTCACTTCAAGTTAAGTTTGGAGTTGGCTACAAGAACAAAGTTGATCACAAGCAAGCAAACAAGTTTTCAAGAAGAGTTTTCAAGGCTCGAAGCGTGCAAGGTTTTCAAGAGATGTTTAAGCTACTTGCTATGTTTAACTAGGGTGTTACTTTGAGCCTTAGACATGTTTCTTTACAAGGTACTTTAAAATCATTGTTCCCTATGCATATGAATGCAACCTATATGCTTTAGACTCAACTAAAAGAGAATGCAAATGATGCAACTACATGATTCTTTTTGTTGTTTTTGAAATTTTTACAATGCAATACGTAAAATGAAACAAAACAAGAGAAAATGCATTAGCAACTTGGTACCTCCCCCAAACTTCAATCACACAGTCTCCTGTGGGACTTGGAATGAAGGAGATACCGGAAGATAAAAATAAAAAATAGAAAACGGGTATATACAATGATGAGATGGAAGAGTACCTCCTGTTTAGAAAGTGGCAGAAGCTGAGCTTCCACCGTCGCTGTCCTCCTCGCCTTCGCTCTATGTGTCTTCGACATCACTTTCATCATCTGCATCACTCACTTCAATGATGTCATCCAGCACATCGCCTCCATCGCTTTCTTCTTCTATATTCTCCTCTCCCTCTTCATATTCCTCTCCAACTCCTTCATATTCCTCTCCAACTCCTTCATTTCTGTCACTTCCCTCCTCCTCAACAACAGGCATGCTGTATGCATCATCACACATGTCTTCCTCATCAGTTGTGGTAAGGGAAGGAGACTCATTATCGGACTGGGAGGGAGGAATGTAAGGGTTGCGCTTCATGCGCCTGTACTGCTTCGCAGAGAGAGGAAGGTTGAGCTCTTGGTAAGGATCCCTCGTCAAGTCAAGAGGACGGGGTTGTGGAGCTGATGTTTCTCCTAAGACAAAATCTGCAGATTTGCAGCCTGCTACACTTCATTTGACAAATAAATCAGCAACCTTCTTCATAAACTGAGCAGAAGCTGCAGCTTGTCGTTTCACCGTCTTCTTGAGCTCTTTGTATTTGGCCTTAAGCTTGTAGTAAGCTCTGTCTTGAGACTTGTTCCACCTTTGGAGCTTGTTGATGTAATCATGAGCTTCCCGGACGGGACCGTGAGGGATAGCTCCTGAATACTGATCAAAGTAGTAGCGGGGAGGACCGTAGAGAGGGCTTGGAGGCCGTTCAGAGGCAGTGGCACCAGATGCAGCAGCACTGTTTTCTGCTTTCTTTCTCCTAGTAGTGGCGAGGGTATCAAGGGGACCATGAGGGCCTAGGAAGCTTCCATCGGGTAGGTTGAAGTTGACTATTCCAGGCCTACTCATCGTAGTAACCGCTGGAGCCGGGAGTAAGAACTCGACTGTGTTTCCTCTCAGAAGATAAGTGTAGACATACTTCCCTTCATATCCTCCACTCAGATATTGGGCAGTCTTAAGGTAAGGGCCATCAATGAACAAAGGCCCCATTGCATCATGTCCCAACTCCACTCCTTTGGCAATAAGTAAAGGGGTTATCATGCCACCAATTCCAAGTCTTAGGGTGTCATCAGATGTTGTCCAGACCCAATCTTTGTAATACAGAAAACGCCTCATAAGGAAACCGACCATCCCCAAATCACTGAAGATGTTGTAGCGAGGGAGGCTCAGCTGGGATGTCGGTACATTCTCCCAAATAGCACGGCAGAGAAGTCTCAACTCATCCTCATTGACAGATCCCGGTTCTTTCCTTGGGAAGAATAGATGAACAAGCACCCTGTGGACGTAGCGAACTGCTGGATGTCGTATCGCTGAGTTCTTATCACTACCGGTGACATGATCGTTACCGCTAATTGCTTTCCATACATTGGCTGGCAGGTTTCTGAGGGTAGGGAGTAGTGAATCCTCATTATCCGGAAGTGTTAGCACCTCTCCAATCTCCTTGAAACTCATGGAGTACAGCTTGCCATTAACCTTGAACTTGATTTTACCCCAACCATCTTTCTTGTGCGCAGCGTCAAAATTGGAAGTAACATCAAGTGAGGAAAGGAATTGACAAGATACTTCCTTATAGGTAGGATATGCCATGGAGAATAAGCTTTTCATGTCCATCTCTGTCATCATCTCCTCGACATCCTCATCAATCCCTAACTCCTTCATCATGTTGATGTCGGGAAATCTTGTCGGTGACCAAGACACTCCGTTCTTCAAATGCTCATACAGCTGAACAGGAGTTGGTGTTTCACTTCTATCCCTCTCCACGACGATCCCTTTTCCTTTATCAACACTCTTCTTAGCCTTCTTCAGAGGAACCGGCTCTTCTTCACTACTGCTATTCTCATCTGAACCTGAAGAAGTTACTACACTCTTTCCAGCTTTCTTCTCGATCAAAGCAAGTTGCCGAGCTGTCCTCTCTGCTCTTGGTGGGTTCTGACCCGAACGGACGGCTTGTCCACGAGCCGAAGTACCTTGACGCTCAGTGTCTTTTGCTCCAGCTTTTGGTTTATCGTTACCCGTCCTTCCCATTGGTACCTGGAGAAAAGACCAAAACTTTGGAAAGATGTGAGTATAATAAAAAGAGATACACTTAAAAGAATGATATGTGACTTGAATAGACAATCTAAAAGAGGGAATTCTACATGCAAGGTTCAAACATCACAATGAAACAACCCTAACTATCTTTCAAGTTCATTCTTTCATAATCTACAAAATCCCCAAAACTCAAGAACCCTAATTTTTCAAGTTCAAATTGAGACAAATTCTACCATCAATCCATCAACCCATCATGAAATAGAAGCTTTCCTAAGTTTAATTCAATGTAATCAAGCAAGAAAAAGGTCAAAAATCAAGTTTGAAGATCAAGGGTAAATGACCCACGAAATTCAATCTTGAAAATACATACCTAGCTTGAATAATGGAAAGATTAGAAGCAAGAGAAGGCTACTCACTATAACAGGGTAAGTGTTGTTAGAGCCAAGAAAGGCGTACCTTAAACCAGGGGGAAGAGGTTTGAGCTCCACTTTAGGTGCCTTGAGCTCACTCCAATCATCATGCTGGTTATCTTCTTGTTGAGTGGCTGAGGCTACATGATGTACCACTTGTGGCAGTTCCTCAAACTGATCCTTACCAACAATTGGCTTGTGTGAATCTAGCATCCTTGTGTAGACAGCACTCTCCTTGTTCTCTATCACTTGAACTTCTCCATCTATTGTCAAAGCATGCTGGAGAGGATCTTCAAGGGCTAACTCCTCAAGTAGCTCATCAGCTAGAGCATCCATTTCTTCTATGTAGAAAGCTTGACTCTGAATAGTTGGCCTTTTCATCACCTCTTTGATGTCAAAGTGGAGGATATTCTCTTTCCCAAGATGAAGATCAATCCTCCCTTCTCTAACATTCACAATAGCTCCAGCAGTGGCAAGGAATGGCCTTCCAAGAATCAAAGGATCTTTTGCTTCCTCTCCCATCTCTAACACAACAAAATCAGTAGGGATCTCACAGTTACCAACCATCAAGGGGAGATCTTCTAGGATACCAACAGGGTATTTTATTGATCTATCAGCTAGCACCAAGGAGAGTCTACACTTCTTATACTGAGTAAACCCAAGCTTCTTTGCAACAGACAAAGGCATGAGGCTGACACTAGCTCCAAGGTCACATAAGCACTTCTCAAACATCATGGGTCCAAGAGTACGAGGAAGTGTAAAGCATCCTGGATCCTCAAGCTTTTTGGGAACATCTAACCTCTGAATGATTGCACTACATTCATGAGTAAGGATCATCATACCCTCCATCTCTTTCTTCTTTGCAGCTACAGCATCCTTCAAGAACTTACTGTATTGAGGTACAAGCATGAAAGCATCAATGATGGGCATAGTAACCTGAACTTCACTCNAAAGAGGTTTCTTTTGTTGGAGTAACAACTTCACCATCTTGAACTGTTCTCTTCTCTTCTCCAATTTTTCCTTTACCCTTAGCTTCTACTATCTTCTCCAAGATTTCATCATTTACTTGCTCATCTACAATCACCACATCATCATCTATGTTGATGGCAACCTCCCCACCTTGTTTCTCACCATCCTTGGTGAGAGCTCCAGTAGGTAACTCTTTACCACTTCGAAGAGTAATTGCTTTCATTGACTCCTTAGGGTTTTGTTCAGATTTTCCAGGAAGAGATCCTTGTTGTCTACTAGATTGAGAACTCATGGAGGCAAATTGATTCTCAAGAGCCTTGAACTTGTTGTTGAGATCATTGTAGCTTCCATCAATCTTGGCATGCAAATTATTCAGCTCATATCCAACATGCTTCTCACTCCTAGTTTGAGACTCCAAGATTTGCTTCAACATAGCTTCAGTACTACTCTCTTGTGGAGTAGAAGTGGATGATCCAGCTTGGTTTTGTGTAGACTGATTTCCTTTGGAGGGGTAACCTTGGTTTTGTTGGAATCCTCCTTGCTGGTTGTTAGAGTAGGACCTCTGTTGGTAGTTGTTGTACTGAAAATTCGGTTCTTTCTTGTACCAAGTACCATTGTTGTTAATGAAGCACAGCTCCTCTTGTCCTTCTATACCATCAACCTCATTAACCACAGCATTCCCTCCTTTGTTCTGCTCACCAACAAAGTTAACTTTCTCTTGTTTAGCTCCAGCTGAAATGAGCTGATCAATCTTGTCTTGTAAGGCTTTCAACTCCTTCTTAGTGTTCTGATCATCACCTCCACTGCCTCTGTTGCTTCGATCATAATCATCATTGTAGACTGAATCACTCTTATCCATGTTCTCTACAAGCTCCAAAGCTTCATCTTCAGTTCTGCCCAAGAATGATCCATTGCTTTCAGTGTCAAGTTGGGACCTATACTTAGGCAAAACTCCTCTGTAGAATGTGCTAAGCAAACTCTCCATGTTGAAGCCATGATGGGGGCACTGAGAGATGTAGCTATTGAACCTTTCCCATGCTTCTCCAAAGTTTTCAAGATTCCTTTGAGTAAAGCCAGAGATCTCATTCCTTAGCTTAGCACTCCTTGAGCTAGAGAAGAACTTGGTAAGGAAAGCCTTCTTGCAAGCATCACAAGTTTCAATAGAATCTCTTGAAAGACTTCTCTCCCAAATATGGGCTTTGTCTCCTAAAGAGAAAGGAAACAACCTCAGCTTGAAGGCATCTTCAGAGACTCCATTGATCTTGGTGCTGCTACACAGCTGGTCAAAGTTATGCAAATGATCAAGAGGATCCTCCAAGGCAAGACCATGGTACTTGTTTTGTTGGATCATGTTGATGAGGCTGGACTTGATCTCAAAGTTGTTATTAGCCACAGCTGGAGCTCTAATACCAGCTCTTTGACCATTGATGTTAGGCTGATCATGAGTACCAATGGTCCTTGCGTGGCGCTGTGGGTGTTGTGGCCTTAGGTTTTCAGCTCCTAGACCTACACCCTCTTCATCTTGAGGCTGCTGGTGACGTTGTTCCATCACTAACCCCAGTCTTTGTAAATGAGCCTGTTGCTCTTCTTCCCTTCTCCTCCTTGCTATCTCCCTTTCAAAAGCTCTGATGTCCTCAACTCTTGGCACTATACTTGATGAGCCTTGGCTCCTTAAGTTCATACACCTGAGATTCAAAGGAAAATGAAGAAGGAGAATCAGTAACAAAGTAAAAGAAAAATGACTTAGTCTCAAGCAAGTGACTAAATCCCAATGTTACAATAAACTTAGAATTTGGCAACGGCGCCAATTTGATAATAGGAGTTTTTAGATTCCTATTCAAATGTCAAAGTATAAAAGATATCGAACCAATTCTAAGCAATTATAAACCAATGAGACTACAAAACAAAGCTTAATCTAAGTGCTATCAATATAAAGATGGTTTTTAAAGTAAGAGAATACTAAATAAGCAATAAAGATCAAGCTTTCTTTCTAAATGAGAAGGTAGAACTCATGAGACAAGGGAACTGATCTTGGGGAATTAAGTTCAATCTAAAGGTGTAAGCTTTTCATTCAATCTATTATCCTTAGGCCTAGACACATTCCTAAACAAGTTCTATCCCTAGACAAATGTTCATTTGCAAAGATAACTCAAACATCTAATCTCTTAGGTTGAATGTTATCTAAACAATCATTAAGACCTAGTCTATTAACCATTCAAACAACTTTAACATCAAATCTCTTTGGTAAAGAATGTTAGAAGCAATGAAGAGTTGGTTCAGGTATTTCATCAAACACCTTGTGGGCTTGAAANAATGTTCATTTGCAAAGATAACTCAAACATCTAATCTCTTAGGTTGAATGTTATCTAAACAATCATTAAGACCTAGTCTATTAACCATTCAAACAACTTTAACATCAAATCTCTTTGGTAAAGAATGTTAGAAGCAATGAAGAGTTGGTTCAGGTATTTCATCAAACACCTTGTGGGCTTGAAATACCTAAAGATCAATACTAGAGAGGCCAACTCTAAAATAGCATTAAAATCACCCAACAAGCAAGGAAATAGATGGATCTCAAACACCCTAGATCTAGCTTAATCCCCCTTTGATCTCCCTAACCCATGAATCCAAAGATGTCTACTCACTAATAACCATGATCACACTTAAACCTATGAAGGATTTAAGGTAAATCATGATTAGAAAGCAAAGAAACACTTAAATAATCTCAAGAACACAAGATAAAATATGAAACTTAGATCAAACACTACAAGAAATAAGGGTTTTAATAGCACCCGAAAAGCGCTATCATACGATACCATAGCGTTGTAGAAAGCGCTCCAACATCGCCCGCGATAATAGGTCTGGTCCATTAGATAGCGGTTTTCGTGGCCGCTATTGATATTAATTTAGTAATAGCGTTTTCGTTTATGCAATTATAATTCTTTTTAATAGCGTGTCAAAAATGTTATTATAACATTTTTACTATAGCAGTTTTTAAATTTTACTATAGCATATTTTAACTACTATTGTAGTGATCTATCAATAGTAATATTTGAATTTTTCTTTGCATTTTTAACTAAAATCAGTTTACAACTAATATCAATATAATTAAAAATGAATTTTTATTAAGTAAAATCTGTTTACAAATAAAATCAATTTTACAAAGCTAAACCAGTACATAATTAAACCTAAATAACACTAAACTAAACCTAAGCCGCCCCTTCTTCAAGCTCCTGGTTTATGTTCCAATCCTGCGTACATGATTCCCTGCACACAACAAATGTTAAAATCAGACATCATAAAGTGTTAGTATGACCATGAAAGAGTTCTACTTTGAGTACAACAAATCTTGCACAGATATTAAACCAAGAACACATTACGTGTGGTCACTAAAATCACAAATCACAATGTATTTGTGGTCAGTCACTTCAAGAAGCTTCATCACCCAAATCACCCACTTCAAGAAGTTGGCAGCCTGTCAACTTTTCTCTTGTAAACAAGACACTCTTGCTCATCGCTTTTTTTCTCTTGTAAACAAGACACTCTTGCTCATCGCTTTCACCAACTTCATCCAAGATTTCTGTTGTAAAAAAAATTCACACCACACAAGAATTAATAAAAGCCCTGCAATGTCGGTAAAAAAGAAAGTTGTGGTTGAGAGATTTATCTACAAATTTTGCAGTAAAGTTCCAAAAGTAATCTCCCCAACAAAAGAACCTTAAGCATCTGTGACCACCATTGTCGCGAATTCACAAGGTTACCTGCAGAAAATATCAAAACAAAAGAAGACCATAACTAAACTAAGAGTATGATACACTAATCTCTTTCTTCCTCAAATCCTCATAGATTTCACC
The DNA here is from genome assembly GCA_932364175.1 of Eruca vesicaria subsp. sativa. Classification (NCBI taxonomy): domain Eukaryota; kingdom Viridiplantae; phylum Streptophyta; class Magnoliopsida; order Brassicales; family Brassicaceae; genus Eruca; species Eruca vesicaria. The sequence goes on along the minus strand of CAKOAT010119598.1, from coordinate 327,099 downwards.
AGTAGAACTGGGATTAACTAACATGTCTGAAAAAAAACAGAGATCCATCAGAGCTTATACACAATCATCTAAACAGACAGATTGAAATCAAAGAACCAAATCCAAAGCTCTTTTCACCAAAAAAAAAGAAGAAGAGAATTTTCAGCTAACTATAAACAGAGCATCCAGAAAAACTCAATAGTTGGAAACAGATGAATCTTATACAGACAGCCGCACTACTTCTCAATCTCAACAACATAGGCGGTTTCGTCGATGGTTGAAAGAGACAGATTAGACAACACCAGAAGAGAAGGACCCAATGTTTGTTTGATTGGAACCTTCTAGCTTGTGCGGCGGAGGAAGAGAAGAGAAGGACCCAAGGTTTGCTAGGGCATCGAGTTCTTTACCACCTCTCGTTCTCTCTCTCTCTCTCTCTCACGCAACTAATCTGCTCTCAAAAAATAATTGAAAAAGAAAGGAGACAAATCTCATGCGTTGATTTACTATCATCTAACGGTGCCAAAGGTGATCCGAATCCAACCAATAAAAAACAAAGGCAGGGATAGATAAGAGATTGATTGTGGACCTTTGATTTAAAAAGTAATCAATGGTTCAAAAAAACAGCACATATTATCTTGTTTTTTTTCTTTAAAATTGTTGTAAAATTATTTAAACTTTAAATAATTTGATAACATTATTTAAAAAATTTAATATGTATTTTGTATTTAAATTTATAATTGTGTGACTGACTAAAATATTAAAAAATTTAATGTTTTATGATATAGATCAATATGAAGTAAGTTGTAGGAGTTTAGGGATTGAATTTATGTTATGAATATACTCATTTATTTAATTTTTATAGTTTTTATAATTTCATAATTTATGTATAAAATAATTGTATTAAATTTAAATTTTATGATTTAATACTTCTTGTATAGAGTTTGGAATATGATATAGGGTTTGGAGTTATAAGTAGGGTTAGAGGTATATGAAAGCTTTGTATTATAATGTTTAAATTTGAATATTTCTGTATGCTATTTGATTATTTGGATTAAAATGTTTAAAGTTGAAGATTTATGTATAAAATGGAATTAGGGTATAAAATGAAATTTTAAATTATTTACAGGATTATTATTTATTTAAAAATTAAGATTTAATGTTTTATGATATATGTTAAAATGAGATATGTGGTTTAGGGGTTAGGGGTTAGGGTTTAGGATTTAGTAGTTATAAGGTTTATTTAAGATTGGATTTATAATTTTGTATAATTTCATCATTTAGTATAAAATAATTGTTATAAATTTAAAATCTTATGATTTATTACTTCTTGTATAGAGTTTGGAATATGATATAGGGTTTGGAGTTATAAGTAGGACTAGGGGTATATGTAGAGTTTGTTATATAATGTTTAAAGTTGAATATTTATGTATAATATTTTTGTGTTTGGATTAAAATGTTTAAAGTTGAAGATTATGTATAAAATGGAATTTAAGATATAGGGTTTGAGATATGTAGTTAAGGTTTAGGGCATGTCTAGAACTTAAGGTAGTTTATTTATATATATATATATTTTTTAAATTATATTCTTGAAATTGCAATTTAATAAAATTTGATTTATATATTAAAAGTATTTTGTAAATTAAAATTGAATTACAATTTATTCCTAAATTAAAACTAGTTTACATATACAAATAAATCAAAAATGGTTTAAATGTAAACCAAAAAGTAAACCAAAAAAGCTAAACCTAAAAAGAAACCTAACTCTTCATGCCTCCACCTCCATTGCTGCCGAGCTCCACCTCCGCCTCTTCACCGGATCTATCAACCACCATCATCCCATTGTCTTCATCTGCCTACAGAATCTGGAACAGCTACGACTCGACTCATCCTTCGTTATCCACCACAACTTTTCCCTAAACAATTAAAATACGTTTCAACCAAACTTGAATCCAGGTTTCTGGGTTACTGTAGTAAGAAAAGATATGAATGTACCTTTCTGGGAATCAAATCGAAGAATGGAAACTTGGCTACTTTGAGACATAGAGGTTGCGAGAGATGGTGATTGAGAGAGAGAGGCAGAGACGTCGTGTGGTGGTAATGGTGGTCGGGATAGTGAGCCTTGCTTCTTCTTCGTGGTGGTGATGATGGTGAGTCATAAACAAAAGACGTGTGGTGGTGGTGATTGAAGAAGATACAAATTCGAAGGAGAAGAATAGATTTATAAAAAAAACATTTATGTAAATAAATTTAAATACATTTATGTAAAGTATAAACATAATTTTTGGGGTTTATATTTAAGACTTTAAACTTTAGATTTGAACTTAAGTAATAGAAAATATTATAGTTTTAAAATTTTTAGTTAGAGTTTAGGGTATATGATTAGTTTAAATAAATTTTAAGTTTGGAGATTAGAAAGGTTTGAGTATAGAGTTTAATGTTTAGAGGTTTGAGGTATTGACTTTAAGATTTGAGATTAATTTTTGAAAATATTAATTTTGAATTTATATTTAAGATTTTAAGTTAAAATATTAATGATTAAAGTATTTGTTTAGATTTTATGGATTGTGTTAAAATTTTGGTTTTGGGGTATATGCTATAGGGTATAGAATTTTTGGAGAGAAATAAAATGAAGTGAAAGGGAAAGTGAAATGACAATGAGAGGGAAAATCAATTTTTCCCGCTTTAGTTTTACATAGCGTTTCAAAATTAAAAGTGCTATGTATACTATGTTCGGAAAAGTGTTAAAATCGGATTAACTAAATATAGCGTTTACATTTTTGCAAACGCTATCTAAAACTAAGGGGTATGTCAACGATAGCAGAAAGAGAAAAAACGCTATCCTTGACTGCTATAAAAACCCATTTTTCTTGTAGTGAAAGGAATAAACTTTCACCAAAGTATCAAGTGTTTAGGAGAGAAAACAAGATAAGATCCCTAAAAACATGCTTAAAGGTATTTATATGGTACTTAAAAACGCTAATGGGCTTAACTCACAGGTTAATGAGGCCCAAAATAAAACATAAACTCGACATGTGAATAGTGCTGGAGCGGGGGTCAAAGGTCGGGTGAGACCCCGCGCTGGCGTACGCTGGACCTGGAGCGACCCCACTTGGTCGCTGCGAGACCTCGCTCCAACACTTCTTTGATGTTCTTCAGATGACCTGTCCAGAGCGGGGTGCATAAGTCGGGTGGGACCCCGCGCTGGCGCACGCTCGACTTGGAGCGACCCCCCTTGGTCGCTGTAAGACCCCGCGGTGACACTTGATGCACAACTCTTCTTCGGGTATGTTCTGTCTGAAGCGGGGTCTAAAGGTCGGGTGAGACCCCGCTCTGAAGCTCGCTCAAGATGGAGCGACCACCTAACCCCGCGCTCAGACCTCGCTGTGACACTTGACACTCGCATGTTGATCATTTCAGCCTTTCTTGAACCAAAACTACTCCAAACTCCCTTAAAAGCTTCTTGAGGTACTCCATCACCTAATGTAAACAAATGCAAATGGATATGCAACCTAAAAATGCTTTTATGCAATACTAAACTCTAATATGCATAAGAAATGGTTAGTTAATTCAATGAAAATCACAAGATATCAAACATCATGTTTGTTGAGTAGCAGAAGAAGGAGGTAGGTTCACTTGGCGGTGAAAAACGAGGAACGTGGCGGCTGCGAGCTGTCATGCATGAAAGACACGTTTCAATATGTATTTCGATTTTTTCACGCAGCATGTGGAAAGACACTAGTGATAAACCTACTTTCATGTTTAATATGCTGAGCTTTTAAAATTGTTAATGAATGAAACTAAGTCCCACATTGGTAGTTGGAGAAATAATTAAGTAATATATAAAGGGTTAGAGCCAATCCACTTATCACCAATTGGTTTTAAGTTGGAAGCCCATAATAAATCCGAATCTAACATGGTATTAGAGCGTGTTTCGATCATTGGGGCACCCCGTGGATGTAGTCCCAGAAAACTCCACGCATCAGATGGTCATGCTTGAGCGTGAGGGAGGGGGGTGTTAGTGTGTTAAGTCCCACATCGATAATCTCAAAGAGAGTCAAGTAATATATAATACAAATGAGCCAATTCACCTATTGCCTTAAGGTTTTGGGTTGAAAGCTCATGGTTTATCATGGTATCAGAGCCACCCGATGATGGGCCACTTCGTGGATGTTGTTCGCACAGTTGTCCACGCATGAGCGTGAGGGGGAGTGTTAATGAATAAAACTAAGTCCCACATGGGTAGTTAGAGAAATAAGTAATATATAAAGGGTTAGGGCCAATCCACTTATCACCAATTGGTTTTAAGTTGGAAGCCCATAATAAACCCGAATCTAACAAAAATATTATGTTTACTAAGTGCGTTGCTCCGCGCGTTGTTTTATGTTAAAGATGTGTTCTGATGTTGGCTATCTTTCATATGCAAAAAAAAAAATATAAACTGAATCATTTAAAAACAGTCAAAACCATAGTAAATGATCTAAAAAAAAATCTTTAAAAATACAATATCTACTATGAATAAAAGGGGCAAATAAAGCCTTTAGAGAGTGTACACGTTGGTTAAAATAATCAACCACTCATGAAAGCCTAAATCGCCACGTAAGCAATGACAGAAGAGAGAAGTTGGGCCTTTATTGGATATGGAACATTTTAATCTCAAAGGCCCAGGAAGGCAATTTCATTAAAAGCTGCGTGACCTGATTCGTCTTCTTCTCTGCGATGAAACCCAATCAGCCTTCCACCTTCCCATACGATACAAATCCTAATCCTAATCGTCGGAGATGACTAACCCTCTCGATTTTCGCTCAGGCTTCACCTTCGTGATGATCGTTAAGCGTCGCTATCATGTCAAGCCATCAAGCTCACCCACGATTCCCACTAACTCTTCTTCAGTTGAGGTATCGCTATACCTTCTGGACTTCATCCCACTCTCACGTATATTTACACCTCCTCATAGAATTAGTTGTATCCTTTATCTCTTCTGTTTTGTAGAGCTTCTTGGTTTTGATCAAACAACTTCTCAAATCTATTTCTCCGAATTGAAATGGTCCAGACAAGACTATTTCGCTTTGGGGAGGCCAGAATTTTAAGAAAGGGCGTCAACGGATGGCGTTGATATGGTTCTTATTGATGCGAAGGTAAACACAAATATTTTTACATATTTTTAAGCAGATTCTTTTACTCGGTATTCGTTGTATTCTTTTTCATGTATTCCTTTCGCAGGCCACGCTAATCCAAGGGTCAGCTTGGAATCATATCATGGAAGAAGGCACTGTGTATAAGCTGACTGGTTTCGATGTTGCAAGAAGTGCTTTGAGGATTTGGAGTGCTCTTACTTGATAGACAGAGCACTTGAGTGGGAAAACAGGTCAGATTCTGGCACAAATCAGAAAAGAGTGACCATCTGGCAAGTTTACTGCAACTCTAGATAGTTGTAGTCAGAACCTAGATAGTTATGTTTGTAAATCGGAAGTTATCATCTTGCCCCAAGCTGAAACAACTTTGTTTTAACATTATTGTGTGTTTCTCATTTCAGGACAATGAGTATATGAGGCTTCTAAACATTGCAGCTTTCGCTGTATCTGGCTATGCGTCCACGAAAGGCAGGCAATGCAAACCTTTTAATCCTCTACTTGGTGAGACATATGCAGACCTCTGCTAAACGCTTGGTTAAAGAGCATTCTTGTCTGGAACTCAGACACAAAAGGAAACCAAGCTAAGAACGCAACCGGCGTGAACAGAAGCAAACCCAAGCAATGAGTATTTTGTCTATTCAATCTTTTTTTTTTTAAATAAAAAGTTTTTCTATCTTCAGTTTTTGTTTTTACCTTTTGTCACAAAAATAAAACGTAAAATATATGTTTCACCGTGAATTAGTGTCAACGATTGTCTTGGTTTGCAGATACCATTGGAGAAGTTAGAGGCATGAAAACCATTTACAACCAAGCCACCAAGAGCACTCAATGCCTCATCGCAACCTTAAAGCTTGATACTTGATAGGTATATGACAATTCTCCTGAATCAATAAAGTGTGGAAGTTTTAACATACACGTATTTTCCTATATTTGCGTTCAATGATTTGGATTTATCCTCACATTTGAGAGACACTCATGTCTGTCTGAGTGTTTTATGACGCTAGCTGCAGACCTAGAGAGAAAATTATTGAGTTCTGGTGTTGAACCGAAGGTGGATATTGCAACAAATATTAACCCTTTTTGTTAGAGGTAAAAACATCTCCCTATTAAGCTAGGTTCTAGATGGTCTTGGGTTAAGTTCTACCTTTGTTCAAAGCATTTGTGCTCATGTTTTAATATCATAACTACATAGGTTTCAATACAAAGATGTTTTTAAATACCCCACCAATCATTTTTGTTATATGTTTTAAAATGGTCATCATTCCAGGGTGGATGTTTCTCAACGCAACCTCGGACTCCCATTTTTATTTTGACAATGACTGGGGAGATAGCTGTAGTTAGTTATCTTAAAAAGTAAGCTCAGATCTGTTTATTTTGTTGATTAACATGCTCATCTTAAACGCAACTGATAACCTAACCGTAAATTGTTGGTGTGCTAAGGTAGTGGCACTGATGAGGGATCATCAGGCTGCATTGAACATGTTGCTCACCATATCTTAAAACACTAGAACGAAGCAGAGTTCCTTGCACTGCGGTCGTCGATAGCATTGACACTGCACACAGATGGTGCTATATCTCATGTTCCAAGCTTTAACGCAAACTGCAACGTGGGTTCTCAGTTTTTTCTTGCTATGCATGTCAAAACGACAATGCGTTTGGCGTTGTTAGGTAATTTTGTAGCAACTCAATGTCACTAAAGAAATACAGTATCTAGGAGATTTTCAGCTAACATGAAGATAAGCTCTTTACAAGTTCTCTTCTGACTACAGTTGACATTCTTTTATAAGTAAAACGATTAGTATTATGTTTTCATAATGTCTAACCAACACTAGATACTTTTATCACGGTAAATAAACTTCTTTTTTACACATCACTTAAATAAGTACCTATAAAATATAAAATACCACTAAAATCAATGACACACAAAATCAAACAATAATATATGCTTTGCATTTCTAACCCAATGCTTGAAAGTTAAAGTAGAAAATAATTAAAACAATTATAATTCATTATTTTAATAAAATGCAAGATATACTTGAGATATCTAAGAAAAATAACAAAACAAATAATTAAAGTTAATGTTACAAGAGTAAATTTATTTAGTAATATTGATTAAATTTAAAATATTTATATTTTTACACTCACTTAAACAGTTTTATAATTAATCCAACCCTCAGACTTCTTTTTTTAGTCAATCACAAAAATTTTGCTGTCTTTTTCTGTTCTTTAAAAAAAAAAAACTGAGCTCTCCAAATCTATCAAGAACACTTAGCAGTTATAAATGTGAGTCTTCTTATTCACATTTATTATCGTTAGAACACTTATATATACATACAATTATATACACCAAGATACAAAACATAACCGATCTATATATATGGTCAAATACTTCTTTAAGGCTAAAAACCTCCAACTTGAGAAAAAAAACATCGAAGTTGAATAGAAAAACACTTAACTCAGGATTTGTATTTATAAAAATTTGTAAACAACTTTAATTTATAGACAAGCTTATGATAACAAATTCATGCTAAAGCACATGATGCATCATGTATGGTTATTCATTGTCTCTTATACATTTTAAGATCTGAGATTAATATGTAGTGTATATCTTAAATAGGATAAAAATAATAGTTTTATTAAAATGTGTGAAAATTAAATGAAACATATATAATTGTAGGCTTATATTGACACTATATTAATGTGTCATTATAGTTTCTAAAAAGAATAGTAATATACGTAGATAAAAATGTTGTAAAACAATTATGAACCTTAATGTTATCTAAATGTATGCATTTTTCATAACTTTTATTATTATTTTAATGTTTTGGTTCCAATTGTCTAAACTACCATATTCTGAATACAAATGTTTATATTTACATTAGCTACATTTACCCTCAATTTTTTAAAAAAATAAATAGATACTTATAATCATAGAATTAACTAATCTACACTTAAAGTTTAGATTTGAGGGATATTGTTTTGAAAGATGAGGTATATGATTTTAATAAATATATAAATAAATACTTACCTTTTTTTAAAAAAAAAAATAGTTTAATTTTTTTGAATTTGAAAATAAAAATTTGAAAAAAAATTTAAGAAATGAAAATTCGAAATATATAAATTTTGAAAAAAAGAAATTTTGAAAAAAAAAATTATAAAAAGTTCTAAGTTGAAAATGTATAGTTCAATGACTATATAATAAAAAAACTAAACATTACACCAAATACTAAATATGGACAGTACATGGCAAAGAAAAAGAATAACATGTGTTTCTCATCCTTTGGTATGTTAGTTACGTTAATTATTTTCTTGAGTTTAAATATTAATCTTATTCTAAATTAACAAAAAATAAGTGGCAGAAGAGAAAAAAAACATATTCCAAATAATAAAGAGAAAATCCTGTAAAAATATTTCAACAAAAAATTTCTCAGAATTTTTAATCCACAAATTTATTTGATAATATTTCAACTAATTGTTTTGCTCATTTTCATATATGTGCTCATTTTACTACCCAACCTATTCTTATTTTAATCAAAAATTTAAATAAATTCCAAAAAAACTTAAAAAAAACTTTGAAATAAAAAAGAAATCTGAGAATTTTCAAATTTAATTAGAAATTTAGGAAAGTATTAACTAAGTTGTGGATAAAATATTAAATTTAGAAAGTATTTAAATAAACAAATTATTTAATTTTAAACTTCAGAAAGAAAACTAAATTTTAAATGAGTACAGTTTTGAAGATTTTTTTAAATTTTCATACGAACTTATAAATAATTTGGGTATTAAAATGAGTACAATTTTAAAATTAAGTGTATTAAAATGAATAAATAACTAATTTAGGTTGGAAATTGGATAATAAAAGTGTTTAGGCATTAAAAAGCTTAATGATATTTAGTTGATATATTTTCATAGATTTTTTCCAATAATAAATTAATAAAATTTTATATAGTTTATTAAATTAAATATAAATTCAAATAATTCAATGGGCATAATAGTACAAAAAAATTTTTAAAGAAAAAAAAATATTAGACGCCAAAAAAAAGAAATAAAATATTAAAATATATAATCCGCGCGTAGCGCGGAGAAAGAATCTAGTGGATATAATAAAACAATTCCTTAAGCCAGTAGTCTATATTCAACTATTAGATTATAATATGGGAATTATGCTAATATAGAACAAAAAAACAGCATTCATGTCGCATTAGTATAAATCATTTTTTGTCCATTTTTTCTCCCTTTTACCCTTTCTATTTACAAAATTAATAAAATTAATAATTCTATGACTCGAAAAAATATATAAAAATACATAGAAGTGATGAAATACCTATATACACAAAATAAAATTTTTAATATTTTCAAAAACTTGTTAAATTAAAAATTTTAATTACGTTCTACGAAGAGTAGAACTCATATTCTACGATAAATCGCATAGTAGAACTCATATTCCTCGTTAAACAGTAAACTCTACAATTTTTAGAAGCTATATTCTACGTCTGTATAGGACTCTACATATTTTAGAATCTATATTCTACGTTTATATAGAATTCTACAAAATAACTGAATGCGGGTTCTACATATCTCAGAATACGTAATCTACACATAACTCAAACCTCTACTATTAGTAGAATTTGCTTACAGTGGACGTTAGTAATTCTACTTTCTGTAGAAGATAGCTTCTACAGATAAGATTAAACAAAAATCTGAAAATTTGGGAAAATATTTAGGAAAATATTCAAAAAAAATTTTTTAATAATTGCACTTACCTTAAACTTGGGAAACTGATTTCTCACGTCTCCCAAATCCCTTCTGTGTTGACTCCATTGTTTCTTCTTCATCCAACCTACTCTCCATTATTTCTCTTTTGATTTTTCACAAATTTTACTGTGTGATGCATATCTATACCACTTGTGATGTATGGGAGTTAAGTACTACAATGGGATGGGTGTTTTCGGCTGATGAAAAAGGGGGTAGGTTACAGTTATTGGAATCAAGTTCTACATTGGAGGATTTAAAGAGAATGGTGTTTGAGGATTTTGATATGGAAGAAGTCATATTGGTCGATATGGTAGCCATATCCTTTAGTAATTTGGATGAAACATATCTATGCCATCATTATTTGTAATGGAAGCCTCTCAGTAACTTAATCTTCGATTCTTATTACTTCCATTTCTTTGGACAAATTTATTGTTTTATTTAAATAAAAAACTTAAAAGTATCTGCTACATCTTGTCCTGTGAATAATATATAACTGCCAACGTCTTTTCTTATTGCTGGTCTTCTCGAGTGATACATCGATGAAGTGTGCAGAAATAGTTTTTAAAAAGTAACGATCAAAGAAAAGACTGTAAAATTAAAAGAAAGTGCGTCGACATAAGAAAAAAAAAAACAAAAAATATCACCAACTTCTGGTCGAATGTTTGGTATTTGTTGTTAATATTCTGTGACGCAATACATAGAAGAAACAACTGGTTTTCACTCAGGTTCTCTCCGGACCAGCTTTTCCTTTTCTGGACCGTTTTCTTGTCCTCTTTTCTGTACCGCTTTTACCACCTTTCTTGCCCTGAAAATCCCAAAAAACATTGGAGAAATTTAGTCACACCATCCTATTAAGCAAAAGCTGTCAAAAGTTTCTTTATCTAACCTCTTGTCCACCAGGTTTCGATTCAGCTTTGGGTTTTGATTGAGGTTTCATGGTATCTGTCACCTTCTTTTTCTTCATGCATGAAAGTGGATTGGACCCTGCAAAGTTTTTGAGACAATAATGTTAGTTCATCAAAGAGACTCAATGTAATCCCAAAGGTTTTAGAACGAAAAATATGATGGTTAACATGTTCTTTGCTATATGTTACTAGCGTGAATTTACATTACCTTTGCTCTATTTCGCTTGAATTGGGGTCTATCCTTCACACCGAGTCCATTTCTTGTACTGACCACTCGAGGCGTTTCCCATTGTTCGTCTTCAGCTGTTCCTTCTCCTCTTCTAGAAGCTAAGATTCTCGCAGTCTGTTTCTCCAACATCCACTTCTCTGCATCGGTCATAATTAACCTCTTACAAGTTATACAACAACAAGGTCTGGCACACTAACAAAAAAAACCTCACATTCAGTACATAAAGCTCATCATTTCAATCACACCAAATAAACTTCATAAACATTATACAAATTCCATGCCTGCAACTTCATAAGCTCATCATATCAATCATATAAAATCCATTCATACAAATTATACAAAAAAAAACCCATACTTTATATAGGTTGATTAAGCTTACCATATCAATAATAGCAAATCATTTTCATACACATTACATTAAAAAAAACACTTTATATATATTGACTCAGTTCATCATATCAATTGCCTTAAAAATCGAATCCTAAATTCTCAAAAGTTTGTTAACTGATCTCTCACACCAAATCCTACAAGACAAACAAGTTCACACACAACCAACCCATCTCTTGGACAGATAAAATCAAAGTAAAGATAACGACGACTTACGTTGCAGTGCTAAGCATCTGAGCAGCCTCAAGCGACTCCATAAAATCTTTACCCAGTTTCTGCAACTCCGCAACCACACACTTAGTGGTGAAAAGCTTTACGGGACCTTCGAGTAGCTCGGAGATGACTGTGTCGGCGGGAGTGATCTCACGAGAAACGAGATGGTGGACGAAAGTACCATCGCAAAGGACTTGAAGGGCTGTCGATAACCGAAACACACAGTAAAGAATCTCACTGTTCTTCTGTTCTTCTTCTGTCGCTTCACTCTCATCTTCTCTTCTCTCTAGATAGGAAACGGATTTTCAGAGGCGAGGAAGGTGGGATTACGGTTTTAGAGTTTAGGGTCTGGTGATGAACGCCGATGGGTTTCGGGAGAGAGGACACTTATTTGTTTGGTTCGTCGGTTTAGAAATAATAGGTTTGCTATGGTAAAATGCAATCGAGTCACTTGTTCTCTCTACCCATCGTCGCCAAATGAGATGATTTCGCCTGAGAAGATCTCCCCATCGATTTCACCGGAGAGGAAAAAATCGCCTTTGCCGGAGAAGACACAATCACTTTTGTTTTCTTCTCGAAAGAGAGAAATGGTTTACCAAATTAGGGTTACGGGAGAGTGAAAGGGATGTTCCCTTTTTGTTTTTATTATTATTTTAATCCCCTTAGTTTTGAATTTGATTAATATTTTATAAATTGAATTCTAATTAAATTTTTTGTTTAATTACATTAATTTAGGGTTACTTCTGGGATTATAAAAAATATTATACTAAATGGATAAGAGTAATAAGGATTTATACTAAAATGACATAAAGGCTGTTCTTTTGTTCTATATTAGCATAATTCCCTTATAATATTTGATCTGAAGCCAGTTTCGAAAGTGGAGAATACCCTTTCCATTAATTTAATCTTAACATCAAATTCTCTTACAGGGCCGGCTCTGACCTAAAGCTGGGAAAGTACCCGCTTTAGGCACCAAAATAGATTAAATATTTGTAGGCATCATATTTACTGAAAGCCTCTTTTATCTTAGTGGCTGTTTGCCGCCTAGATGAGTTAATGGTGCCGAGTTCGAAACCAGAGGGGAGCCAAATTTTGTTTTGCTTTAGGCAGTAATATATACTGGCCAGATCTGCTCTTAGATCGACATCTCCATAGCCACCATTCTGATCAAATATCTTGCACACTCATACTCCAACTGGATCACACTATAAACAAATACTCTCTGTTTATTCAAATAACATTTAGTGTGTGTGTGTGTGTGTGTGTTTTCTAAACTGAGAGATTAAGAGAATGATAAAATTAAAACATAATCTTACATGAGCTTCATCCTCTTGAGATTGCATAGACCTGAAGATGGCTTAGAAACGCACTGCATACTATTGAGACACTCCCTCTAGAGATTCCCCATTTAGCTCTCGGCTGACCAACTCAAGTATTAAATATTGTTTCTGAACTACAGATCACTATAAATACGAACAATTAAGTTTGGAGGTTTTAGCTCACCTGGTATTTTTCTGCAGGAACTTGAGTGCTGATCTGTGGATTTGGGGTGATATGCGTTCTCTCTCTTCTTCATATACTTCATTGTGCATTATACAAAGGGTTTCATTCTTGAAGAAAGCGAAGGAAAATGTTATAAAAAGATGTCTCTTCTTAACTTCATTTTTCAGTACTGCTTCTGACTTGAAGCTGTGAATGGTAGTCATATCAATCACATGCGCTGTCATTCCCTCACAAATCTGTGTGTCAAAAATAAAATTTTATTGTAAATTTGTCAAAGAAGAAAAATAACTCTTAACTTTACTATGCATCATGTTTGGAAATAAATCATGCGTAGTAGTAGTCTGGGTCATTTTCAAGTCACCTTACTTGGGGAGACAAGAAGATGAGCTAGCAAAGCTTGCAGAGAAAACAGATTAATGGGTTTGAAATCTTGAGACGCCGCTATGGAAGCTTCACAGAAGAATAAACTCATGGTTGTTGTGGGGTGACGTAAGCCTGCAAATAAAATCCAAAAGTAAGATTTCTTTTAATCAAAATGTAACCAATTTCAAAGTAATTCATCAAGAAAGCTTAGCTCACCCACTCATATGCATAGTACGTAAGGAAAAGAGAGTTAAATGATCAACTATAAAGATTCATCACAGACAAAAACCAACGAATTTTGTGAGCCCTTGCCTCTTGTGTACCTCGTAGATGTGGATACGTGAGAAGCCTGCAAATTATCATATTATTAGTTTGCACGATCCATTTCAAAAACCACTGATGAGGGATATCTATGGGCAAGAAAAATAGAGGATTAAAAAGATTTGAGCCCAATTAGCATACTGGGTTCCGAGCTTACCATAAATGAATGACCCTGAAGATCAGCTTCACTTCTCCCAAGCGCCAGGAATACGTCGTTGATGAACAGAGAAGACGGAGCTATGCCGTAGCTTTCCACATGTCTATGGAGTGGGGAGAATCATATATCAGAGTCAAATCATATAGGGTGATTCCACACAGAATTTTGGCTCTGCTTGGTTGGTGCGTGACTCACAAGATCTACCTATATTTCATAGTAGAAGAGCTTTTGCTCTAGTAGAATCTTCGGTGGAAGCTAGCTTAAGTTTTCTCTGGTGGGTGGTTGAAGATTTACATGATTTACGTATCAAAAGAGCTATTGTGGAAATTCCTCCGTAATATTATGGGAAGCAACCTCCTCGCCTCAGCGTTTCCCTAACTTGGGTGCAGAGACTTCACGCATCCTCCATCAACTGCATAAATTCCAAGACTGTCAAGTGGAGAGGGTGTCAGATGAGGTGAATGTTATTGCTGTTGAGATTGCTGTAAGTGTAACTAAGGACGTCGGTACCAATCGTATAGAGCGAGGGGTGGTCCTAGTTGGGTGTCGTCTTCCTTGAGAATACAGGCAGTGGGTATTGATCAAGCTTCCTAGCCAACTCTAGGCTGAATAGACGCTCAGTGAACATGTGTTAAGTTCTGTCCCCATTACTCTCCTTTACTTGGTTGCTATGCATCTACTTATGACTTTATTCTTATCTGATTTGAACTTTGCTCCGCTTTGTTGTTGTTTCCCCGGCAAGCTCCTTGTCTTGCTATTTTTGAATAAAAGTATTCATTGACAAAAATAGTAAAGGAATTAATCGGACTGTAGTGCATAATAATGAAAAGAGGAAATTATATGCAAGATCAGAAAGTTCAAACCTGTGATAGCATCCTACGCCAAAACGATATTTTCTGAATAACCGATCCAAAAATATATTTATCCATCAGAAGTTCGAAAGCTTGTGTTACCATTCATTCATTCATTCATTCATGGTTTTGGTAAAAGGCTAATAAGAGTCCCTTCCTTTATATGACATCTCCTGAAAATAAATTCAAAGATGTGTATTCATGGTTTTGGTCAAAAGCTAATGAGAGAGCCCCTTCTTTTTTTTTGTAAGAGAAAGAGACTTAACTTTAATTTAGAACTAGTGGTATTCCGGCGCTACGCGCCGGTTTTTTATGTTTTATTTTTACACAAATTTACAATTCATATTATAGTCTTAGTAAAGAACATATGTTCAAAAACATGATATTTTTAGATTCATTTAGTGACCGTTATGTGTATTATTTGTTTTTTTAGTTGCTTAGTACGAAGTAGAATAACATAATTGATTTTGATTAATCGATTCAATATGAGTAGAATAAAAAACTGATAGTCATATCCAAGGAATTTAAACATATAGTAATTGTTTTATTTAAAGAACATATATATACTGTTGAGTACCGTGTGGGCAATATATAGAAGGAACAACATTTGAAATTTTGTTTTAGAGACTAACCTGCAGAATTTCTTATTAATAACTAAGGTAGTTAAGCTCATCTTTATCCGTAAGCACTAAAGGAAAGCTTTCTATAATTTATTCTTTGTAACTCTGATTCTATTCTCCATATTGGATTCAAATAACAAAGCATGCTCAAATGTATGGCCGTCGCAAGTTTTTTTTTGTGGTTGCTGGTATTACTTTTTCTAATTTGTTTACCACAAAAGTAAAGATATTATAGATTTTTACTCTCAATTAATAAATACTATTGATTTTTAGGTTAAAATTATTTTGGAGACGAAAACCTAAAATAGGCTACTGGTTATCTGTCCTCTTAGACTATTTTTTCTGGGTCACCGGATTTACCGGTTTAACCGGGATACGGTCGGGTTTCAAAAAACTGCCAAAATTTAAAAATCGGCTAAAACCCATAAAACCCAAAACCCGATACTGGTTGAACCACCGGTTGAACCGATAAACGATTTTTACTTTTTTTAAACCTTATAAATTTAGAATTATATTTTTAAAATCTGTTTTGTATTATATTAAGGAGTTAGGTTTTCAGTTTTATTTTTCGACGTCATTCTTTTTCTTTCCTCTGTCTACTTTGTATTCTTTTTTGTGTTTTTGGTTTTTGATTATTTTTCTTTATCATTAATCTACCTTTTTACATGTTATAAGTTTTAAGTTCTAAGATGTTTAAGTTTATTATTATTGAAATTATTTGTTAGATGTAATAAGTTTTTTCAAGTTACAAAACAAATTCTAGCCTAAACTATTTTTAATGTTTAATATGCCAAATGAAAATAATAAATATTATTACATAATAGAATTAATTAATTAGTGGACCGCGGTTGACGCGGTGATCCGGTGACCCGGTAAGTCGTCCGGTTTAGTGTTTGGGTCGGGTTTCAAAACATTGGAAGAAACCTAAAAATATGATGGACTTTTCATAGAGTTTTCAAAGGCCCATCATAAGTTATAATAATAGCTCAAAATTATATAAACAGTCCACTACGATAGAATCATGAGGTAAACCAAAATCAATTCGGAATGGTTTAGTGAATTGACACGTGGCGGAGAAGCCCCCTATATAAAAAATGAGATGGATAGCCTAAGAGGGCAGATAACTCAACTTTATTATTATAGATGATCCTTTGGGAACTGCTACTAATTAAGGCCATGTAGCTGTTGGAGATGGTTTGAAACTCTTTGCATTTTGGATTTAGCTTAAACTCATGAATCAGACTTAAAGCTCATTAGTAAAAGCCAAACAGCAAAAACGGCAAAAGCCTGACCTAAACATGGTGGTTCAAATGCATACGACCTAAGAATCATATTGTGACACCCGTCACTTTGAAACCAATAATAATAAATAATAATAAAATAATAAATAATATCTTTATTAAAAATTTTGAAAAGTCAAAGTTCACGTCGGAAAAATCAAGTAATTAGAATAATTTCTGAAATATCGATAATAACATAAACGATAAAATTTCAATAGCGGGAAGGCCCATTAGCGATAAAATCCCAAACGTACAAACTTGTGAAATTCGAAAGATACGAGACGTAAAAGCCCAATAACCCAAAAGCACCGATCCGTTATAATTACTCCTGCTCATCGGTCTCACCTGAAAGGGGGAAGGAAAGGAGGGTGAGCAACAGGGGAGTCGCTCAGTGAGGTAAGGGATGCTAAACCTCAAACCACTGACTCAGTACATAGCACTACGACTATGTAGGCCTAGCTCTAGCATGTAACAAACATGGTGCCTAGTACACCTCACAGAACAATAAATATGTGTCTAGTGCACTAGACAACTACAATCAATGCGATGATAGTACATAGCTACTCTCTGCACCCCGCATTCTCCTCATAAGGATATACATGTATAACTCTACAGGCGTCGCTAGTACGGTAGTCCATTCCGTACCCCCGCAATCTCTAAAGCCCGCTAGTACAAACGTCTCTGTACCCGGCGAATCTCCTCAAACAAGGCGGCGCCAGCACAAACGTCTATGTGCCCCCGCAATCTCCTCAAACAAGGCGTAGCTAGTACAGACGTCTCTGCACCCCCGCAATCTCTCACACATGGACTCGTATATATATATATACATATATATAACAATTCTTATCATCAATCATGTCACACAACCGTTGAATCCTCTATTATCCTATTTCCGGTTAACAATCAATAATAATAAATAAACAAACAAGACTCTCAAATAGACTCGATTCAGAGAGACAGAACATGTTTCGAAACTAGACTTTTCATAATAGCAGTACTAAACTAGTTCAGGATTTAAACGGAGTAGCCCTCACCTTAGCAATGAAGAGAAGTGGTATCTATGAACTCCAGGTGCTCAAATAGACTCCAAATCTGAGATCAGGGCGAAAAATCGAGTCAGAACGGCTTTCGAACGGCTTAAAACGGGTTTCGGGCGGATTAGTCAAAAAGTCAACTCGCAGGTCAAAGTCAACCTGGGTCAAACCTTATCCAAATTGAAATTGAATTAAACCATCCAGTTTTCCTTAACCGAAATCGAATTCAATTGGACCAACCGGTTCGCGATAACCAAAACTAAATCAATTTAATTAACCGGTTTACCCTAACCGAAATCCAATTGATTATAACCGACCGGTTTACCCTAACCAAACCGAAATCAATTAAACCGGTCAACCGAGTTGACTCACCGAGTCGACTCGACCGAGTTGTCCGAGTCGCCGGCGAGTCACCGGCGGCGACGGCGGAGGGCGGCGGCGGCGGCTAGGCGGCGGTCCGGCGGTAGTCCGGCGGCGGAGCACGGCGGCAGACGGTGATTTCCGGCAAAACTTCTGAGCGCGCGTGTGGCTTCATCTGAGGTCGGATCGCGGCATTTTTGGTGTCTACGGATTTGTCTCGACGAGTAGAACACGGTGGTTGCCTTGAATACGCGAGATTCTCAACGGTTTAGGAGTTATCGATGATTTACTGAACGGATAAAACAAAGCTTAATGGCAAGGCGGTTCACGGCGGTTTCTGGTGGTTACGAACGGTGGTGGTGTGCTCAACATGATTCTGGCGTGTGGTGGCTCCGGCGACAGCTCCTGGTAGCTCATGCACAAGGGTTTCCCATTTTCTTTTCTCTTTCTCTCTCTCTCTCTCTCCTTGGTCTCTCTCTAATTTTTTTTTCTTGTGCAGGTGGAGAAAACAAGGTGCTGAGCTAGGATGATGGGTATTTATAGGCACACAATAGAGTTAGCATGCTAACAAATTTCAAAATCCAAAAATCGGGTCGTTACAATTCTCCCCCACTAATAAAGAATTCGTCCTCGAATTCGAGTCATCCGTCGACTATCCAATATCATCGTAGCAAGCTCCAAATAATAAATATGCTCGGACTCTGAAGTCTTCTACTGAACCCCCTCTTTCCCAACAAACTCTGATAACACCGTCGACATTCCCTCAAATGCTTTTATCTGACGATCTGTAATCTTCACTAGATGACAAGTCGCATACAATCTCGTTGAGGTCAACTGAAGGTTACTGCAAAACGAGCTCTGACTCTTTTACATCTTTTCTTAAAACCTAAACATGAAACACGTCGTGGATGTCCGATAACTCTGCTGATAAATCCAATCTGTATGCAATTGCTCCAGTCCGCTCCACAGTAGAATATGTTCCCACATATTTCGATTTACTCTTCTTTAACTTCCGAACATTATTTCCTCCCTGAAATGTCCTTTTATTCAGGTTTACTAGATCTCCCATCTGAAACTCCAAATATTTATGATGCTTATCTGCATAACTCCTCTGACGGCCATGGCTTTTCCAAATCCAACTTTGAGCATGTCTATCTACTCTACCGTCTCTGGAACCATTAATGGTTCTTTTTCATGTCGCTCCCTAACCTTTGTCCAACAAAGTGGTGTACGATGATGCCTATCCAAAAAGAGTCTCATACCGTATATTCTTCATACTTGGATGATAGTTTTCACTATAGGTAAACTGTGCTAAAGGTAGATGCTTCCATAACTCCATTCTCATTCTAAAATGCAAGCTCTCAACATATCTCCCAAGGTCTGAATAGTCCTCTCCGAATGGCCATCTATCTGTGGGTGATAATTAGTACTCATATGAACCTTTGACCCAAGCTCCTTCAAAATACTCTCCAAATGTAGAGTTATACATTAACAATCCCGTTAATGTATAACTGTGCCAACTGATTCAGCTCTGTCTATCTTCTTAATTAGGAAATGAACTAGCTTTGTGAGTCTGTCCATGACTACCCATGTGGCATCCTTCCCACCTGCGATGAACGAAAAATCCAGTAACAATATACATAATCCCCATGCCTCATTTCCACTCTTCCAAATACAAGCTCAACCATAACTTGAAAGATATCTGATCCTGAACATAACCATCTGACATGTCTATACTGTAATGCAATGTAGCTACAATCTTTCTCATAATAGGCCAATGATAGTGACACTTCATAGCTTTGTATCCCTTTTTATTTCCTGATGGATAAAGAAATGAGAGTGTTGTGCTTATTGTAAGATCCATTTTCTTAACAAAATTATCGTCCGATACACAAACTCGATTTCATTACAAGTACATCCTTCTTGAAACTGACTGATATACAACACTCTCAAACTCGATCCACCTAACCAAATCCATATCGCTATCTTGAGCTTGGTGTAATCTCCATAGTAAATTGTATGTTCCAATGCTCCAATACCAACTGTATCCTCCTCTACTGAACTGTACATGATCCGGAGGCTTGTAGGTGTCGCAGTAAACTCCTGAATCTTCTTGTTTCCTAAGTCTTTGCTTATGTGCCTACCTAAGGCATTTGCCATCTGGTTATCCTTACCAAATGGCAGGTGATATCCAAACTGTAGACGACTACCAACTCAATCCATTTTCACCATCTCAAGCGCAAGCTCTAATGAGGGAACATACATTCTAGAACCTGATGATCCCATGCAACCTGAACTTCATTGCCATACAATGATGATCCCCAAAACTCCAAAGCCGATGCAAATGCTGCTAACTCCAAATCGCGCACTGAATATTTGACCTTGAAATATATTCCAACCGACCACACCGAAATTTTTAATACACTTCCCATTATGATGGTGATGGTAGAAGAGACAACTCGATAACTCAGACTGGTTTCTGCTCGGTAGTTCTCTCCACTTAATCTCTTAACTTCCATTCCAAAATGCTCCATATTCTTAATCTTCATCTGGTTCAATGCTTATGCAATGATCTTACCTTCTTGCATTAAATACCTAATCTGCCTATGCTCGTCTTACTTCCCTCTATTTCAACAATATCCAAGGTGTCGCCGATGAATACAATCACGCACTTATCCAAGTGCTCGCAAAATACTTTATTCATAGCCCCAAATAGTATCACTACAAACTCACTATATCAATCGCGCATACGTAAATCCATATTCCGTATTACATACTCCTCAGCTATAGCAACCGGATGGTATCCTGATGTCAAGGCAATCCTCGAAAGCAATGAATCTCCTAGTAGTTAACTCACCAAAGTTATGGATTTCTGTAGCAGCATTCTTAGGTGTCAACCACTCTGGGGCTGCGGTAATCCTTTCCAGATCTATAGCAAATCTTGTCTCTAAGACCACGTGTCTCATCAATCTAATCCTCCTCTGCCAGAAACAATTCTTGCTCAACGTAGCAAATATCTGATGCTGTCTCAGCTTTCCTAATACAATTCGCGATACTTTGCATGCTCTTTTCTGCTCCAAGAATAAAATAGGATATCTTCGATGAAAACGATCACACTTAACCAAATACTCGCAGAACGCAACAATCACAAGCTTCATGAATACTGTCGGTGCATTCTCCAATACAAATTGTCTTACTACAAACTCATATGCCTATAGCGTGTACGGAAGGTCGACTTCCGCACATCTTCCTCCGATATGGCGATCTGGTGATAACGCGATGCTACATCAACCTTCCAAAACCATAAACCTCCCTGCAGCTACTCCAACAACTCATCAATACGCGGAAGCGGATGCTTTTTCTTGATGATCACTTTATTTAAATCTCTGCATCCAATACCAATCTGAAACTCACCTCTCTTTGTCGTCACAACAACACTAGTGGCCTCCATAGTGAAGTACTTAGTCTAATAAAATTTCTGTCTAATAAATCTTCCATCTTGTTCTTCGGCTCGGCCATCCCTGTTGGCGCTAATCAGTACTGAACTCATGAAACTGGTGGTGTCCTTAGTTCCACTTCAATCACAAAAACGTCTCCTATGCTTGGTGATATGATGACCCTTCCAAAGGTCTTATACATCCTCATACTCTATAACTGGAAGTCCTGCAGCTCATGTTTTCCATCGTCCTTAACTATCAAAATGGTCTCATATATCCATATGATCTTACGTCCAAAAATTCCTCTCGTGTAGGATGGCAGCTATAAAAATCTCCTCTGCTCCAGAAATACAGACAATCCAATACTAATCAATGTCGTGATAACCAATACATCTCAAGAATAACAACACAGAAGGTCAACTCAATCTCTGCCGAAACTCTGAATAACTCAACTCCTCCAAGCATAACTGGTACTACTTGATATATACAAATAGCTCCCAAATGTCATTTGTCAGCTGCCCAAACTGACACATCTCCGAAATGATCAACACTACCAACAAACTGGAAAAAAAACATCAAGTGAAACTCTAATATCAACACATGGCAAGCTGTCGCACCCCTACTTCCAAAAGTGATCCCCATGAGCTTACAAACCAAACATAACTCCATTTAATCCATATACTCATACACAACATAACACATGGCAACCAATGGCTTATATCTCATATCTCATAAACTCTTGGAACAAACTCGTGGAATGATAACTTAGAGTTGGGTGGTGGAAACGACACATATCCACTCGAAGACAATCTCTGAACACGACCGACGAAACTGATAAACGCCTCAGCAATCTTACAATCTCTGACATTATCCATCTGTAACCTCAAAACTCTGGCTGGGAACCTGTTAGCTAGAGAACGGATGACGATGACTTCACTCATCGACAAAAAGAGACAATTGGGTTAGATGAGCAGAAGGGTGCTATTGGTTTCCTTTTTCAAAATTCCCAAATCCCAAAATATTTTGAAACTCATTTAAAACCGATTTAAAATCCGAACTAAAATCAGAGTTAAAACCCAAGTCTCCACGAATCGCCATCCCGGGTCGGAGCCGGGACGGAACCACGCTCTGATACCAAAAATGTGACACCCGTCACTTTGAAACCAATAATAATAAATAATAATAAAATAATAAATAATATCTTTATTAAAAATTTTGAAAAGTCAAAGTTCACGTCGGAAAAATCAAGTAATTAGAATAATTTCTGAAATATCGATAATAACATAAACGATAAAATTTCAATAGCGGGAAGGCCCATTAGCGATAAAATCCCAAACGTACAAACTTGTGAAATTCGAAAGATACGAGACGTAAAAGCCCAATAACCCAAAAGCACCGATCCGTTATAATTACTCCTGCTCATCGGTCTCACCTGAGAGGGGGAAGGAAAGGAGGGTGAGCAACAGGGGAGTCGCTCAGTGAGGTAAGGGATGCTAAACCTCAAACCACTGACTCAGTACATAGCACTACGACTATGTAGGCCTAGCTCTAGCATGTAACAAACATGGTGCCTAGTACACCTCACAGAACAATAAATATGTGTCTAGTGCACTAGACAACTACAATCAATGCGATGATAGTACATAGCTACTCTCTGCACCCCGCATTCTCCTCATAAGGATATACATGTATAACTCTACAGGCGTCGCTAGTACGGTAGTCCATTCCGTACCCCCGCAATCTCTAAAGCCCGCTAGTACAAACGTCTCTGTACCCGGCGAATCTCCTCAAACAAGGCGGCGCCAGCACAGACGTCTATGTGCCCCCGCAATCTCCTCAAACAAGGCGTAGCTAGTACAGACGTCTCTGCACCCCCGCAATCTCTCACACATGGACTCGTATATATATATATACATATATATAACAATTCTTATCATCAATCATGTCACACAACCGTTGAATCCTCTATTATCCTATTTCCGGTTAACAATCAATAATAATAAATAAACAAACAAGACTCTCAAATAGACTCGATTCAGAGAGACAGAACATGTTTCGAAACTAGACTTTTCATAATAGCAGTACTAAACTAGTTCAGGATTTAAACGGAGTAGCCCTCACCTTAGCAATGAAGAGAAGTGGTATCTATGAACTCCAGGTGCTCAAATAGACTCCAAATCTGAGATCAGGGCGAAAAATCGAGTCAGAACGGCTTTCGAACGGCTTAAAACGGGTTTCGGGCGGATTAGTCAAAAAGTCAACTCGCAGGTCAAAGTCAACCTGGGTCAAACCTTATCCAAATTGAAATTGAATTAAACCATCCAGTTTTCCTTAACCGAAATCGAATTCAATTGGACCAACCGGTTCGCGATAACCAAAACTAAATCAATTTAATTAACCGGTTAACCCTAACCGAAATCCAATTGATTATAACCGACCGGTTTACCCTAACCAAACCGAAATCAATTAAACCGGTCAACCAACCGTTGACCGAGTCAACCGAGTTGACTCACCGAGTCGACTCGACCGAGTTGGCCGAGTCGCCGGCGAGTCACCGGCGGCGACGGCGGAGGGCGGCGGCGGCTTACCGGAGGTGGCGGCGGTCAGGCGGCGGTCAGGCGGCGGTCCGGCGGTAGTCCGGCGGCGGAGCACGGCGGCAGACGGTGATTTCCGGCAAAACTTCGGAGGGCGCGTGTGGCTTCATCTGAGGTCGAATCGCGGCGTTTTTGGTGTCTACGGATTCGTCTCGACGAGTAGAACACGGTGGTGGCCTTGAATACGCGAGATTCTCAACGATTTAGGAGTTATCGATGATTTACTGAACGGATAAAACAAAGCTTAATGGCAAGGCGGTTCACGGCTGTTTCTGGTGGTTAAGAACGGTGGTGGTGTGCTCAACATGATTCTGGCGTGTGGTGGCTCCGGTGACAGCTCCTGGTAGCTCATGCACAAGGGTTTCCCATTTTCTTTTCTCTTTCTCTCTCTCTCTCTCTCTCTCTCTCCTTGGTCTCTCTCTAATTTTTTTTTCTTGTGCAGGTGGAGAAAACAAGGTGCTGAGCTAGGATGATGGGTATTTATAGGCACACAATAGAGTTAGCATGCTAACAAATTTCAAAATCCAAAAATCGGGTCGTTACACATATTTTGTATGAACAGTATGATCAACCAAGATGATGAAACAACCTTTAAAGAGGGAAAGCAATAGGGTGGAAGGTTTTGTAAAGAATCACTAACAAGGTGGAGAAGTTCACTGAGTCATAAATGACAGAAGCAGTGGTCATGGAAACTTTCTTCATATTTCTGACGCTGGTGTAGCTCTAACCTCATCTCCATCATCCACTTAATCTTCTTATCTTAGCTACAACCAATAAGTTACAAAAACAACAAATCAGTCATCTTGTATTTTTAACAATCACAAGTTAAGAAACAGACAAAAGAGAAATACTAAAAGAACACGAAATACTAAAAGAGGAATGTTTACATGGTAAGCCTATGCAAGATGTTACCTGAATATGTCTTCCTTTCGCTGCTGCTCTTGCGTATATATGCATTCCAGCCTTTACCAAAACAATTCAAATTCAGGAATACACTAAGTTAACTAATATCTGAGCGCAGAGGAAAATGCATATCTGCTATGAAAGGAAACTCATCACAACAGCAAAAACCACTTTCAGCAGACTTAAAAAGAGTAACAAAAATATATATATAAACTTACAGTGTTTGAACCAACAAAAGACACAGCCCTGATATCATCATCATCACAGATAGCATTCTCAGTATCCTGCCATGTAAGAGAGAGATGCATTACTACAGACGAAAGAGAAATTGAAATTAATAGTGTGGAATCGGAATCTTTAAGAATTATAGTTTTAGTCACGGTAAGTCGGTAACTTCTTCTTCTCAGGATGAAAAAGAACACGAAAATCAGTCAATTAATCAGCCTCTTCTTCTCCGGTGAAAGTGTTCTCTAAGAGGAGGTGTTTTGGGATAGACTATCCCGATTCCTACGGAAGTTGAAAGGATTACATCAATTTTATTTAGGGAGAATTGGAAAAAGAGACTATTTCAATTAGGGCTGGGCAAAAAAACCGAAACCCAAAAATCTGAACCGAACCCGACCCGATAAAAAGGAATCCGAACCGATACCGAATGGATCTTGTTTTACGGTATTTCGGGTTATGAGTTTTATCCGAACCAAATCCGAACTTAAATGGATATCCGAAAGAACCCGAAACTTTAAAATTCCAAAAAACCTTATATCATACTTAATCTAAATTTCTAATATGTTTCCAAAACACATTAATATATTATTGAATACCTATAATAATTAGTTATGATATGAATAATTAACTCAAATATTTAGTCTAATATATTGTGTTATTTGGCTGTTACTAATGTTTATGATTGACACTACATTTGAAGTTAAGTTACGAATAAATTTGTTTTGAAGTTTAAATAATGTTGTTTTTTAATTTTCAAAATTACTTCTTACGTTTATATAATTGTTAGCTGTTAATTTTAACGTTTTATGTTTCATTATGTATGATTTTCGTTCATACAAGACTTTGGTCTATCATTAATCATGATATGTTTAGTGTTGTCACATATAGTTCAATGACAAATCTTATATTGTTGATAGATGAGTTTCATAATATTATTTAGAAGCAGAACAATACAGTTTGTAGAAGCTAAATACACAATTTAATAAAAAGATTGAAAATATATTGAATTTAATTGAGTATAAATTGGTATTTTTAGAATCGATAACCCAATAAGTGTCCGAAACCGAAACTATCACGGGTTCAATTGGATTTTGGACATGTTACTAAATCCGAACCGAACCCGATTAAACCCGAACCGAATCCGACCCGAATTTTTATAATATCCGAATGGGGCTGAAATTCATGAACCCGAAAACCCGAAACCCGAATGAACCCGAACCGAAACCCGATTGGGACCCCGAATGCCCAGCCCTAATTTTAATATTTGTTTGGTTAAATAGAACTTTTGATATTTTTTCATAGTATGGACATGTATTACTCTTCTGTAATTGAAAAAATAGTAAATTAAGTTTTAAAAATATAAAAAAAAAATATGAAAAACATTGGAAACATTAGTATGAGGTATTTATATGTTTAATTTTTTTTAAAAAAAATAGTGGAGTCATGTTTTATTTTATGTTATAGCATGGATAGAATACTCCTTCTAACTATCTATTTTATCTAGAAATCAGATACTAAGGTCTACATATAGATCTATCTTAGTTATAGAATACAAACAAATTTTTCTTCTGTATTCTATCTTATCTAGATTTCGTCATGTGATATTCTAACAAGATATCTTTAGTCTACTTTAAGAATAATTACGACTTATAACCGCGATTCTATGCAGTACCATGTTTTGTTTATCTGTTATAACATGTTCTGCCTTTTATATTATCTCTATAATATTATTTGAGAAGTCAGTTTCCTACGTGTCGCGCTCACGTTAACTCTCGTGATGGTTGATTACATATGTACCCTTAATGATTTGTTAGATTTTAAAATTATTATTTTTATTTAGTTTTTTTTTACCTTTTTTCCAAATAACATATACAATAAAAAGGAAATATTTCTAATTTTTTAAAAAAAAAATTAAAAACGAAAATATATGTATATAATATGATTTTATTAAAAAGGAAAATTCACAAAATAGTAATACCCCATTAATATATATTTTAAAATAACATAAAATATATTTTCAAAATAATAAAAATATATATGTTCATGAATATCCAAAAACTTATTAGTTGCACTTTATTTTCTAATATTTTTTAAAAATCAACATCTAATTTGATAAATATTATGAAAATACAGTTTATTTAAGCGATAAATAACACTAATTTGATTTGATTTAACTAGAATAAATAGTAAATAAATAGTATGAAAATACATGTATATTTAAGCGATAAATAAAACTAATTTGATCTGACTTTAACTAAAATAAAAAGTAATTATTCTTCAAATTTTAATTTAAAAATATATTATATTCAATATACTCACAAAATTAATGACTCGACTAATCTAATATATATTCAAAATTAATCAACTAACTACAATAAGAACATATAATTTTATAATAATAATAATAATAATATTAATAAT
Organism: Eruca vesicaria subsp. sativa; assembly: GCA_932364175.1. Lineage (NCBI taxonomy): Eukaryota > Viridiplantae > Streptophyta > Magnoliopsida > Brassicales > Brassicaceae > Eruca > Eruca vesicaria. The sequence continues at coordinate 299,430 of CAKOAT010119598.1, read as the reverse complement.
CTATTTAGTTTTATACATATAAATTAGAGGTTGAATCAAAGCATAATAAAAATCAAAAGAAAATATTAACCAATTGCAATTTAATTCTTTTTAGAATTTATATATATATATATATGCATGAGACTTGAAAATATTATCATTATATTCATTTATGTAATTTCGATTTAAACACTTCAGCTTATTATTTATTTCATTTTAAGCACAATATATATATATATATATATTTAGTTATACATAATTTAACTATAATATATTTACATATCTAAGAATATATTTACATATATAAAGATAATAACCAACCGAAATGAAAATAAGAAAATTAATCAAAGTTTTATTATATTTGAAATAAAAAATATTATAGTTGAATTCAAAAAATAAATATTATCCAATATACAAAATTGATAACCAAACCGACTATTGATCAAAAAAAAAAAAATTAAACCGACAGTAATATATCCAAAGTCATATGTATAATTAGAATAATATAATATTTATTAATATAAATTACACATATAAATTGATTAAAAACTAAAACTAAATACCAATCACTTATTTATTTCATTTTAGCACAATATATATTAAGTTATACACAATTTAACTATAATATATTTACATATCTAAGAATATAGTTACATATCTAAAGACAATAACCAACCGAAATGAAAATAAGAAAATTAATCAAAGTTTTATTATATTTAGAATAAAAAATAGTGTAGCTGAATTCGAAAAATAGATATTATCCAATATACCAAATTGATAATCAAACCAACTATTGATCCCAAAAATAATTACACCAAAAAAAAATATATCCAAAGTCATATGTATAATTAGAATAATATAATACTTATTAATATAAATTATATATATTAATAGATTCAAAACTAAAACTAAATATCAATTAATTATTATAAAATTTTACTTTTATGAATATTCATATTCGTGCATGAGCACGGGAAAATCACCTAGTCATACGCATAAGATAGAATAAACCTCCCACATTTCCTTTTATATTATCATACGCGTAAGATAGAATAAACCTCCCACATTATCTTCACTGCTCTGCTGTACGTAGAATACATGTTATAACTAAATAAAAAAAAAGGAAATATATATATATAACTTTGATAGCTTATTATTTATTTCATTTTAAGCACAATATATATATATATATATATATATATTTAGTTATACATAATTTAACTATAATATATTTACATATCTAAGAATATATTTACATATATAAAGATAATAACCAACCGAAATGAAAATAAGAAAATTAATCAAAGTTTTATTATATTTAGAATAAAAAATATTATAGCTGAATTCAAAAAATAAATATTATCCAATATACAAAATTGATAACCAAACCGACTATTGATCAAAAAAAAAAAATTAAACCGACAGTAATATATCCAAAGTCATATGTATAATTAGAATAATATAATATTTATTAATATAAATTACACATATAAATTGATTAAAAACTAAAACTAAATACCAATCACTTATTTATTTCATTTTAGCACAATATATATTAAGTTATACACAATTTAACTATAATATATTTACATATCTAAGAATATAGTTACATATCTAAAGACAATAACCAACCGAAATGAAAATAAGGAAATTAATCAAAGTTTTATTATATTTAGAATAAAAAATAGTGTAGCTGAATTCGAAAAATAGATATTATCCAATATACCAAATTGATAATCAAACCAACTATTGATCCCAAAAATAATTACACCAAAAAAAAATATATCCAAAGTCATATGTATAATTAGAATAATATAATACTTATTAATATAAATTATATATATTAATAGATTCAAAACTAAAACTAAATATCAATTAATTATTATAAAATTTTACTTTTATGAATATTCATATTCGTGCATGAGCACGGGAAAATCACCTAGTCATACGCATAAGATAGAATAAACCTCCCACATTTCCTTTTATATTATCATACGCGTAAGATAGAATAAACCTCCCACATTATCTTCACTGCTCTGCTGTACGTAGAATACATGTTATAACTAAATAAAAAAAATATGGAAAATTCCATATTTCGATAAATATATTTCCTAAATCTAGATAGATTAAATCTACCCAAATCTCTAAAAATATATTCTCTCTCACGATATTTGAATTAATTAAAAGTTGAGAAAAGTTACGATATTTGAATTAATTAAAAGTTGAGAAAAGTTATAAAAAGTGCAGAATTGTTGTTTGAACCCTCCACCATAGACAACTTCACAAGGCATTTAACCACTAGGGCACAAGGACTATCAAAGTTATAAAAACAACTTATAATCACAATGGATATAGGACTAAGTAACGAGCATAGTGATATATATTCTTATCCGCATTGCTAAGTAGTATTATTATCTCAGTTTATAGAAGTCTTTTATTTGTAGCTTCATGTCACCTAGCACATCTGCAGCAATAATTGGACCATAAAGTTCTTACTTTATAGAAGGGCCAGTATGAGAAAGAGTGATACGATGAAACTTTAAATCTTTGAAACACAGCCAAATAGTCCAACAATGTAAGAACAAAAACTCAGCTAAAATCATATGTCGCCTCTTAGAATTTCTGAGACCAATTCTGGACGCTGCAGAATCTAGGCATTGCACCTTCTTTCTTAGTCTCGGAATTCACCTTGAAAGGCACACCCGCACGCCTGATCTGAACTGTCCCCTCAGTCCAAGCTTTAACTCATTCAATGGATACTCAGCTTCTCAAGCCTCCATATGAGGTAAAGAAACACTCTGCAATATGCAAGTATAGACCATACACACACCTAGGTCCAAGAAGAATAACTTATATGCACGTCTCTTGAGTCTTTGGGTCCACTAAATACTCAGGAATTTCCTTTAGATGCGTTTCAGGCGCAGTCTTACTTAGAAGCTTGTCATGTTTCAACAGATCCAAGTCTCTTGGATTTACTTCAAAATGAGACTTTAACCTGAAACAAAAACAGAAAATTTAATTAAACACACACACCAAAGTAGCACTTCTTAACAACACTTGTCTTCTTCCTTACTTTTCAGTGTTGATTATCACATTTTTTAAAAATCCTGAGATCGAGACTCTCGTATAGCAGCTATAATACGACTCACATGTTAAAAGTTAGCATCTTACTACGGAGATTACTCACCGAGGTTATATATCTAAGGACTCTACAGCATTATCCGTCAACAAAAGGAAGGGTTTTATGATATCAGTATACTTATATAGGTGACTTCAGATTACTACATGACGATACCACAGATTCACTCGTATAGGTCACATTAAAACTTACGTTTTTCAAGAAAAGCTTTAACTTGAAACCCATGTCAATCGTATTGATGAAAATCAATTTTTTCGTGAAACCCATGTCAAACATAGAAAAGACAAGAAAAAACATAGAAGATGAAACAACAAGAGAGACGGCAGATTTTAACCGTGTGAAGAAGAGATCTCCATAGGAAGCTGCTATCGGAGTCAAACCGGTTTTTACGACAAATATGTGGTGCTCTATCATCTGAGCTAACGACTTACAAGTCATAACAATCAAGAAATTCAAGAGGCATAACCCTAATCACCATTGATACAAGTTGAGGTTACGGCTGAGAAGAGGAGTAAAGTGAAGAAAAAATTAGGTTACTTCTCTCGTGGTTTTTAATTCCTTTAGTTTTTTACTTTTTTCATTTTAATATTAAATCAATTATGAAATATTTTATTTATTATGTGCAATTATAAAAAAAAGAGTAATTTAAGGGTATAATGATATTAACATTAATCTAAATCCTATTTCTCTAAATAATCCTCTAAAAATTCTATTAAAACAAGTCTAAGTTGAGAGTGTCTCTTTTTCCTAATTTTCTCTTTTATTTATTTGATGGAGAAGACTAACTTTTTTTGGCTATTTTTGGGATAGATAACGGAGTCTCGAGGAAGGCAAAGTGGAAAGATCACGCTGTTTTATCTTAGCAAGGTAAATGACATTGGATCTTAGCTTTGCAAATCTTTAACCCATCCCAAGTAAATCCAAAAAAGGCCCAACTCCTAATTTATGTCCTTTCATACGTTGTGATTTAAGTTTATGTGATTGGGTGAAATTCTTTGTCTACGTGGACACCCTAAACATTTAGGATATTTGTCTTTTAGTTTCGTTGTAAACTTCTCTTCCCTACAGTTCTGCCACGTCAGATAATCGCTCATCCGTAAGGCGACACGTGTCAAATCCGGTAAAACGGTGCGTTCGATTTATTTGTTCACTCGGGGAAAGCGCTTCGGTTATGGGCTTAAATTGTTTATGGCCCAGTGTTATTTGTTCCTGGTCCGTCGTCTGTGTATTGACGTCTCCACTCTTTCTTCCTCCCCAATTGGGGTTCTTCATCAAACTTCACCGTAGTCGCCATCAATCTTGTTTCGAATCCTTTCTTCTTGGCAATTCATCTTTCCCGGTTGGGATGAATCTCCATTACGCACTGATAGCAGCAATTACTACTCCCACACGTCTCAACTCACTAACCTCTTATCTTCTGCGAGGCGGTCTAAGAACGTGTATATATAGGTTCGTCTCCATCATCTGACGACAAAATTATCATTCAAGTCAACATTTTAAAATGCTTAATCAAATTAAAGATGTGTTTCTATTTGTTCATTTTCTCATCCATCCATTGTTAAATTTTACAATACTAAAACTACATGAAAAGAAAACAAAGAAGATACATATTAATTAATTGGAATTAACACGGTTTTACTATATACATGTTAGTTTAATCATTGTAGAAAAATGATCAGATGAATGAAAAAATAAAGATAAATATATATAATATAACTAAGCTTTTCACACTAGATAAGGTTAACAAAAAATTTTTTTGACAATAAACAAGTTTGACGAGAAGTATAAAATAGTTAAGACACTCATAATATAACAAAATATTTTAAACTAAAAAATGTTTAAAATAATGAATTTTTTTATGCAATAAACAAATTTAAGAAAGAGAACATAAATTTAAATAATAGCAGTGATAGACAATACTAAGAAAAACTTATGAAAATCCTGCGCAATGACACCTCACTAAATAATTTCTCTCCTTGCAAAAAAAAAAAAAAAAAAAAAAAATTCTCTCCTTGCAACATGTAAGCAGTCTAAATTTGAATATATTGATTTTATTTGATTCTTTGTAAATGGACTATATAGAGGATTCCAAATACTAAAGTTTAATTACATTTGACCTAGAAAATACATTAAACAAAAGCTCAAATAGGTTATTTGGAAAACCTAACTTCTATCTAATCAGGGAAAATAAAGTAAATGTTTTGCAACTTCTTAATATAGTTAAACTAAAATAAATATTAGCAAAAGTAAATAGTTACATTTTAAAATATATTATTATTGTTAGAAAAGTATATAATTTCTAAAATAAATATTAAAATAATTACTAAAATTGTTGTAAAATAAATAAGCAAGTTGATACTTTTAATTAAAAATAAATTAAATATTTAAAAGAAAATGTTGTTATTAGTTTATTTAATCACCCGCCCGTAGGGCGGGTTTACCCTAGTATCTTATACAATAAAGATGACTTTCCTCACTTCTTAAGCTTTCACATCAGTATCAAAGGGTGGGGCCAAAAAAACCACGTCAGCAATGACATTGAAATCAAACCGGACAAAATTAAGTCTTCCCATATCGATTTGTAGTACGTTGGTTTTCCTGGTTTAATTTTAGAATTTGGGCTGGGTTTAGTAAGCAACTAAGTTACATGCCCACTAATTTTAGGGCATTCTTGGTTCTTCCCTAGGTTGAGAGCTCGCTTTCTCGTCGAAATCGCTGCAAGAACTCGATCTGTACAACCGTAACCGCACCTCTTTCCATTAATTCCTTATTAACTCTCACCTTTTTATCCTTATCCTTCATATCATATTCTGGTTTTGTGATGTTTATAGCATCACTCTGAATTTAGGTCCTGACCAATTCTCTACATCAATGAAGGTATTCCCAGTGTACGACTAATTATTTCAGATTTATTTTCATTGGATTCGATAATGTTTTAAATTTTCATAGTTTACCGATTATGCAAGATTGATATTTTCTCTTTTACATTTAAGAATAACTTGACTTCCATCTAGAATGCAATTATGGGTTTGTCACCATACTGATATGAGGCATATTTGCATAGTTTTAGCATTTCATTTTGTACATAAATCATCATATAGATTAAGGTTCAGACATCTTTACGTCCATATTGCATTCATATGTCCTTATTAGGTATTGGAGTGTGCCATGGAGTGAATGGAGGTGTTTGGAAGCATTGTGATCTAAAAGAGGGTTAAAGATGAACATGGATGGAGACCTTAAAGATATCTTTTGAAGCTTATATTTTGGGAAGACATGGGAAATTGAGTTATCTTTCTAACGGAAGTGGTTTCAAGTCATTTGGAGCTGTATTGAAGAAGTTATGATCTATCTACTGGAGGCATATCAACCCTGTTGCGACCAGAACTGTAGCGACCAGAGCATGTCGCTAGGAAGAGCGCAGAGAGTCTGTAGCGACCAGAGCATGTCGCTACGAGAAAATCCCCAGAAAATTCTATGTTCTGTAGCGACCAGAGCATGTCGCTACAGACGAAAAGACCCAACTTTTATGCTCGTTTTTTAGGCTTCTATAAATACATTGGAGACCTAAGTTTAGAACTCATCTTCTTTTCTCTCAAAAACACATTGGAAAGTTGAATCCTTGATTAATATAATCTTTGTTTCTTGAGTAATTTGAGTTTATCTCTTCTTCTAACATGATTAGTCTTCCATCCATCATGGGTTTAAGATTAAACATGAAGATTAGTGAGTAGACTCTCTTTGAGCTTATGGGTTAGGTGATTAGGGTGATTAAGTGATGATCTAGGGTGATTAGTGTTAGATCCCTCTTTTCCTATGCTTATTACTTATTCCCAATGCTAGATTAGACATAATCCTTCTAAACTAGATCATTAGGCATTTACTGCCCACAAGGTGTATGATGAAATGCATGAACCAAAGTAATAATGCTTTTTGCTTACTTAACCAAGGAAACTTCATGTTAGGAAGGCTTAGATGGTTAGTAGACTTGTTCTCAATGATTGCTTGCTTGATTTAGACCAATGACCATTTGTGTTTAGAGATTGATAGCAAATGAGCTTTTACCTTGACCAAGGACTAGCTTAGGATTGTGTCTACACCTATAGGATATGAATGATTACTTGAAACCTCACCCTAGATAGTAACTTGATCACCCAAAGTCAATACCTTTACCCATAAGTTCTCTTATCTCCTTGAAAAAAAAGCTTAAGTTACTCTTGTTTACTTACATTGCTAGTTTCTTGTTACCTTATAAAACAAACCCTCATTGATTGCATTTAGATTTAGCAATGTCTTGCATTCTCTTTGTTCAATAGCTCTCAGGATTGGATTGACACTCTACTTATCTTACTACATTGATTTGCTCTAAGGTGTAAAAAAACCCTTATCAAATTTGGCGCCGTTGCCATTTCTGAGTTGTTTATTGACATTGGGATTTAGTCATTGCTTGAGACTAAATCTTATTTACTTGCTTTAGTTACTGATTTCTTCTTCTTTGTATCCCTTGGATTGGTTGCAGGTGTATGAACCTGAGAAGTAGAGGAGCTGCAAACCTCTTATCTGAAGCTCAAGACATCCAAGCTCTTGAGAGAGAGTTGAGAAGAAGTAGAAGAGAAGAAGAGAGGCTATCCCAACTAGAAGATTTGGGGCTAGAGATGGAGAGGAACAACAACTTGCCTCAAGATGAAGCTGTCCTTCCTCAAGAAGGCATTGGTCAAGGAGCTGCTAACCTTAGACCAAACCAAAACCAGCGTCCGCGAAGGAGTATTGGTGCTTATGATGAGCCTCACATCCATGGGAGTAGGATGGGTATTAGAGCCCCAGCTGTCCAGAACACCAACTATGAGATCAAGTCAAGCCTTATCAACATGATCCAAAGCAACAAGTATCATGGTCTTGCCATGGAAGATCCCTTAGACCACCTTGATAGTTTTGATAAGTTATGTGGGACAACAAAGATCAATGGTGTTTCTGAAGATGCTTTCAAGCTGAGGTTGTTCCCATTTTCTTTGGGAGACAAAGCCCACACTTGGGAGAAGAGCCTTTCAAGAGACACTATCACCACTTGGGATGAATGTAAGAAAGCCTTCCTCACCAAATTCTTCTCTACTTCAAGGACAGCTAAGCTTAGAAATGAGATATCTGGTTTCATTCAAAAGAACCTTGAAGGCTTTGGTGAAGCATTGGAGAGGTTTAATGGCTTCATCACTCAGTGTCCTCATCATGGTTTTAGTAAGGAGAGCTTGCTTAGTACCTTCTACAGAGGAGTCTTGCCAAAGTATAGGAGCATGCTAGACACTGTTAGCAAGGGTTTTTTCTTAGGAAGAACTGAAGCTGAAGCTTTATAGCTTGTGGAGAATATGACCAAAAGTGACTCAATTTACAATGATGAGTTTGATAGAACCAATAGAGATGGTGGTGAAGACACTAGAAGGGATCTGAAATCTCTTGAAGAAAAGATTGACAAGCTTGAGTTGCTTCTTTCCCTCCCAACCAAGCAAGACAAGGTAAACCTTGTGGGTGCTCAAGAGGATACACCTGAGTTGAATGTTGTTGAGGGTATTGATGGAAACCAAGAGGTATGCTTCATCAATGCCAATGGATCTTGGTATAGGAAAGAACCAAACTTCCATTACCAAAATCCCTAATATCAAAAACCTCCCTACAATCCACATTACCAAACCAACCAAAACAACCAAGCTCCTCCACGCCAAGATAACCTTTCTCCCTCTCCTATTAAAGAGGCTGACACTGAAGCCATGTTGAGAACCATCTTAGAAACTCAGCAAAGGCAAGAGAAGCATATTGGATTTGAGTTGAGAAACCTCAATACAAAGATTGATGGAGCCTATGGTGAGCTTAACAACAAGTTTAAAGCCTTGGAGAATCAGTTCTCTTCTATGACCTCCACCTCTCAACGCCCAGGGAAAGAACATTGCAATGTTATCCTCTGCAATGCTACCCCTAAGTTTGACTTGACTGATCATAAGAGAGAGGTATATGAGATTGAAAGACTATTGTATGGCTCTGAATTTGTGCAGGATGAGAACCAGAGTGTAGACATGGCTGATGTTCAGATTGTGGAAAAGGCTAAGGCTAAGGTCGTGGACAGTGGTAGACTCCAAGCTGTGGAGAAAGTTGCAACCAAGGTGGATCAGAAAGATAAGGCAGAGGTTGTGAAACAAGCTTCACACAAGGCTGAGGTTCTGGTTGGTAATGAAGCTGTCCAGAAGTTGAAAAATGTTGGGATTGAAGGATCCAAAGAGTTTGTGCTTGAAGAAGACAAGGAGTTTGAGCTATCTCCNCAACCAAGGTGGATCAGAAAGATAAGGCAGAGGTTGTGAAACAAGCTTCACACAAGGCTGAGGTTCTGGTTGGTAATGAAGCTGTCCAGAAGTTGAAAAATGTTGGGATTGAAGGATCCAAAGAGTTTGTGCTTGAAGAAGACAAGGAGTTTGAGCTATCTCCTTATGATAAGCTCCCTTTCCCAAAGAGGATCATCACGAAAGCTCAAAAGAAGGTGATCTCCAAGTTTAGGAAGGAATTGAGTGATGTTGGAATCAATCTCCCTAAGATCTCCAGTATGCAAGAGGCTTGTGACCAGCTAGTGCTTATAAAAGACATTATAGCCAATAAAGAAAAGGTGACAGAGCTTCTTGACCTCTCTTCCTCTTTGCTGGATCCTAAACCTCCACCAAAATCTCTACCCAAGCTAGAAGATCAAGGGAAGTTCATATTGCCTTGCTCCCTTGGTGATTTCAAAGTTGATGATGCTCTTGTAGATAGTGGAGCTGGTGTGAATGTGATCTCATTGGAGATGGTGCAGAGCTTGAAGATCAAAGGCATGGAGCCAAAAAACTCCTCCCTCATGTTTGGGGATTCTTCTTCAACAACACCTATTGGTCTCATCAAGGACTTCCCTTTGAAGATTGGAGATTGCACCATCCCCATAGACCTCACTGTTCTTGATATGGCAAACAAGAGGAGAATGCCATTGCTCTTAGGCACGCCCTTCCTTGCTACTGTGGGAGCTTGCATAGACTTCCCAAACAAGAAGGTGGTTCTCCATTATGTCAACAAGGAAGTCTCCTATCCGATCAAGTCACCAATGTTGAATGGAAGTTATTGTGGAACAATATTGAGAGATGCATTGGTTGTTAAGGAGGAAGAAGTTCTTGGTGAAGAGTCCTTACAGAAGAGTAATGTAGAACACTTGGGAGACACTACCAAGGAGGAGATGAGTGAACCCACTAAAGCCACTCAAAGAAAGAAGAAGATGAAAGCTCCTCACTCCCCACCTAAGCCACACACTCTCACTCTTCACCCACTACAGCTAAAGGATGGAGCCATTGAGTATAAGATCAAGTGTAAGGGAAGGTCTAAGCCATTCTCCTGCGCCAGGGCCATTATCTCTCCTCAACTCCAAGCTGATCCACTCAAGCTCCAAGAGTTCCTTACACATGTCCTAACCATCACCCTTGAAGGTGGGAAGGATCCTCCTTCTCAATAGATAAACAAAGGTAGTCAAGCTAAGAGACTTTAAACAAGCTCACTTGGGAGGAAGTCCCATGATTATCCTTGTATATATTTATGCTTTTAGTGAGTTGAATAAGGTCAGGAANCTTACACATGTCCTAACCATCACCCTTGAAGGTGGGAAGGATCCTCCTTCTCAATAGATAAACAAAGGTAGTCAAGCTAAGAGACTTTAAACAAGCTCACTTGGGAGGAAGTCCCATGATTATCCTTGTATATATTTATGCTTTTAGTGAGTTGAATAAGGTCAGGAACAAGTTTGGGGGTCTCCTCAATATGCCCAAATGTCATGCCCAAACACCAACAGCCACAACACTGCTCCTTCCCACTTGAGGTATCACTCCAACCATTCTTTGTATATACCATTGCTTTTATCATATTTTCGGTATCTCCTTCTCGCTTACTCACACAGAGACTGTGTGATTTAAGTTTGGGGGAGGTACCAAGTATTTGATCATGTTTGCCTTGTTGATTTTGAGTCTCATGCATTGCATTGCACATACATATATGCATAGAAAAATCCAAAAAAAATTAAAAAAATTCTAAAAAGAAACAAAAAAAAAGCATTTAGGTTGCATCATTTGCATCTTTAGGATAGAGTCTAGAAGCATTTAGATTGCATTCATGCATTGGGAGCTGGCCTAATAAGAAAACACATGCTTAGAACTCAAAACTTCACCCTAGTTGATCATAACAAGTAGCCTAAGCATCTCTTGAAAAGCTTGCATGCTTCGAACCTTGAAAACTCTTCTTGAAATTTGTTGTTTGTGTGAGATTGACATTCTCCTTTAAACCAACTCCAAATGAACTTAAAGCTGAATGAACTTAATCTTTCTTGCTTATGGAAACTTGCATACTTGATCATGGGTCATACACATTTGGGTTTTACTTATCCTTCATACCACTCTTTATAAAACCCAAATGGCACTCCTTACCTTGAAACCCTTACCATTCTTTGAAGCCTAAATAATTTTGCTTGTGTGAGGTCTCTTTTGATAGCTTGTCATGTGCAAAAACTTGAGAGTATTAGGGGCGACATTGGTTGTTCTTATCTCAGGCTAGCTATAGGACCTCTTGAGAGCTAGCAATTAGGATGGGAAGTTTGGTATTGTGATGCAAAAAAAGTTTATCTTGGGTCTTGGGGTGTTAGATGAGTGAAAAGAATAAACTAAAAGAAGAAAAAGAAAAGATAATCACTAGGGATCAACAGAAAAATAAACAAAAGCTCTAGAAACTTCAAATAAGAAACCCCTTAGGCTAAGAAAAGAAAGAAAGAAAAGAGTCTAGAAAAGACTTTGGGGAAGACATAAGAAAAATAAGAGTAGAGCTTAAGTAAAAAGTTAAAGAAAAAGTCCCTAGTTGGTTCAAAAGAAAATAAAAGAGAAAGAGTTCATTGGGTGAGTGAAAGAAGAGAGTGATCTTAATGTTTTTAGGGATGAATGGGTTTGAGATTTACACCAAAGAAAATGGTAGAGTTTAAAGATGCTAGGAAAATGGTAGATTGATAAGAACAAGCAATGTATGCATAAGTTGCTCCTTTTCTTAATGTATGCACAAAGCTTTCTTGCTTAAATAGCTAACATTTTCAAGAAGAAGACCACTCCAAAGGTAAAAGCTTGATTTCTTTGAATTTTATCTAGATGATAATCTGATTTGTTATCTAAGATAATCATAATTATCTATACGATCCATTTTACATGATTCTGCAAAATGCGTTTGCTCATGATTCAACCCCGAAAACAAATCCGTTTTAAAATCATGCATAATTAGCTATTGTCAAACATGTTTCAGGTTTTTGTTTCACGCGTAAAGTTTACAGGAGAGCTTTGTCTCAGAAGACCTTGAGGCACAAAATTCACAATCATCAGAGATAAATTATTGGTAAATTAAAAAAATTTGAGATTTGAAAACTTCAAACCTGTAAGATTCACATTTGTCAATAGTGAATGAAGTCATTGACTTAAGATTCTGGGAATGTATAGTCTGTAACTGAGCTAGAAAGTCCATGATGGAGTTGTATCTCTGAGAATTGGCTTTGTATTGCATTTGGCCCGTTGAAGAAAGTTAAAGCGCCTCCGGAGACTTTTACTTGAGATTTCCATGAGAGGAGAGTTTGACCTTAACATGGTGTTTCAGATATATGCCAAGCTTCCAAGGTAAATCTATTTGCATTGTAACATAGTGTTTCAGATTTTCTCAATGTGGTTGAAAGTACCATTATCGTATCTGAAAGCCCTAATCCGCCATTTCGCTGAAGCTTCTGGCTACAGAGAATAAGAACACCGTTTTGTTCTGAGGCACCTCAATCTTATCAGTCAGACTGTCAAGAAAGAGTCAACATCAACTACTACAATTGCGATGAACAAGGTAGTGATCACACTTTGCTTCACTTACTTCTTTGATAGGTGCTCAAACTTCTTTTTGACCAATCTTGCGTTTTTCACATTTTTATTAGATGTCACACACGAAACAAGCTAAACTGCTAAAGTGATCAACAATTACCAGAAGCAGTATGCACAGCTGGACATGACGGTAAACAAATTTTCTATTCATTTCTAACAACACAATACTCTGAAATCATGGTGTAATTACGAAGATTGGTTGACTCATGTTTGTGTGTCTATAGATAGAGATGGTGTGCCAGACAATTGATGAAACACTTGAAAAAGAAGAACTTGAAGAAGAAACTAAAGATCTAAGTAACCAGGTAGTTACTGCAATTTTAGTCAAACGATACGTACACACACACACACTTACACACCTTTGGTTAGTTTTCTTCAAGCTTATGTTGTTCTTATAGGTGGTCTATGAGTTACACTACATCTCAGGTTAGATTTTCTAAATAGTTGTTAAATTTGTCAAGGAAAACATTACGTGTGGTTTAGAAAACCAAAACTTTTTGTCTTGTTTGTTTCTGAACATTTATCTTCAGCTCTGAAACAACTACAAAAAAAAACAATGTTTCCACTACGGTCAATGAAAAGAGCGAGAGGCACGCGTACGCATGTTGACGGTATCAGTTCAAATAACTTAATTTGACCTACATCTGAAAGAGAAAATTAATTCATTTGATGTTCATATATTTTTGCAGCTCCGAATTTACTGAAGTGGATGATCTAGAGAGGAGATATGCTTAGCTATGATGAAACTGAGAGATGAACCTTCTTATTTTGTAGGTATCATATATCAGCATCAAATGTAACAACTTCCTTTTCTGAGAGTCAGTATAATATTTTCCGATACAATAAACAAGTTTGGATTGGACATATTTTATTTTACGCATCAACCTTGCATATAAATCTCAGCCAGACCAGCTAAGAAACAGGTGTTGTCTTTTTATTGTTTTTTCTATCGTCATGGGTCTACATCAAAAGCTCCGAAGGTCGAACAAAATGACATAACAAATTAAGAAATAAAAAACTTATAAACAAGTATCAAGTTAAGAATGCCCAAACATGATATTCCTTGATTCCCTTCCATTACTCATCATGTTACTTTGTAATGATAATCTTTCTTAGTTTATCTTTAAAAATCTCATCAGGCTAAACCTAAATCCAACCATTCTCTAACTCTCTCTATATATATACGTACGAAAATATAAACTGAGAATAAATATAGATTTAGTACAATGGTTACACTCTTGGATTGTACTCACACTTCTTCTTTCTATCGGTTCTGCTCTTGCTTCTAAACAAGAATCAAGCCCAATAATTAATTAGTGTTCCTTGCATACTTAAACTAACATTTTCGGAAAAAAAATTGATAACATTATGGTATTTTTGTAAATAATTCAAAATTTTGGGGGTGAGTATTAGAAATGAAAATTATTAAAAATATGTGTTATTTTTATATTTAAATTTTTTTTTTGATTTATATTTTCAAAAACACCTTATTTTTTAAAAAAGTATGACTTGATTAATATTTAACTAAAAGATTATATCTTAGTTTTTAAAATTTTATAATAAAAAAGTGTTATATCTTAATTTTAATATTATTGCTACAATAATCATCTTCCGAGTTTCTCAATCGTCACGAACCACCGTGTGTTACCAACTCCCCCTACCACATAAGAAAATCTATAGCCCATCCATGAGGCAATCGAATCTCAGTTAAGACTACATCACCTTCAATACAATTAGCTACTATAACCGTATTTTTTCACACTAAACTACGATATCTACCAACAAATGTTCATAGTTTAATAACACAAACAGCAAACAACATAATATAAAATGTATCTTATATTATAATAACTTATTACACAAAATAGTAACCTATATAATATAAAATGTACTAATTAAACAATTCTTTTATAAATATAAAAAATAACCACCCTTACGAGGGGCCGGAGAATACAATATGATCCAAATGTTTCCACTCCTTCTTGCTTACCGAGTTCTACAAGCTGATGCTGGGTTTCAATGATCTCATGGATTAAACAAGATATTCTACGCAAAACGTTCACGTCCTCAATGACCTTTTAATTTCTCATCATTGCTTATTGGTATATGTTAAAAATTTATCTTAATCTTCAATGTCTAACTATTGTTTTATGAGCGTTTTTATTTTAAATTTATAAAATACTATAAAAATTAAGACAAAATAATTCCATATCTCTGACAAATAGCAAGTTTTTTTTTTAAACGGTTGCTTACGAAACAATATACTTTAACATTAACAATACAAAAAATATTTTCCTATTTATATGGCAACAATTGTATATTACCCACTAACAAAAATTGAGCCCAAATAAAATTTACTAACCAAAAAATATGTCTACTCAAATGACTAAACAAGAGAATTGATTAACAAACAAGGTAAAACTCAACCTACTTATCGTAATAAACAAAACAAACACATCCATCAGACTTTTACACAAACCAAAAAATTACCACAACCACCACGGATACAACTAACAACATACACTCCTAACTACTACATAAAATAACATAACATTTTCAAGATTGCATAGGAAAAATACATCCAAACAACGACAAATTGAAAACAAATTCTTCTAATACCGGGTTCCCAAAAATACATCGGATGACAAAACCTAAAGGAAAAAATGAGTTCTTCAATAATAAAAATATACCACAATCCGCGCGACTGACCACTAGTGGATATATATAGATTAGGCCTAGTTGTACTGTTCAATCTTTTGTAACGGAGTCATTTTGTTTGATAAATGAAACTCAGTTGACAAAAAAAAAAGTTGCTGGAACTAAACAGTATTTTGGCACAAATGAAAATCAAAAATTTTGAGTTTTTTTTTTTATAACGCTGGGTTTGTATTATCAAAATAAATTTGAGAGTAACATGAGAATCGGAATGACAGACACCGCAACACAGGTGCGTCTTCCTGATTAAAAGAAAAAGACAGGCAACAAAACAACCTGCATATAGAAAAGAACCTAAGAGGGATAAAGGAATATCAGTAGACACCATACCCACTCTCAAGCATCGACATAGGTGGACAGTCCACGCCATCAAGTACCAGTTTGGTAATGCCATTCATCAACACACCATCAAATCATCTGTGATCATATACTTCACTCTCAATTAAAGCCTGCAACCAATGAGGACCACCCGTAGCCACATAGGAATGAGTTCTCTGATCTCTTGTGACGCTTAGGGCTATTGCTGCTGCCACATAATTTCTCGACACATCTATCTGTTCCAAGCTCCATTGTCCTAAACCAGGGAGGTGAAAATGAATGTCAGCCATAATTTGTTGGAGCCATTGGAAGTTCTGCGGACATAACATCGCTTCTCTGGCTAAGGCAAATGGTGACTCAATGACTATGTTCCTCTTGCCTAGCGAATGCATACTTTCCACAGCCCAGCACAAACTCATTAACTCCGCTTCCCTTGTTGAACTTACTTCTGCAAAGGATCTACGACTATGCAAGATAGGGCCACCCTGATCATCTCTCAAAATCCACGAAGCTCCACAATTACCATTAGTTGGATCCCAACTCATCCCAACATTGCATTTCAGGAACCCACGAACAGGAGGAACCCATCGACCCCCCAACCTCTGCTGGATAGTTAGTGACTCCGTAGCATTATTACTAACTCCATTGATATCTAACCATATATCAGCTTCTTCTAAAGTCAAACGAAGAATCTCAGTGAAACCCGTTTGAATCTTGTCGAAAGCAAGACGGTTACGCGCCTTCCACAAATGCCATAGAACCCAAGGAATTGCCAAACGCCTACGTACATCCTCTTTTCTTATACTTGATGTTAGCAAAGAATGTAAGTTTAAGAACACTGAATTCCGAGAAAAGCCACCAGGAGGTTTACCAAACCCGAAGAGATTCCACACACCTTCTGCAACTGGACAATGGAAGAACAAATGACATATGGTCTCAGTAGCATTTAAACACTGTGGGCAGGACACATCAACCGGGATATTTCTCGATCTCAATCTATCCTTGACCGCCAAGGCACCTGATAGCATCCTCCAAAGGAAATGTTTAAGCTTCGTTGGAGCTTTAATTTTCCAAATACTACTCCACAATCTTTTCTCAATTGGAGGCAACGTCGGCTTAGTCTGCTGTTGAAGATCTTCCATTTTATCAAGAAAACGATACTCAGATTGCGTAGTATAGCATCCATCCTTCGTGAACCCCCACTTAAAAGCATCATTACGAGTGATGGTAGGTCTAATTTGTAAGATTAGTTCTGCATGTTGTTGAGTAAACGTCCTACGCACCAGAGCTTCATCCCATCTAGATGTGCCATCAATCAAGAGGTCTGAGATCTTTAATGTAAGATCAATGACACTGTCTTCTTTGTACATTGGGAACGTTGGAACCTCATCGATAATCCACTTTTCTGACCAGACATTCGTATCTCTCCCATTCCCCACTTGTCTAACCATCCCTTCAGATAACAAACTGCGTCCCTGCATCAGGCTCCTCCAAGCATATGATGGTCGAGAACCAACACCACACTCCATGAAGGTTGAGTTGCGATAATACTACTCTTAAGTACACGACACTACAAGAAAAATGGGCTTTACTAGCGGACGAAAAACGCTATCTACCGATTCAACAGCGGTTTAAGGAACGCTGTATCATCGCCCGTCATAGTAGATACGACACATTAGATAACACTTTTTCGCGATGCTATCATTTCTTCGGAATCGATAGCGCTTTTTTATTTGCAATAGTAACCTTTTTAATAGCATGTCATTAATGTTATTATTTATATTATTAACAGCGTTTTGGAGAAGTTATATTTAATTCATATATAGCAATTAGTAGTTCATGCTATATATATTATTTTGAAATTATAGCAGCTAATATTGATGCTATTATATAGCATATTTAAATAATTATAATATTTATATATTTCATTTTATAATTTATATTTATTTATTTATTTTTATATATACTCGATTTTTTGTTTGTCAGACATTATATTAAAGAACATAAACTTAAAAGATTCAACATTAAAACATTCTTGTCAAATATTACAAAAGGAGAGAAATCAACATTGGTAGTTCAAAGTATGCTGCAACTAGCATAATAGCATAACAAGTTCAAAAGCAACAGATCTTTCTTACATTAAAACAAGCTTGTCATTTGGCCAAGCGACCATGCTTCCAATTGCATCACCAATGAATTCAATTTCTGAGTTTGGCCTCCACACTCGTGCCCCATGGAACTCGGAAACCTCTACCCAAACCTTAGAAGCATTGGGACCTAAAGGGACGAAATGCACCTTTTCTGCTGGATCAGTTGAGAACACACGACCTAAAGCCACTCTCTGCCCAGAGTTATTACAGTCCAAGAGAGCGCACTTCTGTTTACCACCTTTGCTGCTACAACCACTGCTGTTACTACCACTCTACAACGAAAGACAGTAACAAAAACAATCAACACAATCATCGTTGAATCCAACTATCATCTAAAAAGAAGTTCATACACCAACAAGATTCACACTACTTTAGTTAAGTAATAAATAAGACGTTTCAGAAACATACCTGAATTCTTGTTTGATTCTTTTGGTGAATCTGCATCAGGTAGTAGTATCTTATCGATAGGCCATGCAATTTTCCCATGTAGAGCATCACCCATCTTGGTCATTTCAGGAGTAGGTCTCCAAATAAAAGCATCAGATTTCACAACCACATCCACTCTAAGAATTGCAGCATTCGGTCCAAGTGGTACTTGGTTCACTAGTTCAACAAGATCGGTCGACAATAATACACCCTCAGCAATTAATTCTGCTTCTGATTTCTAGTAGTCAAAGATTTGCACTTTTCCAAAAGACGCATCACTAGGCTGAATCATTAAAAAGGATTAATTTCAGTACTCATGTATTCAATGTATATTACATAAGATTTTAACAATATATAATTACCTCTGATCCGTTAATGTTACCATTGTTTGATAAATTAATATCATCGTCCAGGATTAGCTTATCAGCTGGCCATGCAATTTTCACTCCAACCGCCTGAGCAAGCCTAGCACAAGTTGCTGTAGGTCTCCATATAGATGCTGTTTCTACTGAGACAGACTTCACTACTACAGCAGCCGCATTTGGACCCAATGGAATTCGACCAATCTTATAATAGGGTTCATTAGAGTGGTATTCTCCTTCAGCAACAACGACATCATCATTCGAAACCCAATCAAGTAACTGGCACCTTATTCCTCCCTTGCTAATATCACTAACTTCAGAACTAGAGCGATACTCGTTATTCCTTTCTTCTCTTCACCAGTATGCTTATCCTTCTCCCATCTTGATTCACTGCATCTTGGACAGCTGTCTGAATCCTTATATTGCTTCCTGTACAAGATACAGTCGTTCTTGCAGGCGTGGATGACATCATACCCAAACCCAAACTGTTTCAGAAACTTCTTAACCTCATCTGTAGACTTAGGTAGCACATTCTCCT